>JAOXJJ010000263.1:4025801-4069160 GCA_025769935.1 Phoenix roebelenii
TAAAGTGGCTGCGTGTTATTGTATGCTTTACTTGGCAATAACACGGCCGTGTCATGAACCGAACTCGGGGCGTGACAGGACCAACATTGTCTATGAGAATCCATATGTACATACTCGCACATGAAATTTTTCTTTCAGGAAGCTTAAAGTCTGGGACTAAAGATTGGTTTTTCTTTGTACCATCAATCCTCAGAGTATCTGATTCAGAATTCTCTGGGGAGGGAGATTGATGAAGCCTACATAGCGTTTCATTGTTTATTTTTATGTAAAGAATCATTTTATTGTGTGGGCATGGGATTTCTAGCATTGTTATCATTGTATATTATATTCTGGAGCATTGCTTCCACCTTTATCTTATTTTTTGGGGGGTTATTTTTATATTGTAGCTTGTGGTACCATTAATATTCGTTGTCTTCTGACATGGAAATATTTTATTTGAACCATTCATAGCATCTCATTTACATTACAAATTAAAATATTGTCAGGGAAGTCTTAAAAGACTCCGTGAGTTGCCTGAATCCTTCACCCTGCTTCTTGTGTTTGGCTTCAAAATTGGCATTCTGATAAGTAATCTGGTGGTGATTTGTCCTCAAGTCTGTTTTATTATAGATAGTTTTGTTTTTCAGTTTCTTTCCTAGTACTGCAGTACCTGAATTTGTCTATGCTGCTTTTGGGAGGATTTCATAGTCCAATGGGAGCACTTCTTCTGCATGGATTAATTAAGATGGTTTCTTTAATAGATATATTCTTTTCCTTTCTATGCTTGAGTGCTCATGCAAGGAAAACTAAGTTTTGCAGTCAACTTAATACACTCCTATCTTGTAACTACTAATCTTTAAATTTCTTCTGCATTCTTGGATTTCCATATTGATGCAAGCCGATTGAATTGCATGTACTTGTTAGGCTTCCATCGCGTCCTTAATTCTCTTCTCCAGGCTAAATATTTTTGATCTATTCTCTGCCAACTTCAATGCTGCATATGCTTGAGGTGTTTAACCCTGCACCATAGGCAATAAACTTGTGGATGACTGAACAAAATTTGTGTGGATACTTGCAAATTGCAATGCATGCCACATCTTTGCAGTGAGATTTCATAGGTTTTCAGCTGTCAACATTCTGGATGGAGAATTCAGCGGTAACTTCTCATGAATATCCAAGTTCAGCTATAAACGATCTACTTCTTAAACAACCCTTAAGCTCCAATTCTGAAGCAAAAGTTCATTCCTTAAATGCAGAAATAATTCATGGACAAAAAAGTTTTGTTACACCAACTAGCCAGTCTCATCCATTGCTGTGATGGGGAACTGCTTATTAAGTCAGCCACTACAGTATGCCTAACTACTGATCTATTTTTGTAGTCTTCTCACATTATGAAATCAAAGTCAGTTACCTGAATAACAACTATAATTCAAACAATTACTGAAGCTATACATGTTATGTACCAAAGTGGTACTATCAGTTCTTGCAACTCCAAGCATATAACCAGAGGCATGTACCCTAACTTTAAATTCAATTAAAATAGCACTTCTGAATGCATTATATGAGTAAATTACTTATATTTTGTCAAATTAGGGATCTTGATGGCAGAGTAGGGGATCCCATCTGTGTTGGAAACCTCTGTTTCATTCTGTCCCTACTATAAACAAGAATTAATGTAAGAAAGGAGGGATGATTACATATAGCAGCCTCACAAAAAATTACAAATAATTCAGTGTTATGATGCAAACTCAAGAATGTGTGTCACCATTGCAGGTAGTTTTCCTTTAGAAACACATGTACTAGTATATCTATGAATATATCTACTATAGTTAAGGAAAAGAATACCCTAATGATCAGAGTGTTACAAAAAAAAATTCCAATTTTTTTTTATGAAAGTGTGGAAAATGATGTAGAGGTCTCTAAAGCAAGCAAATGGGTGGGCTCCACATGCAAGTGCTTAAGGGTTAGGGATCTTTTGGTTGTCTCTAGTGCCCTATCCCCTAGACCAAATGTCCAAGCTTATCTAACCACAAGGGTAGAACCTCTAACCCAGGATCCTAGTTGATCTAACCACCATGGTAACTCTTTACCCTAACAATGACAATCACTTAATCTAACCTTCTCCATGGGCTAAAAAGTCCTAAAGTTTCACAACCTCCCACATGGATATTTATTAGCTTATAAATCCTTCACATATGATGTCCTGTTGATCTATATATTCTAGGAAAAATATCAAAAAAAAAAAAACAAAATTTGGATATTATACTTGATAAGTTCCAAGTGGAGATTAATGTTTTTTTTATACTGCATCCTGATTTATATAATACTCATATCAAATATGAGTATACCATGGAGTATACATTGCTATATTTTATTTTATTTTATATTTTTCTATTTAGAAGAGTAGAATGCTACAAATTGACCAAAATGGCAAACCACCCCTTGGGTTAGGACTTAACCCTAGTTAGGGTTTCAGCATACATGTACAAAGGTAGGTTAGGGTTAAGGCAAAAAATAATTAAAAAAAGGGGGTGTGACCTTTTTCTTTATTTTTCTTTCTATTTCCTTCGCAGGTATTTGGTATTTGGGAATTTTTGTATTGGGGTCTGAGGGGGGCTTGACAAAAAGTGTTCAATTTGCCCCCCAATTTTTAACATTTTGGTGGGGAAAAAAATTTGGACTTGGAGGGCTTCTCAAGGCGGCGTCACGATTCAAATTCCTCCGTCGACGTGGATTCGATCCGAATGGGTAATCTCTCGTTCCTTAAGAGGGATCGGGCCGTGGTCTCTGGGCAGAGATCGGGCCATCTAGGGTTTCTAGGTTTTACGCTCAATAGATTGGAATTTTCGGAGCCGTCGTTTTTTTAAATTTCTCTTAAGCACCTGTAATCTTCGTAGATCGATCGAATTTTAGTTTTCTGTGGATGTCTAGGTATTGTTTGTGCTGTATATTTGCTCTCATGCTCGATTCTCATCTAGGGTTTCGGTTTTCCAAGGGTCTGGTGCTTTGGAGATCCGAGATTTTGCGAGAATTATGGATTTTGAGCCTTAAAACGGGGTGAGGAAAGTTGGGTTTCTCAATTTATTGCTGTATGAAAGGAAAGTCTGCTTTTTTTTGTCATTTTTTATAGCTTTGATGTGCCTGGGAAATGTGATTTTACTGTTGCTTAATTGATGCTTTTATTTGGTTATGTTGAATGATTGGTATCGGCATCTTCTGATTTGAAAACAGTTCACCATCAGGTTTTAGAATTCTGCCGTTGTGATTTTAGATTAGGGTTACATGGGTGAGGAGAGGAACTGAATGGTTGATTTTTATGTGTTTTTACTTGTTTTCACTTGCATTAAGCTTTCAATTTCTTATCGTAATAAGATTTTGAGAAGCTGATTGATCAATTGTGGTTTGGTTTTACTTGTTTTTATACCCATTACACATTGTATTTTGTGCTTGTAGGAAGTCGTAGAAGCTGAAATGATGGATGTTGAAGGGTTTTTATCTGTTTTTTGTATGCAGTACACTTCATACCTTGTTGCTTATGGTTCTTTTTGAGAAGCTGAGTAATGAGTTCAGTGAGCTTTTACATGGTTGGGTATCCTCATGCTTTATATGTTTTTCTTGCAATAAGTTTTTGAGAAGCTGAATGATGGATGTTCATATGTTTTTGCTTGCTTCTGATACACATTAAATTTTAGGCTTTGTTATTGCATCAAGTATTGAAGAAACCAAAGGCTTAATCTTGATATGTTTCTGCTTGTTTTGGTAGCACACTTCGTTTAGTGCTTGTAATAAGATTTGAGAATCTGAATGATTTCTGCATGCTTTATTTGCTCCACATTATAATTTATAATTTGTTCTTGTACCAAGTTTTTGAGAAGTTGAACAATTGATCTTAGTGCATTCTTACTTGTTTATTTACATTTTACACTTTGTGATGCATTAACTTTTCTTTTGGATTTTGTGTTGTTTTGCCATTTAGGACACGGGAGAAATTAGCAGGACCATTTGGTTTCAAGCATTGAAGAATTGTTTGTTTCAGTTAGTAGAAGTGTACATCGTGTTGTTGGTGGTCTTGGGTGAAGTATTTATACTTGGCAAGATCATTTATGTGTAGATAAAACTCAGATAATGGAATGCAATAGGGATGAGGCCCTCAGGGCAAAAGAAATTGCTGAAGGAAAGTTCAATGCAAAGGACATTGTGGGTGCCAAAAAATTTGCTTTGAAGGCCCAAAATCTCTTTCCGTCGCTCGAAGGCATCACCCAGATGATAGCAACTTTTGATGTTTATCTTGCATCAGAAATGAAAGTAAATGGAGAGAACGATTGGTATGCAATTCTCTGTTTGGATGCTTCAGCTGATGAAGAGACCATGAAGAAACAGCACAGGAAGCTAGCTCTCCAGCTTCACCCTGATAAAAACAAATCAATAGGTGCCGAAGGTGCTTTCAAGCTTATTTCTGAGGCATGGAGTGTTTTGTCTGATAATAGTAGGAAAATGATGTATGACCAGAAGAGGAACGTAAAAGGATTCCAGCAGAAAGTTTCTCAACCAAATAGAGATCATTCTGTTCCTAATTCTTCCAATGGTTTCTACAGTTTTGCCAACAACACAAAATCCAGTAAAAGAGCTCGCAAGAGCACCAGTGGTGTGGTTCAATCTTCTGCCCCTCCTCCTTCTCGTCCGTCGGGACTTGATACATTCTGGACCTCATGCAACCGATGCAGGATGCAGTACGAATACCTCAGAGTATACCTTAATCACAACCTTCTATGCCCCAACTGCCATCAAGCCTTCTTGGCTGTTGAGACCGGGGTTCCTACTAATGGACCTAACTCCTTTATTTCTTGTTCAACTAAGCAGCACCAGCAGAACTCAAATCATAATTCTTCGATGAAGAATGCTTATGGTCATGGGAGTAACTCCACCTTTCCAGGAACAGGACACCCAGGATTCCATCATGGAGGAAATGTTGACTCCTATAGCAGCACAAACTTCCAATGGGGTTCATATACTAGTTCAGCTGGTGTTGCTTGCTCAACAGACTCCGCTGCTCGGGCTGCAGATACGATTCATCAGACATTTGAGAGAATAAGAAGAAAATATGAGGAAACACAAGGAACCATTAGAAGCGAAGAGGCTCCTCGGAGTAAGAGTTATGTCTCAAATAACACTTTTAATGGTTCTGTAAGTTACGATGCTTGTGCAAGTGAACGGCCTGCTTCTAAGGTTGGCAGACCTGCAAAGAGAAGAAGAAACAATAGTGGCAACACTGGCCATGGCAGAGATGGGACAGAACAAATGGCAACAGGGACTGGAAAAACCGTTGCTTCTGAATTGGAAAGGGCTAATGGTGTTTATGGGGATCATGGTAAGGTCAGAGTGACTGCCAGGCAGAACAATTTCAGCAGGGAGTATGCGCAAGTTGACATTAGGAGAATTCTGATGGAGAAGGCTAAAGTGGCAATTCATAAGAAGTTGGAAGATTGGAATTTGGATGCAGCAGCCAAACTGGCAGAGAAGGAAATGTCAAAACAGAAACAAAATCAAAAGGATAAGGATAATAAAAATGTAGCAGATAGGTTTAATGGGGTTGTTGCTGATAAAACCCAGTCAAATGACTCCAGAATTGGCAAAAAACAATTTCGTGGTATCAACAAAGATTCCGCCGATGACTGTAATGTAGATTTAGGTATGGAAGCCACTCAACCTATATCAATTGATGTTCCTGATCCTGATTTCAATGATTTTGACAAGGATCGTACAGAAAGCTGTTTTGATGCTGATCAAGTATGGGCTGCTTATGATAATGAAGATGGTATGCCTCGTCTATATGCCCTGGTCCAAAAAGTCATCTCACTAAAGCCTTTTAAGATTCGCATGAGTTTTCTCAACTCAAAGTCCAATGATGAATTGGGTCCATTAAACTGGGTCACCTCCGGTTTTTCGAAGACGTGCGGAGATTTCAGGGTGGGAAGATATGAAGTCAGTGATACAGTCAATATATTCTCTCACAGAGTTAAATGGGAGAAAGGACCTCGGGGAGTTATTAAAATTATTCCTAGAAAAGGTGATATCTGGACATTTTACAAAAACTGGTCTCCGGACTGGAATAAGCACACACCTGATGATGTTATATACAAGTATGAGATGGTGGAAGTGCTTGATGATTATGATGAGGAGCACGGTGTGTGTGTCACCCCCTTACTGAAAGTTGCTGGTTTCAAAACAGTGTTCCATCGACATCTAGACCCAAAAGAGGTTAGAATGATCCCAAGAGAAGAGATGTTTCGTTTTTCCCATCAGGTTCCTTCTTATTTGCTTACAGGTGAAGAAGCTGATAATGCTCCAAAAGGTTGCCGTGAACTGGACCCAGCAGCTACTCCTTTCGAACTTCTTCAAGTAATTACAGAAGTTAAGGAAGATGTGGTGATGGAGACTGCTGAATAAGAATCTAGTTGATTGTGGTGTCTGTAGGTGCAACTTTCTGATGCCAAAATAATGAAATAGTTGCCATGAACTGTACTGGTTGACTGAATGATGGAAGGAGCAGGGTCTCCTTCGAAAGGCGCCTATTAATTAACCTATTTTATTGGACTTGTTTGGCTTTCTTTTAGCTTCCCTTCACCTGTCCCATATATGAAGAGCAAGAGGAATCGGGTTTGGGAGAGCAATGAATCTACTCGCACTTCCTTACTCTAGTGGTAGTTCGAGCTTGCTTCTCGTAACCTTATTGCTACTTCTTGTATAAGATCTCTCTCCGAAGCCAGCAATTAAACATTCATTGGACTCCAAAAATCTATGACGTCATCTTTTTTACCTTTTTGGCTGGTGACTTGGATTAAGATGCCAGGTTGAACTTATTGTTTTGCAATCTTTTATGATAGTCATCATTGGGCATCTCTAACCTTTATCTTATCTCAAAATGGAGATTATTTGGACGAGGTTCTCAGAATTGGTTTGTGGAGACTTCATGTTTTGATGCCAGAGTCTTGTTACGGTGTTTTCACCTTTGTATGATTAGCAAAGTGAATGTTTTCTCAAGTACTTGTTCCAGCTACTTGATTTGCCAACACAGATAAGATTCCAGATGTATCCCTACCTTACGTGTTCATTTACTTGTTGTTATGTATTTCTTGGAGGCATTTGCTCCTAGTTTCCAATATGTTTGAACTTCATGATTCTCATTAAATGCTGAAAGTACATTCAGATTCTATGATAATATCAAGTAACTCTTCTTAGTGATGCTTTTATTTGTGTTCATGTTTTCTGTTTCCATAAAGCCTAACATTTTTAGTTACAATCTTGGACTTTTAACAGTTGACACTTTCATAGCTTGATATGCAGATATATCTCAAAGTTCCGATCATTCTCATCATAGTTTGTCAATTCTTATCGAGAGGACCCTCGACTGGTACATGCTTGAGTCATAACACTGATTCCATGCATCATTGGTATTATGTGTATTTTTATGCCGCATGTATGTATTCCAATCACCCAACCTTCTAAAAAAAACCATTCCTAGTTTCCCTTTGACAGTCGTATGAAGTACTTGTGTTTGTCTAGAGAATTGTGAGTATAACTACTCCAACATATATGGAGTTACCCTGTAAATCTAATCCTAATTGTACATTATTTTAGGAGCTTAATTAGCAATTGTTATTTGGGTTGGTTGTACAATCATAAAAGTCTATTTTTATAAATAGTTACTTCTTTTTTTTTTTGGTGTATCGGCGTCTCCTTACATACAGCTGTGAGTACGTCCGGAAAAATAGTTACTTTGCTGCACAATAAAAAAGAACAACAATTTCTTCTTGCATATCGGGAGATTGATTTGCATAAGTGGAATCCCTTGTCACTGATCTTAAAGTCTCCAACTCCTCTTTCTGAGTTTGCACATTTTTGGTATTTCTCCTGTAACTATTATGCTTCCTGGAGCAGCGGACGCTTATTCTTTCTCCTCTTTCTTTTGAGCTCTTTAGCCTTGTTTCTTTTCCTGTTAAATTGGCTTTGCAAGTGAAGAGCTATGTTTTTACTTTTCTTCTGGGGTTCTTGTATGTGACTGAACTTACAGGAGGAATGCTTGAATAGGGCTCGTGTGTATTTATGGTTCACTAGCAAGTGGACTGACATGTTCGTAGATGTGCTTCTCGAGGTTGCTGCCATGAGGTAGCAAGTGGACCGACATGTTCATCCTCAACTCTGAACCACTTAATCACCGTAACCGAGTCTTCCTCGAAGAGAATACAATCCCCACACTCAATTGAACTTTTCTACATCTTATATATATATTTCTTTCTTATGAAAATCTTATTCTCATAAAAACTCCAAACAAAAAATAATATATATATATATTTTTTTTTTTTTTTTTGGTTGACTACACTTTTCCTCTTCCAGTGAGAGCTCATTCAGGAACCTTTGGTCGCTTAACCGAGCCTTATCTCGGAACAACCAAACAGATTCTTAAATAATGTATCACATTCCTACGCTTTGATAACACCGACCGTTTTCAAACCAGAACTTAAAAACTGAGTACAAAGAAGACAGAACAAAAGCTGGAGCCACAAACAAGATGGTCGAATGAAGTGGCACACACAGCAAAGCCTCGGCAACCTCCTATAGAACACCCTTAAAGGCCGCTTATGATCCAAAGGCCCTGCTTTATGGAAGATGATTGAGAAGCCATCAGATAATAGTCTAAAGTGGGAAGCATCATCACATCAAAATGCCCCCACCTGACAGCATCAAAGTGCAAGTTGAAGATATCATTTTTTTTTCCAAGTCAAAAGGAAAAGGTTAACATTGCTTAAAATTAGAATAGGGGTCGAATCAAAATGAGCAAAGTTATTTCATGCTTCAGTATTT
This sequence comes from Phoenix roebelenii, assembly GCA_025769935.1. NCBI lineage: Eukaryota > Viridiplantae > Streptophyta > Magnoliopsida > Arecales > Arecaceae > Phoenix > Phoenix roebelenii. Next base: position 4,034,643 of record JAOXJJ010000263.1, read on the forward strand.
GTAAAAGCCCAAAAGCAGCATCATATATCAGATACAGCACCTTGCATAGAAGCATGCTTTTAAGCAGAGAGAAAGCTCCATCAAAAAAAAAAAAAAAATTACAGATGCAGAATGGTACTCGCAGCTTAATATGCCACTACTGCATTGAGCATCAAGTTCCCAAACACCAACCTAAAATTATGTTGAAGAGCAAAGATCTGTTGTGCCCATCTCTTCAATAAAAATCAGATAAAGCTACAAATATTCTTTTAATTGGGTACATCATGCGCAAATTAAAATTCATGGCAGCACTGTCATGCCCCTTCTGCAAGCGTCCTTTTTGAGGTGCTGATATAGAGAACTGCATCCACAAGGGAGGAGACCAAAATTCAAGCCACATCCATCTGGAAAGAAACAGGAAAGAATATAGATGATAAAGAAGTAGACGGAATACCATTATTTCCTCTTATAAAAGCATCCCCGTATTTGTTCTTAAGTTGACCGTTGACATATTCTTCTGTTTGCTCCATTGCAATATTCATATATCCATCCAAACAAGCTAGAATACCTGCATGAGAAGCATATGATTGCTAAACAAGAGGATTCAAGAAGGGCATACTGTCTTGCAGAAGATACGGCATCGATGGAATTGCAAATTCACAAGCTCATTAGTAGGTAATGAAGTTTGTGATTCTACAACTACAAACAGGGACAATCACTTGACATAACGGCTTCCTTTTTGCTGGATGCATAAAACCAAGAAAAGCAATTCAATATATTCTAATCAGAGAAGGCTGGTATTTTTTTTTTGAAAAAACAAATTGATATTTGATCTAAAATTGTTATAATTTGTTGTCATTGGTCCCAAAATCCTTGATGGTACAAATTTAAAGGCAAGTAATCTGGCAAACTGCAGGTTCTAAAAACAAAGACAACCATCAAACAAATACTCATTCCATCCCAAAAGCATGGTGCTAAGTTGCACGAGGGATGCTGGATTTATTCTGATACAAGATGCATCGCACTGAATAGGTCTCGCAATAAGTCAGCCTATGTATTAATCTCTCTCACACATCCTTTTACCTTCTTTTCTGCAGCTTTTTGCCCTTTTTGGTTGTGATAAGTTGTACTGCATCCATAAGTGCATTCAACATGGATAAAGACCAAATGAGAAATCCAATACCAATACAGAGGTTTCTCTCATTTTTTTCCTTTTTTTTTGTCTGATGAGAATTTATTTGGAATAAAGGGACACGAACATGATTCCACATAGGGTAGAATCTGTGGAAGCAAACATCAAGGGCCACAACTTTAGAAAGATCACCTTGGCAAAAAAACAGGCTAAGAAAATTGGCAGGAACGACATATACACATGGCATCTTGGCAAGCCACTAATGTCTAGTAGGCCTATTGACACAAGATTTCACTTCCTTTCTCCATCAACTATTAGTGGGAAACTGAAAGAACTTGCATGGTCTTAAGCAAATAAACAAGGCCATCATATGTCTCGATCAAATAGAGGACTGCTTCAAGCAAGATGAACTAATACCACATGAAAATCTAACAACTTGGACAAAGCTGGAGGGGGCCAAACAAGGAAAAGAGTACTCAACAGAATTTAGTTTTAACTCAGCTGTCAAGTTGAAATTTTGGCATAAGGTTATCTATGATGGGTCAATAATAAAACTTTCCTTCCAAGTTCTATGCCAATTTGGAAAGGAAAATACAGCTTCATTATTTTGATCGTAGACAACAAATGAGTCTTTCTATTAAAGAGGAAGAGATAATTATCAGCTATCTCCATATATCCCTAGACTGCCATTTTTTCCCTATATCCTTTTAGTTTTGATAGAGCCATAGAGAATTTCTCAAGCCTCGAACTTGAGAAAGAGGCCTCTTTATCATCAGTAATGCTTTTGGCAGGCCTCTGCTGGTTTCAACCGTTTTTAAGAACTCAATGCATGTTCGCAACACCTTTTACACATATTATTTCTTGTTGCATGTTTTTCAACCCCTTTTATGCAAGAGGAGAAGGAGGGATACTTGGCTTGGCTTAGCCAATTTCAATGATAAACTCCAAAATCAGATAGATAGGGACTGACAAAGTGCTTGTGATGACAAGTTTTGTAAATCTTCTCTTACCCTCACTTGGTGATGACGGGCAAAGAGGTCTGGATTGCAGTAGCAATCCTGGCTCATAGATTAACCTAGAAGATGACTTTAGTCGAATCCTAATTACTTACATTAATCTGGACTCACAATGATCTGTTCTGATCATCTGTTTTAGGTCTAAACCTCATCTCTATCTGTATTGTGGAGTGAGGTGGCAAGCCCTAGAATGGTGGCCCAATGAATTTAACAAGTTCCCGCATAGAGAAGTGGAAGTTCTCAAGCTTATGAGAAATCTCAGACGATGTCAACATCCACATCTAATGCAATAATATCTTACATCTGGCCAGAGTATCAGACATGACAAATTGGGTTGGGCACAAGGGTGGTTTGTTGGAGGAGTGACCATATGTGGTTGGGTTTGGACTTAATTATCATGCTAGCTACTTGGCCATCGTGACCAAGGAGGTGAAACACCAAGGCTGCTTAAAGAAAAATCTCCATTCTTTATGTATTCAACACAATCATGGCAATCATTTTCTCTATAAAAAATGTTGGTAAGTGTTTTGCTTGAAATCTTGGCAATCATAAAGATTTTAACCCAAAAAGTCTCCCCCCCCCCTCTTTTTTTTCTCTTCACTATGTTTTCTCTTTAAAAGTTACATAAGACAGCCTCAGCACATTTATAACTGAATTATTCAAAGCCAAATACCGTCAGTCCCCTCATGACTTTGAACAAAGAAAATGACTTAAATGTTATACCCTTTCACCCTTCATGGTGATTTAGAAGGTGATCAGTAAGGAAACAAACAGAACAAGGGCAAATATTTTTGGTTAAACAATAAAATGTATATGTCAATGCTAGCTTGGCTCAAGACAGTGGAGAAGTCCAAAGATAGCCCTCATCAAGATCTCTTATAACAAGAGAGTTTTTACTGATTATATCGTGATACTAAGGAACTATTTTTGGTTTCTTTGTGCTCTCTGACAAAATTCCATAATCAATTCATCATAACTACTTAATGATACAAGAACAAAAACAGCCCGAGATAGCTGATGCCTAAACTAGAATTGACCATCTAATTACTAGTACATATATAGATATTTCCAGATATGAATTTTCTACAAAAATCCCAAAAGATAAGTGGACTACCAACTAAGCCTACTTGCAAACTTTCTTGCCTTTGAACTAACACATTTTCAGGTAGGATATATCCAACTTCATCTTAATTCAGATCCTTAAAAGTAGAAAGCTAGCACTAGCAAAAACTAAAGCTCTCAATAGAAGGGTACATAAAGGTCGGCCCATATCAATGAGATAAAGTTTGTTGTTTATGGATTCTCACTTATTATTTTTGGTTTAAAAGGCACTGAGTTCGGATAGAGTAGGAAATATATCCCAAAACAAGTACAGCTACCGAAGTAAATTTCCAGATATAACTAATAACACAGCATCAACTTCCTTATTTTGATGGAGGAGAATGAACAGGATAGATGAATGAGGGAACAATGCTTTTTAAATATAGAAGACCATGAAACTACTAGCCATGGCATCATGACAGAAGTAGAAGAGTTCAGGTCAAGAAATAGTGCACGAAGCCAGCCCAAGGGCTATTCCCTCTTGTCGTGTAATACATCTATCCTGTCAATTACGCAATCCTGTCAAAGAATTAAACTTGAATGCCTTAATATGGCAATATGGGTAAGGGAGAGAAAATATTGACTTAGTCCATTAGAAGATAATATTATAAGCTCCATCTAAGCACTAAGACAATGCACATACAGTAGTCAGAAAATGTAATGAGCCAAAGAAAATTGAATGATGGAAAGTGTTTCCTATTTTCTTTTTTCTTTTTTTTGAATTATTAAATTTTAAAAAGTATATGCGTGAGTCATCTGGTCAGACAAATTAGGATACTAGAAAATGAGGTCAATTTATGAAAAAGAAATTTGTAGCATGCTAATTCATACCGAGAAAGAATCCGACAACTAGCTTTTCTTAGGTGCGATGGGATACATATATAAGCCATCACAAGTTAATTAGTAAATGGTGCAGAAGTAATGATGAACGATAGTGCAAGGATCCCTCCTACAATGATGCATACCATGACTTTACCACTAAAAACAACATAGGCCTTGCGAATGAGGAAAAAGCCAGGAAGAGGTTAATATAGTCAAGCAGTGGGTATTATTGGCATGCTTGAGCTTAAACATGTGAAAATTTGAAGGAATGACTAAAAGTAACCGATGAATTTAGAAAAAAGTTTCTCAATAGATTCATTATAATGCTTATAAACTGAACAAGATATTAAGGAGCTTCAAAGCCACAATTGTTTGAAAGATAATTTCAATTAGAAAACAAGCTTTTGTATAGGTTATGCTCATGGAAAAGAAACAAATCCTTGATCGATTGCAAAGCAAGAAGTTCTCTTTACAATCCAACAGATCCTTGCAAACTATAGGAGTACTAGGTTGCCAAGACTCCATTCTTGATCAGGTTATGTTTACAACTACAGATCCTAGAGTGAAGAAGGATGTAAAAGACAATGAAAAGCAGCATACATTTGAGAAAAAGCATGATAGCATGTTGAACATACAAAGAGAAAAACATAAGCATTGCGAGTATATGGCAGTGAACATGTGTAAAAAATGCTACAGATAGGAGAAGTATTCTGTTACACAATATAAGAATCTAACTTTTGTAGATGTGCAGAAGCATTGAGCAACCTGATCAAATTTAATCTGGGAGCCATCAGTATAATAATCCATTAATTTTATCTTTCACTATCAATAAATATGGCAAAAAAGGATTGAGAAGCATAAACCCCTCTAGCTGTCACAAGCTTTTCAAATTCAGGGATAGCATACTCCTCCCTCCTAAACAGCAATGGTTCACTGATTGCACTCCCTGCGCCATAATCATCACTAGCCAGAGGAAATCAACCAGCCTTTTATCCACCAAATGTATAGACATAGTTGTTTACCACCTTGAAATCTTCTAGGAATATTGGGTCCTTTCACACTTGAAGATGAAGCTACTTTTATCTATCCAACTAATGGCCCTTCACAGAGGATTAATTACAAAACGTTTCAAATGATTAAGAGACTTGTTGGTCTAGATCTTGAATCCATTGGTCTTGATCTTCCTCATGATTTGTTATATGTATCTTTAGTGAATCCAATAGAAATTTTTCTAAATGTCCAGACCTGTCATGGATAGCTATTAAGCATGCATACCAACTACCTCATTCAAGCATGGGGGTACTTAACAATAAAGCATTTTCCTTAAGGAATAAATAATTCAATGGTCAGAGCAATTGGGAGACAGACATTGTGTCAGAACATTATTATGAAATGTTCCAACCGAACACCACCCTGTAGATACTAAAGTTTCATTGGTCAAATTGCCTAGCAGATATGACAAAAAGACATGTAGTCTAATCGCAGAAATAGGGATATGAAAAAAAAATGTCCAAGGGAAAAATCAGAAATAAAGGAGAATAATAAACACTTTGTTCAATGTTTTAGTGCTTACGTGAAATATAAAGAAATTTCAAATTTGCACTCGTAACAACCAGTGTGATTTTATGTCAACTATTACATTTCTAATCTAAGTGATATTAGTCATAAACTTTATGAATTATGAGGATGAAACTGTTATACAAATTCCTCAAAGCGATCATTAGGACTAATCAACACAAAAACTAGCACAGCTTCTGAGATCAAAGCTTCAAAAGATTGCTCTTTTATATTTATATTACGAATAAATAGTTACCATAAAGCACCGAATTGAATGTCCACGACTGTTAGATCATCCAAAAACCAACCCTAATTAATGGCAGAGATATAATACAAAATTTCCAACAAATTTCATTGAAGAACAGAATTAGGGTTAAGCATCATAGGGTTTTTCTTGTACCCTTATCCCAGAACAAGCAAGAAGGTTGAATAAAAAGCTTAAGCACGGATTAAAGGGTTTGAGGAGTCAACGAAAAGTCTTGGACTTTGCTCGAATTGGGGCCCAATATTGGAAAGGGAGACGCTATAGGGGAATATAAAAGGAAAAACCCTAGAAAGAGGAGGAAAGAATAACCTCTGTAGTCGACGCCGGAGTTGAGCTTGACGACGACGGGGCGTCCCCTGATGGATTTCAGGAAGTCCGCCGGCGTCTTCACTGCGCCACCGCCACCGCCACCGCCGCCGCCGCCGCCGCTCATCTCTCTCTTTCTGGCTTTTTCTCTTTCTACCCTTTCTCACTCGCGGTTCGAAAGCAGGGGATGCAAACGGACTACAGATGGTCTTGAAATAGACTGAATTCTATTTAGTTCCCGTATGGACTTGGGCTGGGCTTGCATACATATGTATATATAGGGAGAGGGAGATGGGATGTCCACTTTTATTTTATTTTTTTTATTTTTTATTAGGTCGATTTATATCTGACAAGTACCGATACATCCAATAAAATCAGAAAACAAAATATCTCATAACGCCTGAGGCAGCTCTCCATCTCCAGCCCACAACGTACTATCAGTATGGCTGGCCATATAGGTTGTCACCCAATTTGCAGTTCTATTAGCTTCAGAAAAAAAAGAAATTATAGTTTTTACTGGTCTACAGATATTTCTAATTAAATACTTACTATAAATATATATTCATATTAATGGATATACATTATACACAAGATTTTAGTTCCTATAATTATTCAAAAATTCTTGCACAAACAGCCTAAGACAATTTATGTATACTTTTTTTTTTTAAATTAAAATAATTTTGTTTAATTTGGTGCAGGATATCTCATCGAAAAGGGCATGATGACATCATTCTATTTTTATTGGGGTAAATTAAACACTTGTTAGCTTTTAATTTAATTTTCTTAACTCATATAAATATACTTGTAATATGGTAGGCTTTGTTTGCATTTATTTATTTTGTTTCTCGATAAACATTGTAGATTGGAAGTGAGGTTGTTACGAAAGACTATAAGTTGCCTCAGGAGTTATTGTGATTAAAGATTCACTCACCATGGAATGAAAAGATGTTCTTGGATTTCAGTTTTGGGAAGCATAGATTAATGTGGCATGTGTATGTCAAGAGCTTTTGATAAAGTCTTGGGATTGACTAAAAAGAATTATAGATCCTGTGGGATATTCAATTACCGAGCCTTCAATCTATGTATCACACTAAATGCAAACTATTTATATATTTACTAAAAATTTATTTTGCTTAACCATAAAATATATTCTGCATCATAAGCTAATTATATGTTCTTTTATTCTTGCAAGTGGCACTCACTAATGATCAACTAAAGCAAGACTTTTTTTGGAGTTATGATGAACATGAGACATAAATGATTTTGTTTATATCAATTAAAAACTTTTTTACTACAGTTGCTAGGACTAGATTTTTTTATGGATGTTATTTAGTGTGTGTAGCTATGTAAACTCAAAGTATTTTTATTTTGGTTAATTAAATTCAACTTTTGCTATCTTCGATTCATGTGGATATCAATAATATATTTGAAAATATATTCCTAGCATAGTATATACATCAATATTTTATACAAGTTTAAATGCTACTGAAAATATTATAAAAAGTTCTTACAGGGGGTCTCACCTCCATAAATACCAAATCTCGGTATTTTTAAATGCAGCAAAATAAAAATAAGATTTTCATTACATATGACTTTTCGGAAACTTTCAAATATTGACAAAAATAATGGCAAAAGTCTCCAAAAGCACTAATTTTTTTTCATTTCGAAATGCTGCAAAACATAGATGATATTTAAATAAAACGACCATTATAAATAGCTTTCCCATGACTTACAAGCGCTAGAAAAATTACGATATTCTAGAAATGTCGGAAACCATCTATTTAAAATTCCACCAAAAGCACTAAATCCTCTATATTTGATAAATACAGGAATACAATCCTCCATACCATATCAGTTGATACTTATCCGGTATTTTTAAAGTACAAGGATATGATGGGGTTTTTTTTTTATTTTTTTGGATGGTATTTTTTTTTTCTGGTACTCAATGAATACTGGGCATTCCATGACTTTCTTTAGTATCTCTCTCTCCCCACCTTCTCAGGCTCGGTGGCAATAATAAAGATTTCAAGTCCTGTAAAAGAATCTTCTTTTTTGTTTGTGTGTGTGAATACCTTTTTTCTTTGCCTTCCATGAACAAAGTAGAGCCATGCTGTGGTAACTCAAGCTGGATTAGTTATTCTACATCAATCCTTATCCTCGTCTTTGCCCTTATCCTCCGATAGCATGTGTGGTCCTTGTGACTCCTTTATTTGGATGATCTGGAGTGATGCTAATTATTCAAGAGTTTATCACGAATATGGGAGCCATGCGTTATTCCAAGTGCCATGAAACCAATATATTTTAGGAATAGCTCACCTTAGTGCAGAATGATCATGTCCCTATTGTTGAAAACATATATCCACTTTTCTTCGAAGACCTGAATAAGCTGTCATAAAATAACTTAGTCCAAGACTTGTTGATATTGAGCTATACCGTATCTGATTTAGAAGCTGCTTAATTATTTCGCATTAATCTGTGCTCATAATGCATTCATAAACAAATATGAAGGCATTTTGTCATCTTATTCAGTTTGCTAGTTGTTGCTTTTTTGGGCCATAATTTACCTAGCTTTGAGGCTTTATTATTTTGACATAGCCCATTGATATGTATGATATGATTTTTTTCCCCCATTATTTTATGAGATAAAGTTTTGACTCATGCACTTGTGAACATATAATATATGTTTGTTTAATCTTAAGGGGTATTTGTAGCACTGGATCATCCCTCGCATGTGTAGTCATTAAATAGTCTATGCATGCTATGTCTTTGTAATTTAGATTAGAATGGCATTTGAATGGATGAATTGCTTGTCAAGCATATATGCATCATTATCTTTCTTTTTGTTGCAAGTAATTTAATGGTATGCATGTTTTAATTAGATGGTATATCATAGATATCACGAATCCTACCCATAGCATTGATCTGTAAATGCTATATGCATTCCCCAAAAGTTAGCCAAGTAACAAGTAATAAGAAACTGAATATAAGATTCTACTGCAAGTCTTTATAGCAAAAGGCAAGACATATGCAAAATTTTTACTAGGACGAGATCCATCGTTGAGCTGGTAGACTCGTGTATTGCATTTTTTTTTCTTGTTGTATGTGTTGCTTCGCGGCTGGACTGGTTCACCAACTCAGCAGTGAACCTAATCTAACTAATAATTTCTCACTTAGAAGAGAGAGAAATAGCACAAGAAAAGAGAGAGGCCGTCTCCTCTTTTTCCCTCTCTTCTTACCACCAGCAGACAATGGTGGTGTTACCACCGTCATTGGCATCGTGGGAGCGGGGAGATGTCAATAGGCATCTTGGCGGTAGGCTGGAGGACCTCCATCTTGTTAACGATGGTGGCACTACTATTGCTAATGATGATCTTGCCAGAGGTGGAAGCGATTATCTTATCCATGCCCTTGGGGCTAAGGCAGGTCTACTACCGTGCAGATGGCGACGATATTGGCTTGACGGATGTCGCATTGCTTGTTGTCGACATTGCTCTCCATCTTTTAGGAGGAGGCACAATTAGGAGGGGGTGAATGCCGTGATAGCAGCCACCATGGGAGCTTGAGGAGGAGGAGGAGGGAGAGAGCGAAACCCTTGATGGGCTAGTTTGGAACCAATAAAAAGTTTTGCAAATTCCAATATAGTCTCCCTCACTCTCTTTATGATGCAAGATGTTCAAGTCGAGAAATTATATCTTGCATCACATGCACCATGCCAATCATCTCGGCCTATTTCTATGTGTTCAGTCATCATGTGGTCGTCTTGGTGATTGGCCCACAAAAAACGAGTGGAGGGGATTAGCGTGGTACATAATTGCAAAGTGCAGGATATAATTTTCTGTTCAAATCATACCAATGCAAGATTTATTTTTAGCCAATATTTTAATCTATAACTTAATAGAAATTTAGTTATATTGTTAATCTTAAATTGTATCCGAATGCGGAAAAATTTCTAAAATGATCAAAATAGCTTTAAGGGTATGAGAAGATATATGTATTTTTTTTTTACTTAAAAGCAATTTTAACTTTTCTATATAAGATAAATAATTTTATTAATGCTGTTAATTTAATTGGATATAATTGCAAATTTTATACACTATTAGACGTAAGTATAATGAATATAATTTTTTTTAAAAAAATATATAATTTACTCCTAAATGCAACAAGGCAGCCAATATGCCGAGCTTTAAATCTACTGTAACGGTCAACATGGTAAATTACTGCTGAATAAACGGGCGATGGGGGAATAAAAGAATAACTGATCTAACGGCTAAATTGAGGTAAGGCGAAGCCACTTAGGGTTAATATTTATATTGAGGTAAAACCAATCTCACTCGATCTGAACGAGTACTCCACCGAGAGCGAGGGCGGAGAGGGGGGAAGAGAGGAGCCGAGAATGGAAGCGGTCGGAGGCGAAGAGGAATTAGGGTTAGGGTTTCCGTTCTGGGTCCCAGCTCGCCGGACATTCAAGCCCGGCGATCCCTTCTTCGCCGCGGGGGACATCGAACGCGAGCTCATCGCGAAGCAGGTAATCGTTCTTCGCTCCTCCCCTCTCTTTCTACTGTCATTCTTGTCAAAAATCCCCTGCTTTTTGTACGTTATTTTGCCAACTTCGTTGGAATTATTGGTTTATCTGAATCAGTCTCTTGAACAGTTCTGGGAACTCGAGTAGTTCATCAGTCTATCCCTTTTCCCGATTTTTTAAAGATTTTTGCACCGAATAGCATTAGTTTTTATGTATGAAAAGCTACAGCATTTTTTGGGGCAACAGCAGCAACCGATCGATATAACGCAAAAATAATTTTATACTACTGATTTCATTCTTTCCTCATGGTACAGATCAGATGAAATTAAATCTATTTTTTTATTGTTCCTTCAAGAATCTGGTCTTTAGGTAAAATCCGTGGTGGCTCATAAAACTTATAGCATGTGAATGTTTGTTTGTGGGTGCACTGTATATTCCACGATGAAGAATTTTAATCATTTATTTGTAAACCTGGAACTGATCTTTTAAACAAATAGCACTCGTTTAGATTTGTATTTCCACATGCTTTCTACTTAAAGTTTGAACCTTTACCATGAGGATTTTGTTCCTTTCTTTGACTTTTTTCTTATTCTGTTGATTGTGGATTCTTTTACCTTCTTTTACCTTCTTGCCTTAGCCCCTATTGGAAGCTGCTTCAATTGCTAGCTCATTTTGAGCCAAACTGCAACTCGATGCTCTGGATACAGGCTTTGTTTACCTTGATTTTCAAAGAGTTATGAGTTAGCCCGTCACTCTGTCTGCACTTTGTTTTTCTCATGGTTGCCTCTAACTTTTAATCATAAATAGTCTTTCTTTATATTAATTTTAGAAATATCGAATCTTGGATGAACTCCATAAAAGTGGTTTAACCTTACCTAGGATTGTATTTGTGGGACAATCCAACTCAAATCAGGAACTTGTTAGCTACAACTCACGACATTTGGAAGCTGACAACCAACACATGTATACCATACACTATGGATAAGTCCACCAGCAATTTCTTAGAACTCTAGCTGCATCCATGTTTCTCTGTGGTTTCACGACTTACTGTACTTTAATGCATATGTCCAATGCATCAGATAATACGACATAAATTACTTCAACATACTCGTCCACAACATCATTTGGATTGTGATGTCATTTACATGGAACCCAATTGCACTATTCTTGGTTTTAAAGCCTTTAAAATTGTCAGATGTCCAATCGTGTATTGGAGAGAACATTTGAATGGAAATGTTGTGATTAGGTTTTGGTTCACTTGATTAATGAGAATATGTGCAATCTTTCAAATATATCCATCAAATGACAGTCAGGATGTTCTAACATTGAATACAATTAGAAGTCATAAATCTTCAATGCAAACATGAAGATTAGGAGTCCTAATATACATAAATGATGTGGGAGAGGAACTTGATAGATTTGTAGGTATTTTAGGCATTCAGAGATGAGGGTAGAATGGCTGAGGCATGTTACACAACTTCTAGGTTATTGCAATCTTCAGGCTGACCTTTTTGAACATAACTTTGTTGCAATTAACAAAATACTTTGCATAATTGGAAGAACATATTGATGACCAGATCTACTAGATAGCTGTGATTGGCTTCCGCAATGCTATACTCACCGACAAGGGGTTGGGACTGTGCCTGATGGTCTTATAAGGTCTCGATCAGCCTATTGTATCGCCCCATATATTGTGAAAATTTCTAAAATCTCTCTCACACATAGAGATGAAGCCATAGAAGTTGTTATTTTTTATTATTTGATTTTCAATGGTGTTGTTTCATTTTGCATTGATATTGGTTTAACTTCAGAATTTTGTGTCTGCACCTGTCAATTTCTGGATGTATGCATAACTTGTTTCCCTAAGAATTCATATTCAAGTAAGTGCATGCATAATTTATAACTAAGAGTATCGTATCTTCATGTTCTTTTTCTTTGATCCTTCATGATTAGGTTGCACTAGATTTAACTGAAGATGAACGGTATCAGCTTCAGAAAATGGAGGGTGGAGGCATCAGGTATGTATTTTTTTAAAGTATTTTTCTTTTTCCAATTACATGGATTTTATATAAAGGAATATTATAAACATCTTTTCTGTGCTTATCTTTGTCTTGTTGTTGATTAAAGATAAATTGTCCAGAGAAGCTTTATGCTAACATATAAAAACATGTGCTTCTTTTCTGGCATCTGGTTGTTGTAGTTATCAAGGCTTTCTCTTGAAATAAATAACACATATGTAGCTATTTTCTATGTAGCGATCCTAACAATTCAATTTCAATTTTCTATTCTATGTTGGTACTACCCATCCCATCCGGGCATTCTAGCACCAATTGAGTGGAAAGACTGATGCATCATCTAGAATTCTATAATCTTGTGTTCATTCTAAAAGTGAAACTTTGCTTTTGATGCATTGTTGATGGATACCGAAATTACAATATTGTAAATTGAGCATTGTGTATGAACAAATGACCTCATCAACCATAGACTAGTTTTGGAAAGAGAGATGGTAAAATGGGATAAACCACTCGCAATTGGACTATGAAGTGAAGCATTTGGGAATAGCTTACCATCATGTAGTTGGAGCAGCACCAGATTCAGTGGAAGAAGTAGTATGCAAATTGATTACGTGATTGGAATAAACAAATAATACTGAGTAAGTGTACAATAAGAAAGGTTCATTACAACCATAAGATGTGTGTAAGAGCAAACATGTTGATGTTCTTCAGTTTGGAGTGGCATTGGTGTTGCTCATTGTCAGAATAGATGTGAATTGATCATCAATTTAATTGAAATAAGTCATAGATCCTCGGTGCATAGCATTTTGAATATAGCGATGACAAAATGGCAAAACCATGCACAAGTTAATTATGAGCTGAAGCATGAGGGAGCAACTCATCATTTCTGGTTGGTGTTGTACCAAATTTAATGGAAGAAGTGGTACTCATATCAATTGTCTGAGCATTGAAAGACAATTTTTGTTTGCATGAAAAACTAATGTTGAGGGAGTAGATAACCAAGGGCTGCATTACAACCTCAGATCATGTGAAATAGCAAAGGTGTTGTTGCCCTTCAATTTATTTTGCTAGTGGTGTTTCGTGTTGGTATATTAAGGCCCTGTTTGGGATTGTTATTGGTAGTAGAGTTTTTAAAAGAAGCTGTTTGCTCTTTTAGAGGCTATACGTAGTGAAGAGCTCTAATTTCCACACTCACCTAGAGGTATCTTTCAATAAAATATATTAATATAATAGGCATATATTTTAACTTCCATACATAAGTGTAAAGACCTAATGTATATTATATATTTAGACAGATAAATATTAGTTGGTAGATACAAGGTATTCTCACATGATGGGATATATGGGGCCATACAAAGGAAAGAGGTATCATTTACCAAATTTTTGATGTGGAAGTCAACCAAGAGGCATGCATGAAATCTTTAATCATGCACATTTTCCAATAAGATGCATTATTAGGAGGGTATTTGAATGTTGAAAAAGTAGATGGAGAATATTGAGTACAATGCCAAGCTTTTCTTATCATAAACAAGTTCAAATTATGGTAGGCTTCCATAACCATTCATGACATAATCATATAATTAAAGGTTTTGAGTGCCAACCTTGTAATGATGATGAGGATCTACTCCTTTCTGATTGTTTAGAGATTGATGAACCATAGAAAGAACTGAGTATGGAGCAAAGTTAAACAATGAGTAACTGTGAGATGAATATTCTACGTGATCATATTGCGGCTGTTCTTATGACTCGTTGACTTCTTTCTTTATAAAATTATGCTTGTAACATGGATATTGTGCTTTGTATCTTAGTATTTTGTATCTAAATAAACAAGAATATTGTTTGTTACATTATTGTTCCTATTAGAATTAAGAAGTCCTATGTTTAATAATGGACATTCTTTGTTACTTGGTAATCTTCTTTTAAAAAATAATTACATTATTTTTGTAATATTTAAATTAAAATAAATATATAAATTATAGATTGACAATACTTTACACTATATTATGTTAATATTGAAAATAATATGATAATATAATACTATTTTATTACAATAAAGCATATAATACTATTATATTATAGTATAATATTAGATACTATTGTATAATGTAATACTATTTTAAGATAATAATATTTAATAATACTGTAATAATTTATATCAAAATATTGTATAATAATTACTAACTAATAATAGTTACATTACATTACATTTTATATTATTATAATATATTATATTACATCATATTACATTATATTATATTTATTATATTATGTTACTATGCTATACTATACAATAGTATATTTCATTATATTGTATTACGGTATATTATATTATATTAATATCTTGACAATACTATATTACTATCATTATTATATCATAATAATCATATTTTAGTAGTATAACATTATTATATTCATATAATATAGTACTATCTTATCACAATATTATACTATTATAGGACTATACTATTCAAAATAAAGAGTTTGTAAATTAAGAATACTTTAAATAACAATTCTTGATAGTACAAAGAGTTCAAAAATTGAAAACACCATGCAATGTTCTTTACTGTCATTTTCTCATACTAAAAACACTTTTAGTTTGGTGTCCAAATAGAAGTTAAAGTTCCACAACACTTTAAAAATATAATTACGAAACAATAAACAATTTTTAGCAAAAAACTCTACTTTCAAAAGTTTTATTGACACAAGTTCTACGACCAACATTGATCCCAAACAAGGCCAAGATGTAGCTTCTCTCAAATAGACTTTTTCAAACTTTCCGAGGGACTAGAAAGCTGTCTTAATTTTTTTACCAAACACTACCAAATCACCTAAAAGTTTCTTTTGCCATCCAAAAAGCTCTTTTTGGCCCTCCAAAAGCATTCGCAAACAAGGCCTAATGTACACTTGATCTTCACCATGATTATAGCAGGTGATAGCTCCTTGGTCCATATCATCTGTATGCCTTGTCTCATGTGATATTCAGCTACTAATACCTTATGAGATTTAGAACTAATCATAGGTCAAGAAAAAGAGACCCAATAGATATTGAAGATGAATGTGATTGCCTGACTTCTTGTAAGGAGTCCATTTGTTTCCTAATAGATTTGACTTATGAAGCAGCTAGATGCAACTAGAAGTGTTCGATGGGGTGATGGTCTCAAGATGCTGCTCTAAGCATAGAAAAGTTGATTATCAGTAATTTGAGTACTGACTAGCGCACGAGTTGTCACAATAAAGAGAGCTGGTGTCGTGAATAAAAAAGGCCAAGTTGGAGAGAAGGAGAATGGATGTGAGATTTTAACCTGAAACCATTGATTGATAGACGGTACTCGGCTTAGATAATTGGCGGCAAATATTTCATATGTGAGATTGACATCCATGAATTATTGGTGAGAATAAGACTAACTTATATGAATTATTGGTGAATCATTATAGTACATAAATCTGATCCTAAAGTGGGGGATAGAGCTCGTGTTTGTGTTTATGCTTATTTGAGGAATTATGCAGTAGAATAGGAGGCGGTGTTGAAAGGAATATTGAATGGTTGTAGGAGTACCACTGATAATTGATGGTAATACAGAACATCCATTGGAGCGTCGCCATAGATTCTACTGATTAACTTGACACTTCAAGGTGTACCACTGAGTGGTTTCAGATGTGTTAAGGGGAAATCTCAGCCATTAGTTAAGATAATTTTCTAGCTTGTTAGCAGCTGCAGTGAACCTGTCTGAATCATAGGCAATATGAGTGCCTTTATTTTTATTTATTTATTTATTTATCTGTTTGTTTGTTTGCTTGTTTATTTGTTGAGAAGGTTCAGCTGGCCTAAGACCTTTTACATTCTATAAGCCCACTAACAAAGGGAGCCAAAAACTGCAACAGCACTCTGAGCATCAGCAGAGATCTTCTTGACTTATAATTGTTTTTGTTGTTTATAAATTCATCCTCAAATATATGGCAGTAAAGTTATTTATTTACTTTTTCACCTTTTAGCTGTCTTGATAAGTAGAGATTTCTTATTTTTAGAATTAAATTTAGGTCCTATAAAATCATAAAAACCTTGTAAAATTTTTTTGTGATAGTTGCTCTGAAACGAGAATCGATAAACTTATCATTTGATATATTGAAACTTCAAATTAATTTTTCCTTATAATTATGGGTTCTCTGCACATCCCTATCATTATTTCATTTTTTTTTATTTTAAGATGACAACTATTAACAAGCTCTAGTATATGTACAACCCCTGAAGTTTGAGTTCAAAAATATCATGAAAATGCCCAGGAAAAGATAAAATAGAATCCCAAGCACCATGCCTGAGTAATTGGCAACTTGAGAAGCTACCCAAGACACTGCATTGTTTGCCTCAATAATTTTAGAAGTATAGAGATTATACTTTGAAGATATTTTATTCTTTAACCTAATGGTGTGCCCTTCTAAGTGGCGAGTTTGGAGCATCATTGTGGTGCACGTGAGAAGCAGTGGAGCGCTATTAAATAACACATATTTGAACATTTATTTATATTTCTTTTTGTTTGTTGACAAGTCTTTTGATGGACGATCCAACTTAGACTTTTAGTAGATGAGTGTTCTAGACTTGTGGTACATTGCATAGCTTTCTGAATCTAGAGATGCATCCACTTGAGTGATGGCAGATGATACGCAAGATGTTGAGGATACAAAAGGCTAATCTGTGGTCAGATTATGTGATGATGTAAGCTTGTGGTGCACATCTATAGGGTGAGTCTCTTCTCATCCTTCTTCTTCAGTAACTTGGTAGAATGTGGATGTGATGATGCGGGATTAAAAATGCTTTCTCTCTCTCTCTCACACACACACACACAAAAAAAAAAAACATGATTGTGCCCTTCAAACCCCACCACCCCCACTGCACGGTGGTAATTTGGGAGAGGAAAGATGTTACTATATTTTATCGGTAATAGGTGCGATTGGTAACTCTCTGTAATGTTTTCTCTGGTAGGTTGCTAATGTATGCACCATTAGGCTAAAGTTTGTTTTGAAAATCATTCAGCTGCATCGACCTTTCAACAACTCAGGATCTCACCCAAAAAGAATAGCTGAAAGGTATTATTTAGATTTTTTGATCTTATATAAGTACCCAAGATCTATCCAACGAATAACCGTTGTGGGACTAAACATATGCCCGCACGGGTCCTCACATACTCCCTCCGTTTAAGTCCTGACGTCCTCGTCAGGCTTAAGGGTTCAAATCCATTCAAATCTAATCACAAGCACCATGATCGGACCGTGGTCAGCTCGAATGGATCTGTACTGCAATGTTCTCTATTTTACATCGGTTATAAGATGGATCCGTTCTGATACTATTTACAACAGCAAAGGATCTCATCCAAAAAGGCTAGCCGAAAGGTATTATTTGGGTTTCTTGATCTTATATAAGTATCCAAGATCTACTCAGCGAATAACCGATGTAGGACTAAACATACACCTGCACGGGTCCTCACAGAACTCATAGTACTAAGTTTAATTTTCTGTTTTCTTCATAAGCACACTTTCTTAGAAGCATGCCAGAGCAAGCCATGAACATGTAAATAACAGTCACAAGGCTTTGCATCATATGGGTCGAATAAATTGATATTGGACAGACAGATGGTTACAAAAACCTTAGAAACAATTGAAAGGGCTGTGGGATATCATTATAATAATATCTATATGGTTGGATAACAACCCAGCTTATGCTTCACGCAATCACTGTATATGTTGCATGGAAGAATTTTAGTCAAAAATATTGAATGATATTGGATTTTCAAAAATGATGATTTTGCAATTGACTAACTGACAGAACTTATATCTGTAATGTCTTTTTTGGATGCATTCATTTTTTTTTTCTATGTCCAATATGCTGTATGATTTTGTATTGCTCTTTTCACTAAACACATTGCTCATTACTTTCTTCTTTTTCTGGTATGCCCAATTTTATTACTGATCATATCATGGATGACTTCATATTTTTGGAAGCAATTTATTGTGCCCTATTGTTGGCTGTGGTGCTCGGTTAAATTGTCTAGAGGACTTTGAGGATCATTACCATGCTCGGCACACTGCTTCGTGTTCGGTCTGCTCAAGGGTTTACCCAACATCACGATTACTTAGCGTACATATCTCTGAAGCACATGATTCCTTCTTTGAAGCAAAGGTTGCACGTGGTTTTCCAATGGTAAGTCCTCTTTATTATGTATAGTTGAAATTGTTTAAATTTTTATATGTATATTCAATATTTTGATAATCTCAGTTAATAGTGATATTGTGTTTTCTCATTCTTTTTCTTGCTTTCCTTGTTTCTGTTTGAGTGCATTTTGTACGTTCACAGATTCCATGGTCTGTTGCTCTAGTTGCCTATTCTGAATTGGTGGTTTCTCATGATTGTTACACTAGGGGCTCGTTTGGTTCGCAGGAAAAGAAGGGGAGAAAGTGTGGTCAACGGGAAAGTAATGAGATGCCTCTTGTTTGGTTGGAGTTTTCAAAGGAGAGAGATGGGAAAGTTGTATTCCCATGGGAATATGATTCCCACATTTCATGGAAAAGTCTTTCCCATGAGAAACATGGAAAAGTTACTTTCCCATGAGGCGGGAATCACTTTATTTTTATTTCTTTTCAAAAAGACCCTTCAACATTAAAGAAGCATTAAAGAGACATTAAAGCCTTATTTTTATTAAGGGCATTATAGGAATTATACATAACTTTTTCAGGAAAGTGGATGGCCAACCAAACATAAGCATTTTGGAAATTTGTCACTTTCCCATGGTCAACCAAACATGCCAAAAGTACTTTCCTAGGCATCCTCTTCCTAGGAATTTGTTTCCCAGGAATCATATTCCTAGGAGGGAAAATGTTTCCCGCGAACCAAACGAGCCCTAGGAGAATTTACTTTTTAATATTGAGAACAAGGATATTGCTGTAATGGAAGATTTTTGGGTCATTCATGTAGAGCAAACCACTGATGACCTAGCCTATGACTTTGCTGTGGCATAAGTGGAATTATCTTGATAAGAGAGTTGCTTATGACCTAAATTGTTTTATACTATTTTCTTGTGCCATATATAATAAGTTAGTCTTCCCTTGTGGGTAGGCTACTTAACCTCGGAATGAGTACATGGTGAGCCTTGATTTATTTCCAGATGGACTTGTTCAACTGACCTAGGCCTTTTAGTTGGAGAGGATGATTAAGATTCAAAGTTCGTGGGCAAATGGAAGTCTACATATTTCTGACAGGAGGTTAATCTCCACTTGGTAGGGGAAACCCTGCCAATCCTTGGAAAGGGATAATGCTTTTGTAATCATTTTTTTGTATCATTTGTTCTTCAGGAATAAGGATATGCAGTGGTTTTGCCAACAACTTTTTATTTAGACTTACAGAATCAAATTTGCCTCAATGTTAAGATTTAGCAGAATATTTTCTCATTGTAGTTGAATGTGTCACCCTTACTCAAAGTATATATATCATGTCTGAAACAGTACGAGTGTTTGGTGGAAGGCTGTAGAGTGAAGCTGAAGAGCTATAAAAGCCGACAACAACACCTTGTAGACAAACACAAGTTTCCCCGTTCATTTGAATTCTACAGAAAGGCACATTCATGCAAGCACCAGCGCCAAAAATATCAACGTTGGCAATCTGCCTATAGGGGGGAGGAAACTATGGACACACATATGGATGTTGATAGGAAAACTTTGAAGCAACCATGCCAGAAATATCAACCCAAGCAAGTTGGTCCTGAGGAGACAAAGGAAACAGATATGGAAGTTGAAGAGAAGATAGATGATCTTGTTTCGGCTGTATCCAAGCTAAGCACATCAGACTCTACTCCTTCATGCATAAGCTTTGGTCACCGCCGTGCCCGTGGCTTTGCCTTTGTCCCTCGGTCAATTCAACAGAACAGAAAGCAGCAATCAGATGCCAAGAGATAGCAATTACGTAATCTGTAAGTTCACATTGTGTGCCTCTTCATTCTAGTCTCCACACCCCATCCCATCAAGTTAATTTAAAATGTGTTTGCTTTCCTTCCTTTTGACTTATTTGTTTATGTCATTCAAGTATTTTGAAACACGTTACTAGTCAACAGCGTCTGTTCATCTTAATCTTAAGATTAACATATAATTAGTAGTCCTGATGTTCATGGAATCAATTTGGCTATAAGATAACTTACTCATCAATTGACTGGCTGTGCTTAGAAAGATCATGATGAGGCTTAAGATAACTTGCTCATCAATTGACTGGCTGTGCTTAGAAAGGTTATGATGAGGCTATACTTTGTTTTTTTCCCTAGGTGGATCAGTTGTTACCGATCCTGCTTAAGCTCAAGCTAGTAGCTTTGGGCATGCAGCTATACGCTTCAAGATTCCAAAGAAGGTGTCCAAATCCTGGGGATGGCAAAAAATTGGATATTTCCCTCGAGTTAATATCACCGCTCTGCTCGATTTGTTTGATTGAGGGTGGTAATGGCATCACGTTGGTCAACTGGTATCTTATATGTATGGCTGAAGCTCCAAAGAAATGCCATGATGTCATGTTCACATTACTTGGGAAATTAATCTTTAGACTGGTTCCCACAAGGATTGACATGCATGTTTATTCTCATTAAATTTTGGCAATCCATTTCTGTTTATGTTTGTCTTTCTAGTTAGCCTTTGAGATTTATTCAATGTGCCGAGTCTTGGACATGGGAATAGTTATCAGTTCCTTCAGGTAAAGAATGGCAATATCATGTAGCTCCTGGTGTTTACATCAATTTCTGAAAATTTGCATCATGGTATAAAATAATGAACATTATAACATTATGATTGCCATTATTGTGACTTTGGAGGCCCCCATCCATGTATACTATTACATATATAGTGAGAATAACAGTCATCATTAGATCTTTTCACTGTTCAATCTTTTGCAAAATTAACTATTGTCCTTGTATATATATTTGTAAATTCATATAGCTATTAATCCAAACAAATATTTTAACATGTGAATAGAGATTTTATGAAATAATACTGTTATTTTGCAATTAAAATATCTTATTCTTTTGTTGTAATTGCTGGTAACCGTTACTTTTTCTGGTAAAAGCAGACTGCCATTATTTTTACTCCAAAAAAACTTAAGTGAAAGGTTGTATTGTATTGTTTCTTTTCATTTTACTATTTAGAAGAGTTTCAAACACTTGGTCAAGGCCTTCACTGTTCTAGCCACCAAACTATGCCATCAATTTTGTTGGAAGCATGCTTTTTGTTACGGTATATAGCAACTATACCTCTAGATAATTATTTACTGTTATAATGTCATAATGGATAGGACCACTGCCTAGGAAGAATATTCCAAAAAATTCTATTTTTTGAATTATTATATTAATGACAGTTACTAGGCATTGCAGAAAAGATGTCTTAACAATAAAATAATGATACTATCTTAAATATTTGGTTATAATAATAAAATAATATCATTATAATTGTATTAGTTAGATCCTTTACACAACTATCATTATAAATGGACATGTAGTGCAAGTAAAATATTACTAGATAAGTCCCTAAGTGATTATATATGTTGTTATTCAAAAGCACTGACCGTGAGAATCTGCTTGTTTCACCACTGAGGGCTTGCTTGGCTGGTGTCACCACTTGCCTGAGTGGCAAGAGGATGGGGGGTTGGTTCTAGTTGGAGTCAACCCCTCGAGGGTAGGATGGCCTGATGGGCATAGAACAGAAAATAGAAATGATAGGGATTAGCTCCACCCAATCTATATTAAAAAAAATCTGCTTGTTTCACTCCATTTTAGCTTCTTACGGTGCATCTACCAGCAGGAGTATGATGGCAAGATAAATCCCCAGGACACAGAATGTTGGCTTGATCCAATATTTATATAATTGAAGGAACAACCACAAAATGTTTATACAGTATTACTCTATAGAAATATGAACTATTAGTGCTTCGTATATGCTATAACATGTGGAAGATGAATGGCTGTGATTTCATTTGATTAAAAAGATTTATTTTTTTACATATGCAAATTGGAAAATGCACTCACTTTTTTTTGTGTGCATTTTCTTGTATGTCATCATGAAAAAGAGCAGGGATAATCTTATCCAAGAGACAGCTTTTTATCTGAAAATTGATTAAAATGATTACTTATGAAGGGTTCTCAGGGTGGAGATGCATGTGCTTTCAAGAGGGCATGATAGATTTGATTTCTCCATCTAAACAAAATTTTACTAACGTAGCAGTTCCACTCTTGCTTGATATCTTCTTTTATTTCTCCCGCTTGAAGAGAAGAGTTGTACCAAGAGGCAAGAGGGCTGTATCTATATGACTTTGCCTCACCCATCACCTCTATGAGAGGAGGGATGCCAATCTGCTTAAGTTGAGTTGGCAGGCAAGTTGGTCGTACAGGCCAAACAGTTTATCTATGTCTCTTAAATTGCTTTTTCAGTGCATCCAGCAAATTTAAAATTGAATGTCGACGATTGCTTATTAAAAAAAAAAGAAAAAAACTCTGTTTGAACTGTTCTTGACCCAAGTTTCACCTCATCCAATGGTTTTTGAACAAGTTAGTTTTGTGATCAGATTCTGGATTTGTATAGATTTGGATATAATCTAAATCTCACCTGAAAGGGGGCTAACTGATCCCTACTAGAGTGGCAGTGTAACAAAAGATATTGAATCTTCTTGTAGTGACAGTGTACTACTTTGGATTTAGATTTATATATTTGTCAAAAGATATAACAGATGAGTGATCCAGAAATGCTAAGAGAGCCTCATGAAAGGATAAAAAATACAGTACAGTTAGAAATCAGTTGAATAAACAGCATTTTTAATTCTTAATTAATCTATCACGGTCTGTTGGATCAAATTATTAACTCATCAGCTAACAGAGGGCAGTACATGAATTCTTAAAAACAGCAGCAACTGTAACCATCAATTACAGGATCAAGTTTTAATAACCATCAGTTACTATATGACACATGGCCTATCATCCTTATTGCATGAGTAGCTAGATGATCTACATAGTTTCACTCAGTTCAGAGTAGGGAAATACATACATGAACCAAGGCCTCAGAAAGACTTCACAGACAAAACATTTAACAAGAGATTACTTAATTAAAGCTATTTTGGTATGGTTAAGTTCTTGCTTTCTATTATTTTATCTTCTTTTATAAAGAATGATCATTTAATGTAAATAGTCCTCTGCAGCGGCAACGGGAAGATGGACTGCTTCAAGGCACCTTTTGCTGCATCAAATGACACAATTCCTTCTGGGACTCGATGTATAAAGCAGAATGTGCTTCCACTGGACAAACTTTGCTTGAGGTTTTACATTGGAAATTATCATGCTTTGTGGTATGTCCAATTCTCTGAAGTCTGGGTTGAAACATAGACCTCACAAGTCATAATACGCATCAAATCCTGCCCACAAAACCTCGTGCTACATTTAAAGGACAGTCTTCCATCTCAGGATTATACCTGAAAACAAAAATGGCTGACAAGGTCAAGCCTGAGATTAGAGGTAGTAATCTGCAGAAGCCGGTGAGCAGGTTGCAGGCATGAAGGCGTCTGTGGCCGACATCAAGGACACAAATTCACCAGCTGATGCCATAGTTATCATAACATGAAGAAGCACTAGATTATTGGAAAATTCTTTCTAGGTCTGCTTCTTAGCTGAACTTAAAGCAGCAGGTGATGTTGTTCGATTCTCTTCTCTGTGAGATCTCTTGACTGGGCAAGACCTGGTGCCCTATGCCATCTTGAGCCCCATCTCCCGTTTGTAGTGTAACCAGAGAACTATCCTCAGCAAATTGCTGTACAGACAGAGTAACATCTGTACAAATGAAACCATAATAACAGAACAACTTAGTTTACGTAGACCTTCATATTGTCACAGAATAGGATTTGATGTGGTATAATTCACCGTTGAAATGAGGAATATTGAAGTGAGCGCCCGGGCGAAGGCAATCTGATCTCTTAAAATTGTAATTCCGGTGCTAGTGGGTCCTTCGCAGTCCCTGATGCTTTTATTGTCATCCCATACATTAATCATACTTGGCTATTCCATTCAATAAATTGGGGTGGCTTAGCCTCCTTTATGTTGAAAAAAATGCAGTATAATTGAACTTATGATAATTAGTGGATAAAAGACTAGCAAATGCAAGAGCGTATCAGTAGTTTGTCCGCACATATATGAACTCTAAAATTCCTTGTTTGGGAGTTGAATTCTAGGATAGCTTCAAGGTGCTTTTGGAAGAAGTCATATTATACAAGAAGCAACTCCATTCACCAGCAGATTAAGTTGAAGTACACATTACTAAACATATGTGGGAAGCATTATTCTTCTTACAAGAAAACAAGAAAATACAGCATCATTACAAGGATAAAAGCAGAAGTTGAATACAAAGCAACTCAATTTGGTTGGAAGCTTTTTATGCAAGAACAGTCTAGCCATTTAACGAATAGAGATGATCGATGGTTGTCAAGCTGTGAATTTCTCAGCCAATCATAAATGAGCAATGGAGATCTAAGTTAAATCACTTGGTCTGAGATACAGTGTGATCCTCATTGAAATTCATAGATAAGCCAGGTGTTGTCTATGTTGAGGGCATTGGGCATTATTAGAATGAGGTGCTTGCCTGGTTAAGCTTAAGACCTCAGGATGTATGGGAATATTTAAAACTATTAATGTGCTACTTAAGTGTTAAAAGATCATGATAGATTTGGGCTGTACTTGGGTTTATGCATTGGATGAAAGCGTATTTGAATCGGACGCCATATGGGCAAACTAGAGCCTCCGGAAGTTTCTGCGCAACTTAGCTTCTTAATATGGCGGATCTTGTTTATATATCTTGTTCGGTCCAGGTAGCGACCACAATGGTCTGCATCGACTTTGCTTATCTTCCTGGACCGCTCTCATAGAGCTATGACAATTGAGTTCAACTTAGGAATAATTTGATCGCCCACTGTGTAATACTAACCCTAGACCCCAAAGAATATTTAACAGTGCTTCCACTGGTTTGAATGACATCTCAGAAACAAGATTTTTGTAGCTAGAACCGTTAGGACTAGTTTCATGTCATTTGGTGCTGACTGATTTTAGATTCTGCTATTGCCTGATTTTATGACTTGTTTGATGAAATTACAGGATTATGAATCATCACAATATCCCAATGCCTTTGGCTTCATCCCTTGTACCTTCTACTTTTCAAATCTCCACATGGAAATGATTGATAAACAAGCATTCACAACAATGGTTTCCGAATCAACATGATGAAATTGAACAAATTTGGCAGAAAATTCAGATTTTTTTTTTATCTGCAAACACTTTAATTGACCATTGGGATAGAATAAGATCGATACCTATTTTCAATCGAGAAATATATGGATAGCTTTTGTGTGAAGTATATATATGACTTTATGAGTTGGAACAAATTTTATATGCACCAAAATATGCCGTGCCTACAACCATTGAGCCAACACCAATTACAGAATTGGATTTTTGCAGCCTTCATTGCAATGATTCAAGACTTGAACATTTAGTCAAGCCCTGCACTTGCATGGATTTTTTCATCTAACCATAGCTCCTTAGATGCTGATCTTTCTCTTGAATTGCAACAATAACTCCAAAGTTGCCAACGTCTTGCAATTGTTTCACACGTACCACAATAACTCCAATAGCAATCAGATGATGAAAACAGAGCAATTAGATTGTTCAATAAATTATTTAAATGGAATAACAAGATCTTGTAATGAGTAAATCAGCTAATATGACCTATAATAACCAAGCTACAAATTCTAAATCAAACATAAGTGAACAAGGAATTTGAAAGTTAAATCAGTTTATCCAGGATGCTCTTTAATACTTACATGACGTCTGGACATAAGCTAGGTAATGTCTAAACAGGCTCTTTGTGCATTTGGGGAATCAGGTGCTCAGTTTTGAGATTTATGAAATTCAATTGAGACATTTAGATCTATTTAAGTCTCTACTGTTAATAATCACCGGTAGTTCGATTTGAGTTGTATCCAAGCTCATCTATAAGAATACATTGGTCATTCAAGTATTCAACCTGTTATACAACAAACTCACCACTCAAGTTGGGTATATGACACAGCCGCATACATCATGTCATACATCATAACGCATGACCTTAGGGAATATGCATGACCTACAATTCGGAACAAAAATCTTAACAATACCAAGAAAGTACAGATTATAATCATCATTTTAAACATAAGATTATCCGCCATTAACAGATAATAAAAGTTTTCCAACTAGAGATTTCAAAAATTCAAATGGTATTAGAGGTGCTCTAATTATTCCGCCTCTCACCAGTAACCTCGAAACTCAACGAGCACTGAGTATCCTATAGCTCTAAAAAAAAAGAAAAAGAAATGATATGAGCTAACAACTCATGGCAATATTTCACAACATGTTATAAGAATTTGTTGAAGAATTGATATAATGTTAATAGAAAATAATAAAAAGTTGCTCCTTTCTTAACATCAAAAGATTTTCAGGTAAATCAGAAAATCATTTATTGAGTAGGTTAAATCTGTTTGGTGTCATTCATTTTCTTGTTATATCCACTAAAAGTCAAAGGAGATGTTGATCATTTTGTTTTTATTTGTTTGCAATTGTCTAACTGCAGTTTTAATAAAATGTCGCTGAGTCATCCAATCTTTTCCTAAAGAAGTAGTAAAAGCTCATTTTCAGTACCTTAGCAAAAAAAAAAAAGAGCTCATTTTCAGCAGAAAGTTCATTTATTTCTTGTCATGGATCTTTTGTGGCTATGATTCGTTGGCATGCTTCTTGGTGAAAAACTCACCAAAAAATTTTAGTGTTGGAAAATAATGTCCCATTTTCTTAAAAAAATATTATTCCATTACTTCTCTTGATTAAAAGGAAAAAAAAAAAGAAATCCAATTGCATGATCATAACATGCAAACTTTATATCTTAGAGCTAAAAGAGAGAATAACATACAAACTTTATGAGAAGGAAGGATTTCCTTCAACCTGCCAACTGGAATCTTTTGAATAAAATAATAAATAGTAAAAAAATTTAGAAAGTGAAGCTCTAGACCCTTTACTTTTATTAATTTTTCATGATCCATAAATTATGATACATATCATGGGTGGAAAATGTTGTCTATGTTTTTTACTTTTACTCCCTCTGTTTGGGGTTCTAGCGGCGCAAAGTAGAGTTTATGCTCTTTAGTTTCATTCCTATTCTTTTTTAATTAAGATTCTAATGGTGGAAAACGGAGTCTAAGCTCTTTGCATTCACTCCTATTTTGATTCTCCAAAACCATAGTATTTGCCCTCTACTTATACTAGAGAGGCTCTCATTTTTCAGTCGGATTCTTCTTCTAGTAAGAAGAGGAGAAGTTGCATGTTCTATAATATTCTATAGAGGGTCCACTTTTTTTATTTGGGTTAGATTTCTCTTCTAGTTAGAAAAATATGAAAACTTCCCTCTTTGTATACTACTGAAGTCTAGTTTAAATTAGTTGGCTTTCTCTTCTAATTAAAAGAGTATAAAAATTACAAAACAATGAAAATACTTTAAGAATTTTCAAATTTGGGCAGAAACAAGATCTTGATTTTTATATCAACGTCATCTTCAATCGCATCGTTGAATTCTTCTCAGATTAAAAATATGATTTGTTAGAGTTCGGTAGTCAATTTAGTCTAAAATAATAGATTTTACTTTCAAAGATTGTCCAGACCTATCTATAATGACTAGAGTAGTCTATGTCGAATCTGATAATCTTCCTACACAAATGATCCCTTACCTATCCAGACACACTAATGTATCTACCGGTGCTTATGCCCAAGGTTTTTTTTTGGTTAATTTCTTCATTCTACATATCGCAGCATTAGCTGTTTTCTATTTTGTTTTAATTAATCCATACACCCTTTTTAATAATATTTCTTCTAGAAATATATTTAACTGCTTTGGGACATTTAAGGCACCGTATATGTGCACAAGAGCGCGCACACCAAAATTCGCCGGACCAACCGTACCGATGTACCGATGAGCATTGGTACCAGTACGGTACCGGTTCGGTATCCGTTGGAACCGGTACCGAACTGGAGATGTGCTCGTCCGCGGCCCCGCATGCGCACGGATGTTAAAAAAGAAAAAAACAAAAAAAAAACAGCGCGTCTGCGGACGCGCACGGACGTGTTAAGTGCCACAGAGTGGCATTTGGCATGGTTCGCACCGGTATAAGTGCGGAACCAACCGGTTTCGACCCAATTACTTAACTTCCCATGACTTGCATGCATATGAACTTTCACAATTTCAAAATTCAGGAGTCGATCCATCAAGATGTTGGGCATATGTTACACTCATCTGTTATTTGGATGGGCATCACGGCCCAAGTAAAGCTACTCAAGTTTTATCTTCATCTTTGTCATGTTAGGGTATTTGCAGCGTGCATTTCAAGTGCTCATGCAGGGATATGTAAACAGTTCTAGTTTCGTCTTAAGTTCTCATGACAAGCAAAGTCAATAGTTATGGAATGAAGTTGTTTTGAAGGCCGGTGACCAGATTGTTTCCAAATAGCTTGAAAGGGAACAAGGCTTGGGGCGTATCCAGCTCTCTGTGTTCTCTTTCAGCTCTCCCACTTTTCTCAGAGATCGTATTTGATGCAGCCATCCTTATTTCCTCTTCTTGTCCCCGAGATCTCTTCTCATACACAGCCAATTTAACCTTCGCTTCTTTCAGTTCCTTTTCCAAAGCAGAAACCATACACTGTACGTGCTCTCCCTGATCGGAACTTGGCTTCCTTTCCAAATGCAGTGCTCCATGGATGGCTTTCTCTATATTATTGTCATGGTTTATCAATTTGCATTGTCTATAAATCTCACTCAACTTCTTTGAGGTCATTTCTTCCGCCATCAACTTCACATGAGTGGACTGGTTCCTTCTGATAATATCTATCACCTGGCGCACACCATCCCTGAAGCATTTGAAGCTACACCCCACGGTCTTCTCCTTGGCCTCTATTTCTTCGAGGAAGGCTTCGATGGCTTCAGTTGCCACAGGCCATTCCTTGAGCAGGGATAGAACGAATTCAATACTTGCTCTCATGCTGGTCCATGCAACCAGTTGTCTGCTTAAGGATGGGGATGACGAAGCTTCTGTACTATGGAAATATCTAGGAATAGTTTCCATGGCAGGACACAGCCTCGAGCTCAAAGCTGGAGCTGCAGACCTTGATGGCAGAGTTGTTTTCATGGGTTGAAATCCATCAAGTGCAAGCATTGATGGAAGAGCTGTTTTCCTTGGTTCAGCTACTTCAGGCCAAGCATTTTGGCCTCCTGTGAAGATGAAAATGAATGAGAGTGGAATTTTTGACTGTAATCTCCAAGAAGAAATGTGGTGAGAGCAAACCAATGTACCTACATATCCATCAGACACTTGAATTCCATCCATTTGGATGTCCTTGTTTCTCCATGTTTCCATATCCCTTGAAATCAGCTTGGTTCCTAGAGAAAATCTAGAGCTTGTAACAGCTGGTTGTTGTCTCAGAAATACTGGAGTGCTTGTCGAGTTCAGTATGGAGTTTTCATATGCAGGTTCTGGTAGCAGAATGGAATACAGTTAGCATTTTAAGATACAAAATTTTCTTCTCTTTTCTTTCATCTCTAGTGCAGTGATGACATGGTTACCATCATTTGGTACAACAAGAGAAATGCATGAGCTAAGTAACTTTGCAAGGTTTTAGGATCTGAGAGTTACCAAAGCAGTAAGATTGAACTAGGGAAGATATGCCTGCTTTTCGTCGGTGCACTCGCATTTTTGCTCTCAAGTTGCTTGGTAGATTTGGCTCTGGAAGTTTGCTTTTTTCAGCATTGTTCTGCTCTCTACTTGGTTCAGCTGACACTGGCTCTGGTTCCAGTGGGAGGATTGCACTACCTTCACCTGCTTCAATTACAAGATCGCCTTGCAGTCTCTTTCTCTTTCGGCCGGAAGCCGCCTCTGCCTCTCCGTTCTGGCTTCTAATTCTTCCATAATGGGCGTCCAGAATTGGAGGAGTTCCTCATCATCAGAGGCTGGGAATGTTTCTGATAGAGGTGATTTGAGTACATGCTTCTCACTCATCATCTTACTGTGCCTGCCAATGATTTTGGTTAATTAAAATGAGCAATATGGCAGGTCAGAATTTGGATAATGGAAGGTAGATGACATGTCACAACTACAGTTCAAAGAGTACTCAGCCAGAGAACACAAGTCTGACCTTAAGTTCATTTATAATTGGTTAGACAAAGCACGTTAAGACTGCTACCAAAAAATAAAAAAATAAAAAGCATCATGTTGAGCTTGGGATATCATTGGTATGCCTTCCTAATAGAAATGTTCCAGCCTTTGCCTTTTGTCCCCTCTGCTATTCTTGACATAAAGTTCTTGTTGATACGTACTCAGCAGAGTCTGAATTTTAGCAAAATCATATCAAACAGACAATTAAGTGCAGGCTATCATTATTATTTATTTAATTTTTATAACTAGTCAACCTAGATTTAATTGATTCAATAGATGTAATTGTATAAATAGCAACATATGCAGATGCAATCATCATCTACAAAAGCCCCAAGGATATGATTAGCATAATATTCTCATAAGGTTTCCTCCAAAAATAATACTGTCATGAGGTATGTTATCCAGACCCTTCAATTTACGCTTGACTTTGCGAGAATAGTTGCACTCATAGTATGCCGTACCAGTCCGAACTAGACAGTAAAGAACATACCATACTATACTGATTCGGTATCGGTATCTGGTATGGATGGCGTGCTGATACTCGGTACGTCAAAAAAATTTTGTACCGTATCGTACCAACTCTGTGCTAGCGTGGCACTGGTATGGAATCCGATACCAAAACGGCGAACCTTGGTTGCACCTAACACCAAGATTGGAGCATGGGTATGACAATTTGGTGCTTGGTGATTGGCATATTCACTAATATTCCAGGCCAGTTTTTCCATTGCCATCACAGTTTCTGTCAGATAGATACTCAGGCAATATTAGTGTATTTTTCTTTTTTTGGTAGTATCCTCTCACATTATGTTGTAATCCTAGGTAAAAGTTTCTGTTAAAAAAAAAGTTCCGATAAAGTTAGATATGAGAGTTTGTTGGTTAACCAAACAATAAGGCCTACTTGAAGAACAACTACAGGATAGCCGAACACTTCAAAATCAAATGTAACATTGACCGAATGGGTTTTTACAGAAAAAAAAATGATAATCATGAACTTGCATCTGGACTTGGTGTTTCTCATTCTACATCCCCAAGAACAAGCATTACCATGTACAAATAAGTATATGTAAATATACTAAAATTGCCTTTTTTGAACTGCTTCAAAGTTCGCCATTGCAGTATTGGATCCTATATGGGTACCATGATCGTACAATATTGGTACATTTGGTACGAAGATTAGTTTAGTGTATTGAGACTCAATACGCCCTCCGTAGTGAGTCTTTGTTTGTTATCGATTTGGGATGGTACATACCTGTATGGCAAATCTTGAATTGTTTTGTATTGAGCTAACATTTACATCTGATTTGACAGTTATAATTCAACATCCTTCTCCCACTCTCATGATAAAGTATTGCCTCATCATCTCATACTTAACATGGACTTGGAAGAGTCTTAAGTTTTAGTGGACGAAAGATTCAGAAAGCAATCTAAAATAGTTAGGGCTCTAAAAATGGCTGTACAATATGCCATTAGGAACCTAGTAGTTTGATCTTCCATTACTTCTTTATACATGTTGGCTATCTGTTCGCTGCCTAAATAAGTACATAATTAACACTTTTTTGAGATTCCAAATTTATAGGAGGATAGAATTGTATAAAAATGCCTTGAAAATCTTAACATTCTAGATCTAAACTAAAAGCTCAACAATTCATAGACAAAAAGACGCTTCCACTCTTAAGGAAGTTGAAAAGATAGGAGAACAAGAAAGTATATATAGGAGAGCAAGAAAGTATTATAAGAAATCAAATAAATCCAACATATCAAGATGCCAATGAATTTGAAAAATTTAGAGACACTCCATGGCCTACACCTTACGACTAAATTTTCTTTCCAAAAGTGAACTAGAACAATATCCCATATCTTAATTCAAAGAAAATATCAATAAAGAGACCAAATCAAACATCTTTTTTTTTTTTTTTTTCACTCATAGGCCCAATAAAGAGCTAAGGGTGGAGGGAGGACAGGTGCTATTGAGTTAGATTGGATCTAGGTACCTCCCAAATCAGACCTAGATCCATTAGGGGATGCAAGTATCAATTTTAACTCAAACCTTGACAATTTAAGAACCAGATTTGTTTTGAGTCTGGATATCAGAGATTTTGGAAAAGAGAGAGATTTGCCTTCGGTTTTGCTGGTTGTTAAGAGCATTAGAATTGAAAGCTACCTCCATATTATCGCCGTCGCGATGCTCCGCCATTGTTTTGGTCACCCCCTTTAGGCAGGTCCTCTAAAATGCGAAGGATAGATTTTTCATTTTGCCACATTAGCCAATGGTCTTAAGCACTATTATACACGATTAGAGACTTACAAGCCAAAGATGCCTCCATAAATCATATATAAGATGCCATCAAGCTCCCTGCTCTCTTGTTTGATACCTCATATGTAAGATATCACCTTTTTGAAGATAGTTTGTATTTGCATGAAGTTTTCACCTTGGCATGATATAAGTTTGTATTAGCAACGTTACCTAGCGAAGGTAAGCTTTGGTGCAATAATGTGCTTGCTCTACTGTAACCAGGACGTCATGGGTTTGAAATATGGAAATAGCCTCTTTACGTATGGAGATAAGACTACATACATCTAGTCTTTTTCAGACTCTACAATAATAGGATCCTTGAGCACTAGGCTGCCATTTAATTAGTAATGTTACCTGGATACTCCAAATTTTACCTTTTTTTGTGACTTGTCAGGTACTTAGATACCTGGGACACTTGTCACCACACTACTAAATCATGATATCATCATTATTACATGTCTAAATCTAAAACTTTTATGTGAAGATTATTAAGTCTCATATATAGATTAGCAAACCTCTTATAATTTTTTTTTGGTAACTAAAAGAACAATAGATCTACGACATTATTCACTAAACACACAAATAAATACATATGTACATGATCTATATAAGATATAGACATGTCCATTTGTCCAATTTTCAAAAGATTTGTGCATCGGATTCTTCTAGATACTAGGCCACTTGACATCATATGTCCAAGTAGCAACAAAGCAACTCGCCAAAGGCTTTTTAATGTGATAGAAATTTGAAATTAAATTTAATAACTATGAAATCCAATCCATTCTAATTTTTTAAAATTAATTTCCAGTTTTAAGAAGTTACCTTTTGTCAATTTTGTTTCTTGAGAATCAACATTCATCAACAAGTTTTGTCAATAAATTCATTCCATAATGGGACTTACATAATTACATTATGCATAGTAGCTTTTTTCATATTTCAAATTAATTTAATTCATTTCTCTCTATCCCTTCCATCTACATGGTTCCATGTTTCTATCTCTAACTACTGATCAATTCTATCCACTCCTAAACTTCTCTCTTTTTTCTCTTTGGTGTGGATACTAGTGCCACACCAGTACCAGGTCAACTGGTCGCCACAGGTAGTTTGATTTTATTTGGATTGATTTTATGTTATGGGTGTTGCCCAAGGTAACAACCCAAGAGGGGGGGGTGAATTGGGTCTTTTAAAAATTTACGTTCCTTAATTTACTTTTAATTAATAGCAGCGGAATGTTGATGTG
>JAOXJJ010000263.1:4070293-4125991 GCA_025769935.1 Phoenix roebelenii
GTTTTATACTTGGCTCACCAACAAACCTTAACCCCTTGATTCAATCCCTTGATTGAATCAAGTTACAAGATATTGGAACAAGAGTTTAAAACAAGTATAAGCTTCTTAAACAAGCAGATATAGCAATATAAATAAATAGAGTAAAGAGAAGGCATAACAATGGGTTTATTTGCAAATAGTTTTTACCAGTGATGAAGGCATCCAGCATTTTTTGATTCGTTGGCGAGGACGATCAAAGTTCGGCTACACTTGGATCCCGTGCGAGGAGCTACAGCCGATTGACCGGGACTTGTTGGAGTACTATCAGGGTTGCATCGAGCTGCTTTCGTCGAGGTCGATTTTTTTCCATCCGGAGAGAGTTGGTGCGGACACCAGTGCCACACCATTGCCAGAGCAGTTGGTTGCCACAGGATCCAGTCAGTTCAGCGGATCCAGCCAGTTTAGTTAGCTTGATTTTATTTTGAATTGATTTTATGTTATGGGCTTGTTTGCATATTGTCATTTTAGGGCTTTTATAAGATTGTTTTCTTTGTAGGAGTATTTTTGTTATTTTGTGACCCTATATATATGGGTCCATGTTCGTATTTAGGGTTTGATGAATGATTGAATGAATTAGCCTCCTTTCTCTGAAACCCTGGCGTGAAACCATGGCCAGAGCTAGGTGAGAAGCATGGTTCTCCTTCTTCCCCTTTTCTCGTCTTGCTCTCGTCTCCTTCTCTCTTTCTCCCTCTTTTTCCTGCCGTCCTGCATCACTCTCTCTCTCATCATTCTAAAAAGATCTCATTCTACTCTCTCGACTTCTCATTTAACTTCCTCTAGAAGTAAATATAATTGACATATGGAAATATTGAATTAAAATGAAAGATATGCTAGATGTACATGATCAGTTTGATAGCCAACCTATGAAACAACTCTATTGTCGTAACACAATGAAACACTACAATTTGCTTATAGATATTGTTTTGCTATTTTGGAAAGTCTACTCATAATGAACATTTTTATAGGAATCTGTTGATATGGATTTGATTTAGCCTATTGTAGTAGGAGCCTAGGACTTGAACATTAGTCTAAATTGTAGTTTATCATGGTTTACTTTCCTTTTGTCACTAGACAAGAAATGTAAATTCTTTTCTAAGGACAACTACATATGTCATAGAGAACGCGGACTTAATCAAAAATCATCAACAAATTTACAACAATATGATGTTTTAGAACATTTCAAATAGGAAGAATTGTACAAGCTTCAAGAGCAAACTTTGAAGTTTAGAATCATGTGGACAAGATTGGTTCTCAAGGGTAAATTGATGTGACACTTTTTTTTTTGAGAATAGTGGAGGCAATGCCATCTTCTGACGTTTGTTCTAGAACCATTCCTTAGCACATGCACTCTGGAGAGAGCTGTTAATATCAGATGATACCAATCTACTGAGGAATCTTATTTTTCACTTTAGAGCATCTATACATAATTGGGTCCTTAGTGTCTATTACAATAATGATTTAGGTAATGAGTTAGCATCCTTCTTAGTTCATGCTTGAATTAGAGGGGTCTAATTTTCAATTAGCCAATTGGTTGAGTATTACAGAAAAACTAAAGGTTGAGCAAGGATTGAGATGAACATGTTCTATGCTATCTTGGCTCCACTTAATCACTAATTATACAGTGCATTGTTGATTAGTTATTAGGAACTAGACCTCTCTAGTTCAAACTAGGGAGGATCCAACTCATATTTAATTGTAGTATGGGCTGAAAATAAGTCTTCATATTCCATTATTGTTTGGTTTCCCATTGATGCTACTCAAATTACTACATAATTAAAGGTAACACTAATTAATAATATCTCCTTGAGTGTTTCTTTAATTTCAAGTTCCAACCTCCTTAAAGTTCTCAATTTTCTTTTTTGATAATGAGCTTTAGTAGCTAGAGTTTTCTGCCTAGGGTAATATAACTATTTCAAAATCTACCCTAGATTTTGAGCCTAAACTTGCTTTCTTAAGTATTTCTAAACTACCAACTTCCCTCCACCTACACCTATTCATGCTCTTGATTCTAGCAAATAAAATAACGGGACACCATATTAGACATGGTTTTGTTCCTCCATTTTTCTCTCTTTCCTCTATCAACTCACCTTGTGGGCTTGCTCAACCTACTAGCTCTAATGCAAGTGTCTTTCCTTTGGCAAGTAATGTGCGGATCTGTGCATGTGTGTTTTTAGTCCCACATCAATTATGTGCTAATAGGATTTTAGATACTCATACAAGATCCAAAAAATTCAAAGCAATACATTCTAGCTAGCTACATCGAGTGAGGTCTTGTGTCGTGACACATGATATTGAAGCGAACACAACCTATGGTGTATGATCAGGGAACAATATAGCAAGGGCCCTTTTGCAGTTGATCATAACTAATTATGGTGTTTGTGATTTAATTTTTTTAATTTTTTGTACAAGAGAGGAGGCACTCTAAAACTTCGAAAAGAATATCCCAAAAACATCAACCAAAAGAATCTGCCCAAGTGAAGGATGGACCTAATCTCCCTTGCGGATGGTGAAGTCACCTTTAAAAGCCTATGCCACCAGCCAATCTGCTGTTTGGTTGCCCTTATGATAGATGTGTGTCACCATAAATATCCATCTTATAGCCCTCCATTGCTCGATATCCTTTAACAAAGTAATTTCACAATGCCTATAAGTAGAATTATCATTAATCCAAGAAATGATAATGAGGGAGTCCCCTTCTAACCAAATATGCTCTACTCAGTGGATGGACCCTTAAGCTGATTAGGATGCAAGGGTTTAAACGGAGGATTATATAAGGTTCAGTGCAATCATGTATCTAGTCCCACATTGGTTATATTCCAAAAAGATCTTAGGTATATATACAGGGTCAAGAAATTTATAACACCTTAGTCTTCTTGGGTGAGATCATAGGTTGTTACAAGTAATCCTCTATTAGTACTGGGTGCCAAAGAATACAAGACATTCTAACATATCTAGGGTGACGTTCCATCTTTGACATGGTTCACATTCTCTTGCTAAAAAACGTATGAACGAATTAAGTTGTGTTTGTTAGAATTACTAAAAGTAGATAGTAAAAGGTGTGAAACTAATATAGTTATAGTATATATTAGTGAGTGTATGACACTTGTGATACTAGTAATAGATGGTGGTAAGTGGTAGAGTTGATTGCAATGTCTCCAATTTTCCCTCCCCCAACCTAGTATGAATTCTCCCGGCCCCTTATTCCAGAAGTATACGACTGCAATCCTCAGATAAAGACCATTTAGTTGGTTTGCCCATTTTTATCAAAGGCACTGGCATGATGAAGGATGAAAGCATTAGCATGGGGAAGGTAAGTATAAGCATGGGTTTTGGGAGCTAGTAGTGGAAGATCAGCCAAAAATAGGGGAGATAGGATAAATACCATCTTAACCAACCAACTTTCACTGATTGGGATGATCGAACCATTCCATACACCACATTTCAAACCCATGACATAAAGTAGGTTTTTGCTGCCTACACATGCATGTTCTTGCATACCTCATATAAATAATGCGTTTATATCTTTATTTTCTCCTAACACCCTAAATTAAGGATCATGTCATTCCTTAAATTCTACATTGCATAATTGTTAATAATGATTTTGAAAAAGTTCCATAATCTTGCATAACCAACACATGCATGTGGCTGCATTCCATATATAAGGCCCAAACTTAGCTCATAAAAAAAGTTCATACTAGTGTGTATAAGAAAATCTACAAAAATATCCTAATCATGGATACATGAGGAATTCTAGAGAAACATGCTATTATGAAGATTTTATATTTGTTATACAGGAAGCAAAAGGAAATTTGTGAAACGAGACTACTTAAACTTTGTTTTTTTATTGTGAATGCTTTCTTGATACACCCTTCTTTTTCCACAAAGCATAAAGAGATGAACAGATCCAACAGTCTTATATCCTATAAGCGTCAAGTGACCCCTTATCTATGGAGACATTGATCCAAACTTGCTTTTGAAATAAGCTAGGGGAATCCATGCCTAGAGATTTAATTTCCATTGCTTTACTTAGACTAGCATCATTATTCCAACTAGGTGAAAGACAATTGATTAGTGCGCTTTAACTTGTAGTAGACACACTGAAATCGAAAGATGGTTGGATAGCATTAGTACTTGCATATCACGACCTACAATGATTTTTATGATGCTTGATCATGGAAATTGGAATAGCAACATGAGAAGGCTCACAAATACTTCAAAGAAAAAATTATAACACTAAAAGAACATGTGTTGTTGCCTATGAAAATTTGTCAAAAATATAACTCTTTATATTGAGTACCTGACAATAGATAGCAAAGGCCTTCAAAATTCCAAAGCAGAAGCTGGGTCAAGAAAATAAGAGAAAAGAGCAGACAGCAATGATCTGTCGGAGTTCATCTATTCAGAAAAAAGGAAAAGTATTCAGCATAAAAGCTTATGTAAGTCAAGATAACAGAAAGCAGTATAATTGAATGCTATCAGAATTTTAGACTCACCAATAATGGTCTGTTATTATTATAAAAATTTCTAGAGCTCAACTCCTATATTTTTACTGGTAAAGATCTAGCAAAACCGAACATCTAACATAGGCAAGACTCATGAAATTGGGAAAATACATAAACACTATTGAGTATAAAAAATTCACATACTCTCCAATTTCCATCAAATAGTCTAATCCAGCGTAGCACATCACCTCCAAAAATCATATAAAATAAAGTCGGAGCACAATGTGAGTCCTTGATTTCAAGGAAAGATCAATTCAAGGAACGAGCAAACTCAAAATTCTATCTGAGATAAATGAATAAATAAATAAATAAACATTTCGAAAAAAATAAACTCATCACTAATTTTCAAAGGGTTATAGAGAACTGCATGAAGAAATCAAAGTTTGCATGTTTAATCTATTCTTTTAACCAACTAAAATAATAGTATATCGCTCTCGATCTCAAGATGGTTCCACAACCGCTAACATACAAAGGTATCAAACTAAAAGAAAAAAGATCTAGGATCTAATCCTAAAAGAATCATACTGACAAAAAAAGGGCAAGAGATCCCAAAACATCTATATTTTTTTTCATCAAATCATCAAGAAATCTATACGATTCTGGAGACAAAATTTTCTATCCATTTGTCACAAGCCCAAACTCGTCAAAATTAACCAAAAAAATACAAAAAACTGAATTGTTGATTAAAAGAAGAACCTCCTCAGAGACCCATTTAAGCATCCATATTTCAATCCACATACACATGCAGACACACAGAGAGATGCCTTCTGTTTTCAGTCTTCAGAGCTCCTGATCGCGAAAGAGAGAGAGAGATAGCCTTGGGCTTTCAGATCTCCTGGATTTAGAGATCGAGAGAGACATTTTCCTATTTGTTTTCCGAGCGGCTGTGAGGAGGGAAAGAGAGATTATGCGTGCTGTTCTCAGAGTACCCCAGAGAGAGAGAGAGAGAGAGAGAGAGAGAGAGAGATTGCCCTTGGTTTTGAGAGCTCATGAACTTTTGTGGATAACAAGGCTTCAGCAACGCCGCCGTAACCACCACCGACGCCACCCTCCGCT
Source organism: Phoenix roebelenii (assembly GCA_025769935.1). Classification (NCBI taxonomy): domain Eukaryota; kingdom Viridiplantae; phylum Streptophyta; class Magnoliopsida; order Arecales; family Arecaceae; genus Phoenix; species Phoenix roebelenii. The sequence goes on from JAOXJJ010000263.1 coordinate 4,075,891, forward strand.
TCCTTCTCCTGAAGGCGAACACCTCGGCACCGCCGCCCCCTTCCCCCACGTTGCCGTATTAAGGAAACTCTCACTCCCAATTTGGACTTCGTTGGCTGAAATATCTACCTCGAGAATGCCCCTGACGGCTACTCCCCGATAGCGACCGAAGATACTCTGAGGTACACCGATAGGGAATGCGTAATCTTTTTTATGCGTGAGAAATATCCTCCATCCATTTAAGCTGCTTGGAAAAATGACGGTCGATCTGACTATTCGGGAGAGAGATTTGGCTTCTTCCGGTGGGACGACCAAAAAAAAAAGTTTGGCGGCGGTTGGTCTTGTCTGAAAGGTAGCTTTCCCAAAATGGACAGTGTGATACGTATTGATTTATGATATTCTCTTAGATTTCCACTTAAAATGTAATTTGTTGATGCTAATTACGAATCTTTCATGTATTATTTTTTCAATTCGCATGGTTTATCTAGATTAGCATCCAATTCTAGTACTGGGATAATGCATTGGTGTTTTGGATCATCTGTGCTTCTTAAAATAGCAAAACAATTTAGTTATTCGCACACCATTGTCTATATATACATGCATAGTCTCGATTACTAATCAATAGTTGGGTACCGAACAGATTATAAGGCCAACAACAATATATGTTTGTCATTGCTCATTATTATTAATGGATGAGTAAGTCTCATCTATCAGAGTGATTAGTGAGTAAAGAAGATTCACGATGTGATGCAATGCACCTAGAAGATATAAATCAAAAGATCCGACGTCACGTAATTAATTGGCTTATGAGCATGCATTGAAACTAGTTCATCTATAAATCAACCAAGGTTTGGTGGGCTCAAGCCAAGTGTATTGACAAATTCATTAATATGTTTGTATTATTTAAGATATTTGTTTCATGCATACTAAAATTCAAATTTGCTTTAAGTAATTAATCATGTTTTAACAAGTTGCAAGCAAATTTTGGGTATTATACACGGATTTTACGAAGCATAAGAGCCCTCATACATTTCAAGAATTTTTTTATATTCCACAACTGTAACCGTAAGGCACTATCATTTGGTAAGAAAAAAGAACAGATTCAATTTTGCTCGTCAAATAACTAGAATAATAATTGATAAGGCAGGTGCTAATTAACCCAACTCATTGAAGTAGTAGTTGAATATTTATATAATTGAGAGTTAACTTATTTATATGCTCGGCGCTCATAAAATAGTCGTACTTATGCTTGTATATTTTCTCAATGACCAAAGAAAATAATAATGATAATTTCTTTGAAAATAATTATAAGCCACCGAAGAGTAATCTGTTCTGCCTGTAATTTTTTAGCTAAATTCCTTGGCAAGGATAAGAAAAGTTTTTTCTTTTCCTTCCTTTTGAGGGGAAGAACTTGGCAAGCTTAAACTCACTGTCTCCATGCGGCTTAGTTTAAGGGTAGGTTGGGAAGAGCACAGGCCAAGTTTTGGAGAGGTTTTGTCAAGAATGGTCAATGGCAACCCTGAAAAATATCCAAAGGCTGTGGGATTTGGTGATACAAGCAGGCCAACAGCAAGGTATTATTCTCCTTACATTCTGACAGAAGGAAAGTACAGCATGCGTTTCATTTGCTCTAATCTAGCCACACGTGTGAAAGTACAGCATGTGTTTTGGACCACCTTTTGCTTTGCATGCATGGGAATGGTGAAGTTGACGTACGTCGTAGTTCGTGGACACTGCTTACCGGCGCCATGCACAGGGAATTGCACCGGTAAAAATATTCCTCTTGGAGATCACCAAGGTTTTTTTTTTTTTTTTTTTTTGAAGATCTCCAAGGTCTTTAGATCTCCATATATCGGTTACCTTGGTGCGGGCGAGAACCTAATCTAAAAAAATTAAGCTTTTTAAAATTTCTGTTGATACTTCTAGACCAAAATATCGAAATCAGTACATACAACAAATTACATATTAAAATTATATTTAGTTATTAATTTCGAGATTTATTAATGAAAATTATCTTACAAAATAAAAAAATATTTGAAAATATTGATTGGTCTGAATATATTATATCAGCTAATATTTTAGATTTTATTAATTTAAATTAACCGAGATAATAGAGCCGAGAGTTTTACATATTTCATATTGGGAGGTGCTCGATATTAATATAAGCCAGAAAAATAATAAAAATTGCACCCAACTTGGACATCATGAGCTGCAGGATATCTGACATGTCGAGCAAAATTTGAGAGATTTTTGTTGTAAAATATACTTCAAGTAAAATCACATTTGGATTAAATTTTGAGGCAAAAATTTGATTTCTAAAAATATTATTTTATGTAAAGGAGGTACAAGTGAAAGTAGTGACCATTATCTATGTTAAAATAATAAGTTACAAAAGGAAATAATAGAAAATAAAAGCCATCGTATTTTTCCATGTTATTTAACTCAATAATACTAATGGGGTGGACAAAACGATTATAATGGCCTTTACAAACATTATAATACTGTTATTTAAAACCACGCTCAAATCTTTCATTTGCATTGAAGTTCAGGTCTGACAAGTTATATTAAACTATAACAATAGATATCAAGCTTTGTCCCATTTACATGGTCAATTTTATAAATTCTCATTTGCTTACCATCCAATTGAGGGCTCTCAGGTGGATTTGCAAGTTTAAAGACTCAAAAGCAACGTATGGTTCATGTTCAATTCAAACTGAAAATTTGCAAGTTATTCCCAACTTAAGCTGTCTTTTCTCCTCCTAAACTAGATATCCTTATGAGGACCTGTACGAGCGTGTATTTAATCCCACATCGGTTATTCATTGGATAAATATTGGGTACTCATACAGGATCAAGAAACCTAAATAACATTTTCTGACTGGCTATTTTGGGTGAGATTCTGGGTTGTAACTAATAGTATCAGAGCAGATTCGACCTACAGCCTATATAGACTAGACAACACTGTAGCATGGATCCATTAAAGCTGACCATGGTCCGATCGTAGTATATGTGATTAGATTTGAATGGATTTGAATTCTTAGCCTGACGAGAATGTAGAAATATGTGATGAAAACCTCAAATAATATCTTCCGATTAGCCATTTTGAGTAAGATCTTGGGATGTGACAACCCCACTCCTCTATACGATGAAAATAAAAAAAAAGACGGCAAACATGGACGAGTTGACAACAATCCCGTCAATCATTTATTTCCAAAGGGAAAAAAAAAAACCTTTGGACAGTTGATTTCAGGGCCATACCAGTTATAGCTAGATAAATGGATACCGGCCACTGTTAAGATCACCTTATAAATCATCATGATAATATCACAGACCTAGAAATTAAATGCATTCATCGTGAGCAAACATGGTAATTTTGCTTTTATTCTGATTGATAGATAAGAGGGTTTTACAATAGCATAACGGAAGATAGGTACTACACTACTTTAGCTATTGTCTGCACAAATCATCTTCATTGTTTTTTTAATTTTCTTCTTTCTCCTCTTCTCTTATCGTCGAATTCTTTTCTTTTTTTTTCATTTTCATAGAAAAAAGAGATTTTTTTTTCTTCATGTACAGCAATTCCATCAAAGAGAATTCAACCAAAAATAAGGAAAAAAGCAATTCATAGAAGAAAAGACTTACGAATTAAAATTGTTTGCACTGCAGTGGATGTCATTAAAAATTTATGATCTATTTGTTAAAAAAATAGAAGAAATTCCCAAATAATTCCTATAGAAGCAATGCTGGTCCAAAGCGCTTGATAAAATTTCTATGAAAAGAAATACATCTTGTTTGGTAAATGGGATTTTGACCCAGGCGCCGTAGTGTTGCCTAACCATTCAGCCGGAGATGTCTAATGTGAGATCTTTGGCTACTTGTATCGATTTGCCACAGTACGGTTAGATACAATGCGGTGGTAGGATGGGAGTTAATTAAGATTGAGGGGACAGAGGAGTTTGTTATTCGCTATTAGCTTGGATATATGGCCTATACAACATTGGGCCATGAATGGAAACATGAGCTAGCAAACCGGTAAGAATCTTCCACACACGCACACAGCAAAATAACAAGTTTTAGCAAATATATAATTGTTAAAAAAATAAACGTAACTAAGATAAATTTATATGCCATCAAACCGGTAGCTGAATATTTATCAAACAAATTCAACACACAATAATTCCAACATGTCTTTGTAGCTCCAGTACAAATGTCATATGATCAGGATAATGGCTCCAATATGCATATCATATATCATCGAATCAGCAATTCAATTTAACAATAATTTTGTAAAAAATACTTATCTTTACTCAATTACTATAGATCGAATCCAAAGATGCGACATCCCAGCATTTGGACTAACCACAGTCACAACCTTGCTTGTGATTGGGCCATAACATATCATGTTTCCTTCTCTCAGTAGCAACATCGTCGTATTGTACCTCAGTCCAAACCTGAAAAACCAAATATTTCACATTTCTATCACTGACCAGCTAGCTCTAATGCTAGGTTTCCTCTACATCAAACTAGCTATAGCCATGATTGGCTTGTGACTGGCCACCATACACTATATTTTCACCTGTGGTCCATGCATCTTAGCCGAACCAATCATACGTGCTACGTTTGTATTGTGACACTAGATTAGATGCCCCTTTCTCCAATTATACAATTCTAGAATTTTCTAGATTGTCCCAAGTTAATTATACACAATATGCTTACCATGTTTAAACATAATTTAATGTCATGTTTGGTGTGGAAACAACTAATATAATAATCCATGCAACATCGAAAGCCTTCAGCATATGATGGTATATGTACATACATAAAAATATTCACATCTATACAGGTGATCGTGCATAGGGATCCTTACCTCAATCAGTGATGAGCCAACTCAATATGTAGGCACACTATGATGAAGGAGAATAAGGATTAGAGGAAGGTAAAGAAGACATAAAACTGAAGAAGACATGGATAACAAGGCAAAAGAGATTAGTAATAAGCTTGATAACATGTTGCTGATTTGCTCAAAGCCAGATGACAGGAATTTATTGATCTAGTTTCTTTTATTATTTCATTAAAATGTAGGCCTTTTTTTGTTTTAGGCCTAGGAAGTGTTCCCTTTGTTTTTGCATTCTAGGTTTCCAAGTTTCTTGCTTGTTTAGGAGACTCTTCCACCGGAATGTAAGAAGACAATGTGTGTTTTTATAATTTTTCTGTTGTTCCTGAACTTCCATGCATACGAATATAAGTTCTTTTATGATAAATTGAGATAAGTCTAGTGCTTGAATTTGGTGACATGGCTTTATTATTATTACTTATATTATTATATTATTTTTTTTATTTACGGAGAGAGGAGAGAGGAGAGATAGAGAGACATTAGAGTCCAATTTTGTTTAGGATTTTAGTTATTTTATTGATTTTATTCTGGTTAGGAAAAATCTAATTAATTTAGAACTTTCAATTTGTCTTCTAAATGGATCCAATTCAATTGGAAATGGAAAGAGAGAATTAATGTACATATATAAAAGTATGAAAATAAATAGAGATGTATTAGAAACATATTAAACCCATAATAATATTATTTTTTTATATATTCTTGAGGAGAAGAACTTAAGAATAATTTGGTAATATAGATTGATGGATAGAATCTAAAAAAGAATATACTTCTCTCTTTTAATAAAACAGTATAAAAAATGATAATATATTTGGTTAAGCAATTTTTTTAACAACACATTGATTCTTTGGAGCTCTATAGTTGAAGTTACACAGCAACTCAAGTTGTAGTAGTTAATTTAACAAAAAAGCTTACTTTTGTATTTGAAATAGAGTTTACAGAAAAGAGGGGCATTTCTAACTAGTATCTTGTTGAACACATTACAAACTGATACCAGGTCAAAACATTCGATAGTATGGGAATAAAGGTGTTCTAAATGAAGAGATCAACATCATAAGCTATCCGTGCCAAGGCTTGGGCATGGATCTAAGTGCCCATGGGGAGGGATTGGGTGGCAGTGCAGGTTTTAAGGAGGATAGAGAAGATAAAAGAGAGAGGCAGGATCATGGGCAAAGGTGGTGCATGGTAGCGTAGAGGCAGAACGAGGGTTGACGGGCAACGGTAAAGGAGAGGAGGAAGAGTTGAGAAGGAAGGCAGTATTGCAGATAAGGATAGTTAAGAGGAAGGAGTTAAGGTAAGGGACCAGAGCGAAGACAAGAAGTGAGTAGAGGTGGGTAGGGACATGATGGTTGGAGAGATGGTGGAGGCCGGCAATGAGAAAGCTACTATGATGACCCAAAGCAAAGGAGATGGACATAGGCCTCAACATTGAGGGCAATGGAAAGGAGGGAAATCGAGATTGGGGTAGAGGAGGAGAGGGGAAGGAAGGAGAGTTTTTTTTTTTAATTAACATACTACTTAAGCAGCTGGAATTCATCCTGTTGCCATTTTGACATCAAGTTGACCTATAATAAGATAGTCTTAAATACTTATAGTTCAATGAGCGGCTCTAGGACAAGAGGGCCGGCTTGCAACTGCAACTTGAATTGCACGTGGCTCGACTTACAATACTTCAAACAAGCTCTGCATGTAATTAATCTAACTTACATAACAAAACCAAAATAATCAACTGTACAACAAAAAACTATTTGCAAATTTTTTAAGCATATAATGAAAACATTATAATGTCTTGTATACCATGTCTACGTTTCCTGACTATAAACCCACAATACAGAGTCACTCGTACATCTTAACCTGCAAACTGGAAAAGATTGTCAGATATTGGATCGCATCTAATATCATAGAAAACTTACAGTAGATAAAAAAAAAAATGCGAATATACTGTGCCAAGAGTGTCAGAAGCTCTTTTTTTACCATTGGCACATCAATTTGCATCACCTAGATAGGGCGGTGCAAATCCCCATCCAAACAATATTGGAAGCATTGAGACTCCTTTAGCGTTCAGCTGCCATATTATTCTCATGGAATATTTTAAGCTCTTCAAATGAATTTGACTTCCAGCCTACAGATCAAATTGTACATCTTTTTCAAGGAAAAGTGCGTTTCCCCACAAATTCATTTCATGAAAAACAGAAATGAGAGCAAGCTAAAAGAGTGGTTGTCTTGAGAGAAACAAAGACAACCAAACCTAATCAAATCAAACACAACATTTGCAGCATGAAACGAAGCCTCCATGCAACGTCCAATTATTTCCAACAGATGATATGATAAAGCAAATGAACCAATACATACAATTTGAAGAGGGATGAAGATTTACCTCTTGTGAAAAATAAACCATGCTTTCCCCTTCTTCACTAGGTGTCCCTACAATTGATTTAACGAAATATCCAATAAACTTGTTTAAAGCATATATTCACCTCCGTTAGTCAGAAAAACAACTGTGATCTTTTCTTTTCATTTCACTTTTTAAGCAAAACAGTGGTCTCGTTTTATGTAGGCAATGATGTGGGGAAGAAGAACAATATTTCAGCACAACAAATAGACCTAAAAGAAAGAATTTAACAGTAATCACTACAGCTGACTTCAAAAAGCAAACTCAGAACCCCCACCCCCCAGCCACAAAAAAAAAAAAGAAGAAAAACATGACTGATCAAATTCTTCAACACAGCAAGATTAACATATGAGAAATATCTATCAACTTGAACAAAATACAGGCAAAAATAACTGACCCATTTCCTAGCACCACCCCAGTTCTCCTGTCCAGCAATTGGAGAAGTGTGTGCCAATGGTTAGACTGGCAGCAGGAGAGCTTGTGTCTGTCTAGTAACGAACCCCCTCTTCTTTCTCACTGAAGGCCAGTTACCGGTCCGATCGCAAATGCATCGATCAATGGCCTGAATCACTTCAATAGCACTCCTTCCTTTCTTGGCAAAGGAACAAGAATATCGTCCAGCCATATTGGCCAGCAATGAGCCATAACAATGCAGTCCCATCCTACCCTGAACATGAACTCCTGCTTGTGCTAAACCATCCACATGGAGCGAATAGAGGCCAGCCAATCCTTCATTCTGAAGTCTGAACTGATAATAATGCTGATCTTTTCACCTTAACTGTTTTAAGCTTCTTGTCTCCCTTTAAATTCTCTTGGACCCCTCATCCGCAGAGGATTATAATAAGGATAAAAGGTCCATCATATTCCATGTTTTTTCTTAGATATCGACTCTTCTCTTCCTCTACTGAATAAACTCCATATATATGCACCCTATTACATGACTAAGAGAAATATGTACATGAGCTTTGAAAGGGAGTTGATATAAATATAGTTCACATAATCTTGATCAATAAGATCACAGTCATCCATCAAATGTTCCCTTCTCTTGGATAAACCATGTGCATAGCATGTGGTTGATACTGGTATTGCCAAAGCTAACTCCTCAATTTTTTTCTTTTTTCTTTTTCCTTTTTTTTCAATTTCTTTTGAGAACAAATGAGTTTGCTTTCATTAAGAAAGCCATTAACCCTTCAAACCATCCCAGACTGGTGCTTCAGGAGCACTGCCAGTTCTTGGTGGAGGTACTGGCATAGGGGAGGATGGGGAGCTACGGATCCTGCGTTTGGACTCCGATATGTAGGGCTGAGATGCTACATGGTCGAGGGAAACAGCCACATCATGCATGGTGGGGCGAATATGAGCCCTCTCATGAAGACACATTGAGGTGATGACAGCTAGCTGGTAAAAGGCACGGAGCGGGTAACGCCCTCGCAGTAATGGATCAGCCAGTTGAGTGAACTTCCTCCTATCACTGAGAAATGGATGTGCCTGGGAAAAAGAAAAGAGAAGGTCATAATTAGAACAACAACAACAGCTTAATTAGAGGTAGAAAAATAAGGATTCGAATAAAAAGAACAGAGATATATGGTGACTTGAATGAATATATCTACCTTTAGAACTGCCTGGTCCTGACATGGACATAGAAAAAGTCAAATCCATCTCAGGGATTGTGTTCATGACCCAAGCTAGCTAATCGAGATAAACTTAAGTTATAAATTCAAATTCTTATGATTTGATAATGGAAACAATGGAAACATAAAATTACAGCAATATCATTGTGATTATTTCTTGAACACTAGACTAGCCTGGCCCTGGTGTATCCATAGTTTACATAGAGAACACATCAACATCTTTGCAATATTGATGAAGTGAGGAAAAGGTACACTATCACAAAAGTAAGAAGAGCAAAAAATCATTAGTCTGTTATGCATCTTACTCGGATCCAGCATTGAAGCAAGAAGATACAATACAACGTTAGAAATTTATAGATGAAATGAAGGATATTTTTAGAACCCGTTGGTAGTCATGCATTTTAATGAATCTTACTGAATAATAAGATGAAGGAAGCTTGTATAAATTTCATATGAAACGGTATTACTCGTAGCTAGTAGAAAGAAAAAAAACAAGCTTCAGATGCACTTTGCAGTGGGAAACAAAATAGATTTAGAACCGAAATGGCAGTGTTGCAATGACCTACCCTTTTAATTAAATTCTGCTCCCCTGATTCCTTTGATAAGTCAAATGCCTTCTGACCAGTGATCAGCTCCAACAGCACCACACCAAAGCTATATACATCAGCCTTCACAGTCAGCTTGCCGCTTGTAGCATAATCAGGAGCACAATAGCCATAGGTCCCCATCACCCTTGTTGAAACGTGAGTGTTGTCACCAACAGGTCCAAGTTTGGCTAGTCCAAAGTCAGAGAGCTTAGGGTTGAAGTCATCATCTAATAATATATTTGAAGATTTTAAGTCACGATAGATAACAGGTGGGTTGACCACATCATGCAAATAAGTGAGCCCTTTTGCAGCACCAACAGCAATCTTTATCCGCGTGTTCCAATCAAGTGGTGCTTTACCAGGTGGCAGATCTAAGCAAAGAATTACTTAAGAATCAGCATTCGCTCAATCAAAAATGAAAAACTCCAGTATGAAAAACATTGGTACTTGATAGACCACAAACAAGATGGCAAATATTTACCGATCAATAAACTGAATAAAAAGACATGTACATGTCCAATGATTTGTTTCTTATACAGTGTAGGGTTGTAGTGATGATGCAAAAGTATAGCAAAGGCTATCAGTTTTGTAGATACATATAAAGCGAGAAAAGGATGACTGTGGTCTGACGAATTGAAACATAAATGAGATCACTGGAAAGGATTGCTGAAAAATTGTGAAAAAGCAAAACCATAATGCTTGCATATATGCCGAAGACAAATGGTTCTGACTACTGTTCTTGCTTCAAAAATTTGCAACATATTCAAAATATCGCCCTATGTGCAGGCGCTGAAGAACTGAAGTATTCAATGAAGGAAATATATGTAGTTCAAATCGATATGAAGTAGAATGAGAAGAAGAAAAGTGGGGGCAAAAATCAATGGGAATGTATGATGAAACAGCTTGCACACAAATTAGAGGAATGAGCATTTTCAGTTATGGTCATGGCTGGAGTGTTATCTTGCTTGTAAATTAGTAACACTGAGGTCACTAGGTATTAGTTGAGCACATTTACTATCCACACAAGTTATGTTTTATGTTTCAACAAGCTCCTGAGCATCATCTCAATCCTTGAAGATACACTTCATTCCTGAAGGGTGTCAATCAAGGAAAGCAAAAGGAGATTCCATGAAATTCCTCAACTAATACAGCAAAAGGGAGTTAAATACAAGTGGCTTCATTTTTTCAAAACAACTAATACATCATTTTTCTATCAAACAAAAATCTCAGGTTTTAACAAATCAAAAGGTACACAACTATGCAAATCATACATGGAAACAGATCAGTAAACACAAAAGTACAAGATTATGGATATACTTTATAAAGAAGTTTACTGAATAAACAAATTAAAAGGTACACAAGTAAGCAAATAATACATGGAACCAGATTAGTAAACAGAAAAGTACAAGAGCATGGACATATTTTATAGAGAAGTTTACCGAATAAGTGATTTTCCAAGCTACCCTGTCGCATGTACTCATAAACCAGGAGCCTTTCATCCCTCTCATGGCAGTAGCCAATCAAGCTGACGAGGTTTGGATGGTGCAACATTATCAACATTAGAACCTCGACCAGGAATTCATGAGTCCCCTGCAGCCCATTCGGATTGAGCTGCTTGATTGCTACAACCTTCTCATCAAAAATCAAAATTTGTACAGCACAACTATCAGAATCAAACACCCTCAGCAAAAGTCACTTGCAGATGACACATCCTAAATAAACAAGCTTTGTTAATTAAGGATAATTTGTCCTTGCCTGGCCTGAATTCAAGTGCCCCTTATAAACCTTTCCAAAACCCCCCTCTCCTATCAAATTAGACTCCTTGAAGTTCTTGGTGGCAGCTGCGAGCTCTCGAAAGGTAAAGCTATGAGCATTGCTTCTCCTCTCTCCGACAGCTACCGGAGAAGGTGCCAACTTCTCCAACTCTACACAACAAAGAGGAACAAAGATTACCGACAAAATCCAAATATGAAATGAAATTCAGAATAATTCAACAAATAAAAGCAAGTCAGGAGTGTACCAGAAGAATCAATGAGGCGAGATGGGGAACGGGGAATTCTGCTGCTTTCCATCTTCCTTCGAGCTTCTCTCTGACGAGGGCTTCCACAAGAAAAGCAGCTCATTCCTCTGGCCCTCATCCCAATATTACTTAGGATTAAGCGCTACAAGTCCAAAATTCAACTTTTTAAAATTCTCAAACCACAATCTCTCTAAATCTCTCTTTTGTCCATTTCCGTTCCAAAAGAACGCTAAGAGTCTACAAATCCGGAACCTAAATCTCTCAAAAAAGAACAAAGAAATCTCTAAATCCCCTCGCTCTCCCTTCAATAAACGCTAGAAAAGGGCGAAAAGTAAGGATTGATGGAGCTAAGAGCCGCACCGATCTCTACTAATCCCGGCGGAGTCCCAATTGGGAGAATAAATCAAAGGAGAGGAGGAGGGGACGGCAGGTGGAAACCCTAACGGAAAGGCCAGAAATAGAGAAAAGGAGAGGTTCTAGGGTTCCGTTAGGGCGCAGCTCGTCGGGCGTTTGCTCCGTTTCCACCGGAGAAGGGCGGGAGAAGAGGGACGGTTGAGAAGGCATGACAGCGGGAGGCGGGCATAACTGCCGTTCAAACGCGATCAGACTGTACAAGGATTTTTATTTATTTATTTTTTCAGTTATTGAACATGTAAAGTTGTTTTAGCAAACTATTATGGTTTTTTCTGTTTTTTTATTTTTTTTATTTTTTTTAACAATACAATGTACCACATAAATCCACATGGCTACTACTTTTAGATATAGTATAATTTTTTTAAAAAATAAATTAGTAATACATATGGCTGGCCAATCAGAGCCCTCCACTAAGCATTTAATCCATCAAAATTTTAAATTTTTTTCATAGCTGGCGATACTCGACCATAATTATAAAATAAGTAGTATGAATTATATGTTCCTTGTCATTTTTTTGATATATGATATCATTAGTGTAAATAGACTTAAATTTTGTTATGACTAATAAAATACTATAAATTAAAATTTTGCAATATATGTATATTTATATCTTATTTTACATATAATCGTAAAAATCTTAATTCTAAAAGAGTTTTTATTCTTTCAACTCTCCCTCTACAAAATGGCAAATATAGTTACAAATATTGTCTTTTTCTCATCTACCAGGTGTGTTTGGAGTTTAAATCATAGGTAATAAATGGTGGGGCTTCTAGGGACCTTAATTTTTGGAGAAGAATGGAGGAGGATTCATGGGAACTCCCACCAATTTAGTAACTGAAAAAGGATATTAATATACAAGGAGATAGTTTATATCACTTGAGTACATATCAATGTGACCCTTTTACTAGCATTAATAAACGTAGGAACTGCAGAAATTAGAACTAATTTAGAAAAAGTTTTTTCCTTGAGAAAGTCTAGCATTCTTCCCTCCAAAGCTGCCAATGTGTGGCCAATTTAATCAAAACCCAAGCTTTTAGTAATGGGCATTTTACTTTCTTATCTATCCATGGGTCTAGAGAGAGCAACTTGGTTGGTCAGCCTTTCAGGTTAGGTTTGGCTTAATGGAATCCACAAATCCTTTTAGAAAATGGCCAATGAATGAAGATATGATTCACTAATTTGATGCTATCATTATTGAGATTGTTTTCTGAAAATTGGTAATAGTTGTATAAAATAAATTTACAAATAGATAAAAAAATAAAAAAAAATGGAAAAAAAGTGTGGAACAAGGTGTTGAAGAAGCTATCCTAGAATCCGCCCTTTTGTACAGGCATATTTTTCAAGTCATTTATATTATCAAGTGTATCCATTTCCAATTTCATTCTGATCAAATAATATGCAGCAGCTAATATATCTTGTGGTAACAAATATATTGTTCTTAGGTATATCAAGATTAGTCTCCAGTTCATATTTGGTCAACCAATTCTTTCTAATTCGTTATCTTTGTTGAAAAAAAATATATAATTCCACATGAGGATTTAGAAAATATCAGATTCTTTCCTACACAAGTAAATTATTGATAAAACTTAAAAGAAAAATTGGTTTGTTGAATTCATTGGTTTGGTAATGCGACGTGACCTACAAATAAAATAGAAATGATTTATAAACGATGAAGAGAAAAAATTTCATGAATTTTGATTCTAACAATACTCATTGTGGAAAGTGTAGCAGTTGAATCGACTTGGTAGCCAAAATTATTATATTATCTTTTTGGAATGCAAGTGTTATTTATATGCAGAGAAAGTTGGATGCAATGAAAAATACAAGCACAGTTTGGGAGGGATCTTTTTCCACTATTCCAACCAGAAAAAAAAAAAAAAATCTACTTCCGCTCGACCAGTTCCAAGATTCAAGTCTCGAGCAACCCATAAATAAAAAAAAAGAAAGATTTAAGAGCTACGAAAACATTCTTTTCTTTTGGGGATCACATACAAAAAGATTGGAGCAAAATAGATTCAACGGCATGCCATCCATCCAAGAAACGAAAGATTTAAGAGCCAAGAAAACATTCTTTTCTGCTTTGTTCTCTCTTGCTGCTATAGGAGAGGAGAAGCTGAAATAGCCATGAATCCTCTACCGATAAACTGGTCTCCTAGGCAATAAGATTTGAAGAAAAAGAGCACAGTTAGAAGAACCATTTCTCTTAAGAGCCGAAGGACTAACACATTCAGCAATTGGCAGAATAATATCTTTACAAATTTTTTTTTGAAGGCAGAAAACTCATCTATCTTGTTGTAGAGACCAAATTCTCGACAACTCTTCAAGTAAGTCAATAACAAGCTGACAGGAAAAATTGAGCACTATAGTAAATGAATCCCCAAGAAACTACAAATTATCTTCATTAACCAAGTGATTATATGTAGAAGTAAATGTTAATACTCTGGCCATGGCACATTATATTTTAATGCATCAACACATCATCTCTAAAGGTTTATTTCAGTATAAGCAAATTGTCAAACAAGGCCACACATGAATCAAGGCCCGAGATAATATCCACAAACACAAACATTCACCATGGAGGGGCTAAATCCAGATGATGTTTATTGAAAATCTCTAGACAACTGACATAAAACCGACTGCACCACTACAACATCATATTGAAAAAAACTAGAATCTGTCCACTGACCATCAAAACAAGTCAAAGTAATCATCAGTCTTGCCGTTTACATTTGACCAAGACAAGAAAGAGCAATCAGGCTGAAGCAGTGAGACTAGAGTCGAATGCTGCACCCAGCAATATCTTCTGCTTCCTTTTTGTTCTCTCCATCCCAGGGGGAAGCAAAATATCCCTGTACCACTTCCTCTCCAGCACATCATATGTATATATTCGGGTCGATATCTCTGAACTTAGTGAAACCATAATCAACTTTTGATTGCTTATACATTGCATCTGAACATTACTCTTGTAAAACTCCCCACAAAAGTTTGCTGGTGTGCAGCTCACTGTTCTCCACCTCAGATTCTGCAACTCAAAGACTTGCAAACGACAAATTCTCCCAGATTTTGCCTCTAGAAGCAGGAGCTTTCCCTCACCCTCAGCAAGTGAATAATCTGATAGATTAGATGGTAGTTGGACAAAGAATTGCTCCCAGATGCCATTGTCCATATTATAAGAGATCAGACCATCTGGTTTGATACGCAGAAAGTAGACCTTGCAACCAATTGATACAACCTTTGATCCAGGCACAAATGAGAGAGGAAGGTAAACTGAAGGCAACCGACCACGATGAATCCAATTATTTTGAAGGGAATCATATATGACATAAGACCCACCGGTTCCCAATGAAACAATTTTGTATCCACTGCTTATGTTATCTCCATTCAGAGTCATTCCAACTTCTACGAATGGCCAACGCAAACAGGGTGGATGTGGAAGTGGTCTGACTGAATTCTTAAGTGGGTTGGCGACACAAAGCCTTTGATTGTCAGTGTCATATAAGCAAATAAGGCTACCAGCAGAAGCCAAAGGACGGACATCCTTCCCATGCAGATGGGGAATAATGCAACGGTACCAATTCCTTTCGACAGGGTCATACAGCGCTCCGCTGTTTTCCTTTTGAAAAATTACAACGTATATCCACGGAATTCCTGCCAGCTGTTGGCAGAACCTGTAAGAAGTAAGCAAAGAGTTCCAACCTTTACATACTGCACGGAAACGACAGATTGGGGCCAAGGGAAGTCGTTTCAAAACTGGTTCAATAAGATGGTCTGGTAAACCTTTCCAAACAGAGTCATCATTTGAACTCGAAGCACCAAGAGAAATATTGCAGTTCTGTCTTCTGCAAGATCTCTGGGCAGGCCTAACTTCTGCCATCTTCGCAACCCTCAATTTCCTGCTTGTAAATAAACCCCGAACAATCATCAGTGAACTGTTATAGAGGATAGAGGAATATCAACCATGCAGATGAAACACTGGTAACAGAAATTCAGCTCAACTTACACATTCCTTTAAAATATCTTAGAAATCTAAAAAATAAAGAGGAATAAAGTGTATTCAACGCATTGTACATGCATTCAAATTCATAAACATAACAAAAAATATAGTTGACACACATCTATTCCCTTACAGCTCTTCCCATAATAGTTATGTCTCATTTAAGGACCCCTCAGAGGTTCTAAAAGTGAAGGGATTATGTGTAACAGAAATGATCACCTTGATATTTAAAGCAACTAAATTCTATAAATTGGCTCACCGATATACCAAGTTCAGGTACATATCAGTAAACATGTAGAAGTATTTACCAAAATTAGAAGCTGAATCTAAATTAGTTTGTTGTGTTCAAAAATTTTATGCACATGATAGGCTGAGTTGTCTACAAAGAAATGAAGATGTTCCAAGAAAACAGAGCTATAAATCTCTCATTCATTCATAAATATAGATCTGAAAGTTACTTTAGTCTGTCTAAGACAATAATTGCTTCTAAGATACAATATGAAGATCAACTGGGTGATGTCTATGCAAAGGTTGTTGGCCAGCACTCTTTCCAAATTGTGTGTTCAAGGCCAAGCATGGAAGACATGCATAAACCACTTAGAGGGCTGAGAGATTAAGATTAGTTTTTTAAGAACTATTAATATTAGACTATTAATGGATTACTGTATATGAAATGAGCTGTATTTGGGCTCTGCCCCCTTTATTTCTTCACTAATATGGATCACCGTAATGTAAAAAGGTCTAGTTCCATATTAATTAATAGAAGATTCTTTTGGAAGAGAATGGCACATATGCAAGCTTTACCTTTATCAAGACAACAACTGTATCAGGCAAAATTTTTGGCTTTCCTTTCTGCAATTTTTTTAAGGAAACTGTTCTGCACAAATTATGTTTTTGATAATAATAACTGCAGAATAGCACCTTCAAGCATTCCATCAGGAATACAGCAGTTTGCTTTCCATCTTCAAATAGATAGACTTGAAGTTTTAACCCTCAAGCATCTCAATGTAGCTTGTGGTGCATCCATGTTAAGTTCCAATATTTGAATTCCTTCACTGAATCAGACTATAGAGGCATGAAGCCCCTGAAATGATTCTCATTCACAACCTAAACAAAGCAACCAAAGAAAACTTAAGAATTGCTATTAACCTATGATTGATGAAGTCCGTATAGAACAATCCAAATCAAATAAAGAAATAGCATATCGAGGTGTAAATGAGGATGAGCCTTGGTGCAACAGTAAGATTGCTCCATTGTGACCTAGAGGTCATGGGTTTGAAACACAGAAATAGCCTCTCTACATGCAAGGCTGCATACATATGACCCTTCCGAGACCCTGCAATGATGGAAGCCTTGTTCATTGGGCCACCCTTTTATATTAGGGTGTAAGTAATTTGTGGATGTATGGATTGAAAATGTACCTATAGTCACTTGAGAAAACTTGAACCTTGGAGTTGTGCCAACGAAGAGAATTTGTCCCTGAAACAGCAAATTAACTCAAAATGATGAAATTATGTAGTGCTGCTAAAACATGAAATAAAAGCACGAAGGCACTTTACAATCTGAAAGAAATAAGAAAAAATACAAAGAAAGTAGAGAGACACCCCCAATTAA
Organism: Phoenix roebelenii; assembly: GCA_025769935.1. Lineage (NCBI taxonomy): Eukaryota > Viridiplantae > Streptophyta > Magnoliopsida > Arecales > Arecaceae > Phoenix > Phoenix roebelenii. Next base: position 4,093,413 of record JAOXJJ010000263.1, read on the forward strand.
CTCCTAGCAGAATATCCAAATTTAAATTCATGGATATCATCAGTAAGAAAAATGAGTTAAGAAACTCAAAAAGTAAAGTCGGATTGAGTAACAATGTTCAGTCCTTATGTAGTAACACAAAGCAGTTACCTGGTCTTTGCACTTCCATACGCATGCATATGCATATAAGTATGTACTTACTGCGAAACGTACATGCATACATACATATGTACTTACGTAGGTACGTACAAGCATACATGCATGCATGTATATATGTACTGAGATACACAATGAGCAGAATCACATATATATTGCATGTACATAATGTCTACATTGTGCTAGAAGTTGGAGTTCATATGAAACTCACTCTTTAGTCATATAAAAAAGTGAAAATATGACAAAAATATTTCCATTATTCATCTTAGAATAAAATGTGTTTTTAAGGGAAAAAGTGTATGGTAAGAGAACACCTCATTGGAATGGCCAAATCACATGCCTACATGCATCACTCAAAGCTATCAAAACAAGAGTGTTTAGATCCACAGTCCAAGATACAAATTAATTAGTAATCACGAATCCTAAGTCTGGGAACACAATGTTTTATGAAACAAATGCCTTTTTTCTTTTTCTTTTCCAGAAGAAATACATGTCTTTATTAATGAGATGAATTACCAAAAGGTTTCAGATTAGGTAACAGAGAGATATATTTTCCGAATAGACAAAGTTGTATCAAGGTTTTGCAACCAAGATAGGCAATGACACATAATTCAAAATGTGTCTTTCTGCATAATTTCTGAAATATTAGTCCATATTCACATTATCCACAAGGATCATTAAACTCGTTGTAGACTAGCTAGGCCATTCAAGCAGGTCTAGGCAGGGTCTGCGAGCAAGTTTAGCGACATCCACAGCTAGTGTCTGCAGCAGAACTTTCAGAAGGCATGACTATCCATTATCGGCCTTCTCTTTTTTTGATGGCATCATCAACAAGATCTACAAAGAGAAAACTCACAGAGGAGCCTATTGGGATCAAAATGACCACGATTCAAGGTCATCTGAAACGTTAAATTGCCTAATCAAACCAGCTTAATAGTTTCAGTACGCATTAACAGATTGTACCTCCTAATCCAAGAAGAACTCAGTGATGTGATAAGAGGGAAGTCAAGATATGGCAAACTATGGAAATTCTATATTTTCTGTTTTTGAGAAATTTGACCTCTTTAGCTGGAATGGCAATCTAACTCAAATTGCTGAAGATTGGAGACAGAGCTCACTAGCAAAAATTAAGACCTTGCTTTGTAGAAAGTAAAGAGGAAAACATTGCTCTTAATTTTCCAAAAAAAATTGTTTTTCTTTATTCTTTTTTTGGTATGAGATTCGAGTTGAGTGAATTGAAGGAAGAAATTCCTTCTCTTCAATTGGAGCACTAGAAGACATGCATAAACAATATACCACAAAAATCAATCTATCAAGTCACATATGAATATGCAGCTTTCACTAGTCTAGGGCAAAGAAAAAGATACCCTTGCAGCATGGCATTCAGCCTCAACCTACCTGCAATGACCATTGTTATCTTTAACTCCTAACATTTCATAAGCTATCAATGGTTGTTAAGACTAACTTCAGTTTGATCAGCTCCCCCAAGATAGTGCAAGATCTGCTAAGAATTTGGATAAACAAAGAATACAGAATTCAAGCTGAATCAAGTAAATTCTTGTTCTTTTTAAGAATATCTAACATGTCATAGTCCTTTGAAGCTGGATCAATGCTTTGTATGATATCTTGAAGAAACATCATAAAATACAAATATATAGATGAAAATTCACATCAAAACAATGTAAGAATATTAGAAAGAAATAAATGATAATGAAAATGGATATTCAAATTCACTCCCAAATTAATGGCATCATATGATCTAGACCTTAGATGCCAAAATCAGAGGGAATACAAGATGGAAAAGCAAATACTTTCGAAACACTTTTGTTAAGGAAGTGCTTAGGAAGTGAGTGTAGGTTCAAGATTGCAGAAAGATTCCACCGCAAGTGCATTACCCTAGGTCGAAGATTCCAGCTGCTAAGATCTAGCCACCAACTAGGGCAATCCTAGATTTTTGTAATATCCAGTTTATAATCAACTGCAACTACAAAAGCAAAGTATAAGAAATGTGTCCATCCTACCACACTCTGAGTAATTGCCTAAAACTCCATCACCTGCAATCCCTCTATTCAATTCCTTTATTTCTTCACAACATTATTCCAGTTCTTTTTAACCACCTATCAAGTTCTTTGAAAGACGTGCACACATTACACCATCAACCTTCTCCCACCAAACCCCAATCTTCTTCCTCCGAAGGCATCCTTTATTAGTCTTTGGCAAGTGAGATAGTCTCATCAATCACTCATAAAACTAAAATATTGGCATTGCCTACCCCACCACATATTCTATGATTATTTATCATGACTATTATTGAGTATCTAGTCCCTACCAGTTGCAAAAATTATTCATCTGCCCGTAATGTGGTTCAGTATATAGTCTCAATCATTTGTACTTGCATAATACCAAATATACATCTTTATCTAATTGAGGTTCCCGTCAAGGTTTTTAAAAATCCAAGGTTTCATCTGATGTGGAAGCCTAAGCCAAACTGGGAAAGAACACGTAAAATACTTCATTAAGAAATCTAGGCTGATATTATAATCTCATATCAGTTGACATATAGAGATATATTTGTTGTTATGGAGATAAAAATGATCCATATAAAGTTTATATCAATATCGATAAGCCATGGATATTGATGCAAACTGATATCTCAGCAAAGATAAAAACGATTTCCTATTTAATCCTTCATATAGCCATTCTATGATTTATGAACACAGCTTTGAAATTCAAACATCCTCCTACAATGTTTAATACACAAGCCATTGATGACAATCTTCGAGTGTCTGATCTAATTACTTTTGACAGGTCTTGAAACTCTGAATGACTCCATGAGTTGCTTGCTCCTCGCTTGGATAATTAGCTACAAATCTATACTATTTTATAGTGGCAATTGGGGAGACAAAAATTGATTTGATTGGGGAGAAGGAAGTAATTTCCTTGACCTATTTAACTCAAATCTCTTAAAAAAAATAGGAAAAGTAGAAGAATTGGTTAAAGTATGGTCTAGTCTCTTCATATACTAGTGAAGTTGGCCCTTGTATAATTTAGGCCATATTTGTCTTCTAGTTGAAAGAGGATATAGCTTTCTTAAAATAGACATGAATAGTAGAAATAATTATGAAAACACTAAAATCCTACAAAAGATAGATCTCGACTTTTACATCGACTTCGTCTTCAGCCACTCCACCTAATGCTTTCCGAATTAGAAGATACGCCCGATCAAAATCTTTCCTGAAAAGAAAATTTTGCTTTAACCAACCTGTTTCGGGGCCTAAACGACGAAATTTGGCCCTGATCGCTCGGTGCACCACTCTTAAGGGATGGTTCCATGTATTATAGCAATATGTATTTTCAAAATTTGATATACAGTTGATCCTAAATTTTATCTTGTTAAATTTGTTTCTTTTTTTTCCCTTGTTCTCCCTGAATATTATTTTGTTGGAGAATTCCTATGATGCATGTAGCATATTTTTCAATCAATCTTACATTAGATGATTTTTGTTTCTCTAAGAAGAAGCTTATAATTTGTGGGCATTTCATACCCTAGATAATTTGATGTGTACTTAGTTTAGTCAGTTGACCCTAAAAAGACATTATATCATATCTAGATATAATAAGAAGATTGGCCTTGATTAGAACCTCTCAACTAATACCTAGGTTAACTCCAACTCGAGCTAAATTAGGTATGCAAATGGGTCAAGTGGGATAGGGGAATGCTTGACCCTGATCTAGTTTCATGTTCGGGCCTTGACGGTGGACCAAACCCAATCCAAAAGAAAATCGATGCGGGGCAAGTCCACAAGAGATGTTTTAGGCACAACAGGTCATTCAGATCGGGTTGGGTCATGGATGACCTAGTCCCAAACTGATATTCGGCGTTTGGGTCGGTCAGGGTTACTTGCTTGTTAGGTCAAGAACAATAACAAATAAACCTGAAATTGAATATCACATGTATATAAAAGAGAAATTTTAAGCATAATAATTGATCATTTAATCTTGGCCCTTGCTATAATACATCTCACAAGAAAAATAAGCAGCTATTCAAGAAACGGCAAAATATAATTTCTTGAACCTTTCAATCCCTTCAAGTCGAAGATCAAACATACGACAAAATTTGTAAAGATTCTATGACACCCTAACATGAAACCAGAATGATAAATAATACATCAAAAAGAAAAGAATAGATGATCGAACCTCATACCAAGCACGGTGTGTTAGATACTACCGACTCAAATCAAGAACCATCTCCCCATCTTCACGAAACTCAACCAAGAAAGAAAATAAATAACATCAATGAGATTAGCACATGAGATCTACCCAATAAATGATTAAAAGAAGGAAAAAAATTAATTCAAACCAGTCAAGAAAGGGGATTAGGGAAGGTAATCGATTCGAATCAAACCTCATATTTGAAAGGAAGATTTTGTTGGAATCGAGACGGGGATATCTAGGGAAAGTTGGCGCTCTGTGCCCAAATGCTACCGTCGTGGCCAACAATAGCAATGAACCAGACCTTCAGGTGATTGACATGGAGGAGGGGTAGGGCTGATGGACCAAACCGTCGCGCAAGCCGATGTCGCTAGATGGCTGGATCGAGATAAAGAGATCGAGATTCAGGGATCTAGGGTTTCTAAGAAACGGAAGAAACAAGAGAGCTTTTAGGAGAATCGGAAGTCGGGGTTAGGAGTCAATATAGACAGGCTCACCTAAGTCACCTCTTTTTATTTCATGGCTTAACAAGTCTAAAAGGTTTTAGGTCGGGTAAAAAATAAGGACACCTAACTTAGACCCAGATTACATATGAACCGGGCCAGGTCTAGTCAGGTCAAAGTTCAATAATCCCAGACCGAACCTATAATGTTGAAAGGGTCTAATTTTAGAACCCGGGCCCTATGGGTCCTCACAAATGGGTCTAATCGGGTGAAACAGGTCAATTTGGGTTGGTTCACGGGTCAATCCAACCCATTTGCAACCTTAAGCTAAATTTGACTAATCTTGATCTAATCTATATGGCAACAATAATATTTATGTATAGTAGTTATTCCACATAAGTCATTTTAAAATATAAAATATGACTCTAGAAATGATTTTTGTTCTGTAAGTTGATCATGACTAATTTCTTATTGAGGTTTAGGAATAGAGTTGGTCAGGTGTAGGACATGCTATGGATTATTTGTCATTTGTAATAAAATAATATGAGATAGAATTGAGCCAAAATTTGTTATTTGACTTTTATGAAGCATGTAAAAGAAATTTTCATATATTTTGGGTAGGTTTATAGGTCAATTTCAAAGAAAGTAGACTCAGCATACTAACTTTGGTAAGGTTAAGTCGCCAACAATGGCTTGTGCTAGTCTTGGTCGGTCCTCAGCAATACTCGTAAAGCAAGCATGAGGGAGCTTAGAGTCCCATCTCTCTCTCTCTCTCTCTCTCTCTCTCTCTCTCTCTCTCTCTCTCTCTGAGACAGGCAAGCATGCACACAATAGTAAAAATGATCAAGCTTCAATTTACCAATATAATCTTCTATACCAACACCAAGCCTCATATTTAGACCCACTGTTGGGTGACCTTTCTAACTTTGCTATTAAAACTCAAAATAGATTTATTTCCTCCTTTAGAGAATACACCTTATCTTAACTGGCTGGTAGCAGCTAGTGCATAGAACATAACTATTTCCATTGAAAGAAGGAAGCTTTGCACATTTCTTTGATTGTCATGTGACCATTAGTTCACTGAAACAAGAATGTGCTACATGTTTCCTTCTTTAGCAAATATGCATATCACACAACAATTGATCTGTTACTAGAAACAATTCTTGAACCTTCCCTTAATTGGTCACAGGTAATTTTATTGTTTTCCACTACCATTATAATATGCATCATTAAACTTTTTCATAACTATGTAGAAGTAATGCATAGCATATAAGAACTGGCCTGATACCCAAAATATTTGTTAACCCTCTACTTAACTAGCAACAAATATTGAATACCAAATAATCATTGTTCATTTATTCGTAGCATGTTTAAAAAGAAGCACTTAAGACTAAGTGTATGTTCAATGGTGACCAGAGAAGACCCCTAAAAAAGGAATTAGCTTTCACTTATCCATTCATTCATTTCTTGTTTATTCATATCATTCATTCATTCATTAATTCATTGAGCAACAAAGTGAACAATTGCCCAAATACATTTTACTCACCATAAAAAGAAAGAAATGACTATTGTTTTCAAAACTTGAAGTTATGCATAGCAATGGTTAAGGCATTCAAATAATACAGCCATTAAATGCTTAAAATTTGAGTTAAATGCACAAAGTTGTAAAACTCTTCGCATGAGTTATACTATCAATTCACTAATTTTTGTTGAAGAGGAAACAAATGGCATCCACAATCATATTACTATTACACTCATAAAAGCAAAAAAGTAAAAAAGATAATATGAACATTCAACAATGTGATGATTTTTACCTGTTGAAATATAACATAAGCCTTCAAAAGTCAAAGCACAACTCTGATTTACGAAACAAGGAGATCCTCATGAGTTTCTATCGAGAAAGCAACATTGGTCAGTATAAAATCTGTATCAGTCAAGACATCACAAATAGCAAAATTATACACCATCAAAATGTTCTAGAAGTCAATCATGTCAATACCATGGAAAACTTCAGAAAAATCTAATATCTTATATAGAGTGGAAAGAACAAATCTACCGCAAATCTAACATCTAATCATGCAAAACAATAAGTAATAAATAGATTGTTGAATTCCTTTAAAAAAAAAAAATTCTCAACTTAGATAAGCCTTAATCCCAAACTAGTTGGGGTCAGCAATATAAATCCTTTTTCCTCCATTCTGCTCAGTTTAGGACCATACTTTCTGAAAACTTAAAAATAACATAAACTTCCAAACTGTTGACAAAGACATTATATTTCAATGTGTATTCCTGAATAATCTCATTTTTCAATTATTCAACCATTTCATTTTACCAATGTTCAGAACAACCTCACTTTGAATAGCCAACCTACAAATTTAATGAAGCATGAAGCAAAACAGTGCTTATAATTTCAAAGAGTTTCAAACAATCAACTTAAAAAGGATCGAACAAAATGCAAACAGAAACACAGAGAATAATTTAAATTTAATATTACTCTGTTGCTCAAAACGTTTATCAAGTGAGAAAAATTTAGGGACCCTGCAATTTCCATAATACAGTGGAATCCCACCATGTGAAGCACCTCGCCACCATAACCTACAAAGGAAAATAGTAAAATTGAATTTTCTGATTTCAAGAAAACATCAATCAAAACCATATTATAATAGAAAATCATCAGAATTCAGCATTCCGACATTATAGTGCATTGTAGAAAACTGGCATCCAACATGAAAATAAGTAAATAGTTCTAAAAAATAGACCTTTAAATCTGAACTGCATGGAATGACCTAACCCTAGACATCTAATCTAAAAATGGATGAAGTTTCCAAACTTCGAATAAAAAATGAACGATGAAATGCCAAGAATCTGAAAAGTGAAAGAGAGAGGGAAGGGTCCAGGGGAGAGTGGACGGAAAGAGAGAGAGAGAAAAAACAGGGGAGGAGGCAATGTGCTTGCCGACTTTACTCAATTTCTTCAACATAAAAAAAGAGCCCCTCCGGAACTCTTGTTTCAAATGAAACAGGGGAACCGTAGGGTGAAGCCCCTTCTCTGCCCCTCCATGCCCATCCTCGAACCTCCGTGGCCTTCCACCGGCATCCTCCGGCCATTTGTCTCCCTCCCTCCCTTTTCCTCTCTCCTATTCTCCCTCCCCCTCTCTCCCTTTTCCTCTCTCGTATTCTCTCTCTCTAGCCCTCTCTATTGTGTCGACACATGCACGGCACGGAATGACGCGAGGGCCATACCGAACCATGCTTCTAGGAAACTGGTATGTGCCCTGGTACTAGCATAGCGATCATTGGAAAACACACATTAGGTCCACTAAAATTTAAAAAAAAAAAAAAAAAAAAACTGAATATAATCCAAGTACTCTAACAACAACAAAGATCCTGGAGAGATAGATAGAGAGAGAGTTTGACCTTTGAATTTTGGAGATTTTCAAGAGAAAAAACTTCTTAGACCATCTTGAGCAAGGCAACTTTTTCTTTATGCAGTGCACTACTGCTTGTTCAGCAACATCCAGTATAACCAGGAATGTTTTGCACCTCCGCAACCTCCTATTTCTCACATCAATCAAAAGCTTTCATAGTGATTACTATATATTTAGCTTCTCTCCTTATTAGAACCCATAATTGGAGATAATTATTTGAACGACCAAGTTTAGGCAACACCGCCCACATATTATGGGTGAAGCTATCTTTTTGAAAGAATTGCATCACCATTTCCCAAGATGGAAATATATGCACAATCCCTTTTTATTAACTATGTCGTCTTACAGTTGAAATACACCTCTTTTTGTGGGGTTCCTTTTTCCCACAACAGCCGGAGCAGTTGTTTTTATTGTGTATATGACAGCTGACTGATGCATTCTATGTGGGCAAGGCATTTTTGAGATTTCATGGAAAAAAGTTGAGGCATCTTATGATGTAGATGACAGAGTTAGGGTTATGCGCCTGGTCACTTATATGACAGCTGAACAAAATGCAGAGGAGACTACAGGGTGTGCACCAAGTCGCTCATACGGCAGCTGGAATAAAGTATAATGCATGATTCAGTTACAGGATCTCATACATGTGAAGGGGACATCGCCAATTACTTCAAATTGTCCTTGTTGCTTGGTCAGGCAAGGGCCAGACATTTTAGTCTAAATCAGGTATGACTTGTCTATGGGCCCCTGTATACCACCCACAGTTTAGACAGACATGTTTCACTTGATTCAATTGATCTATCAATTTGATTCAAAAGTGACAGCCATGTCTCTTCTATATTACTCTGACCAAAACATTTAACAATTTATAAAAGAGTCTTCTTTTCTCACTCTTTTTTTTTTTCTTTTTTGAATATGGGCATTCATTGAGTTCCTAAGCTCCATGAAGCAATAAAAAATTGTGTTGGACCTGATCAGATCTTGATGTTTATGTCTACCACATAAGTTTTGCATTCTCAGTATTAGACCCGTACTGGTACTCAACCAGTACAGACATCGTGAGCAGCAGTCAGTTTTTGCTCAAGCATCTTAGAAGTGCCTTTCTGAGAGAAGGCACCTATCTGTTTTCAGGGGATGGAAGAGAGTAATAGGGCCACTGGTAGGAATTACAAGAAAAGAATTGGGTCTTGGGGGGCAGAATCAAGAGGAAAATTGACTTAATTCTGGATTAAGCAGTCCAAAAACAGGGGAACATGCAATAAATCTTAAAGCAAAATAAGGGAAGGATAAAAATAACCTCTTGTGGTTGAGTATACAACTTTGAACAGAATGTCTGGTGAAACAGCTACAATACAATTGGGCAAGAAAAACCTTCTCAGTTGTGCTTAAGGCTGGGGTATTCTCTTGCTTGTAACTTAGCAGCACTGTAGGCAGTATGTTTTGGCTGAGCACATTTAATATAAAACATAAAGTTTTATGTTCCTACAAGCTCCTGAGTTTCATCTCAATACTTAGCTATGCATCACATTCTTGAACGATATGCAACAATAAAAGCAAAAGGAAGTTTCATGAAATTTCTAAACAGCAAAAGTAATTCAAATTCAGTAAACTCATCCTTAGAACGATTGATACACTATTTTCTAGTCAAAGATCTGAGGTGGTAACAAGTCAAGGTTCATGCCCATGCAAATAATGCATGTAATGAACCAGACCCGTCCACATAAAAGCACAATACGGATGTATTAAGTGATTTTCCAAGCTACCTTGTGGAATGTGCTCATAAACCAAGAACCCCTCATCCCCTCTCAAAGCAGTACCAACCAAGCTGACAAGGAACGTCGACCAGGAATTCATGAGTTCCCTGCAGCACATCAAAAATGAAAACTTGTCCATGACAACATTATCAAAATCAAATCTTTTCAGCAAAAACCATCCGCAAATACCAAATCCTAAATCCTAAACAAACAAGTTTGCTAAGGAAGGAGAAGGTGCTTGAAATCACACACCGAAGAGCTCTCAAAAGGTGAAGCAATGAGCATTGCTGATCTTCTCTCATCCCGGAGAAGGTGCCAACTTCTCCAACTCTACACACCAAAGAGGAGCAAAAGGATTGCAAAAAATCCCAAAAAAACACAAAATTCAGAAAAATCTCACAAACAAGAGGAGCAAGTCATGAACGCCGGCAAACCTGAGGAATTGACGAGGTGAGGAAGGGACCGCGAAGCTGCGCCACGTTCCATCCCCCTTTGAGATTCTCTCCAGCAAGGGCCGGTGAGGAATTGACGACGTTTCCATAGTCTAAATCTCTCCTTTCTCCCTTGAAGGAAAGAGCACCGGTCACCTCCCTAAAGGACTTTAACCAGGTATTGAATAAAAAAAAAAAAGAAAAGAATATCAAAACCGTCCAAATAGAGATCAACGGTGGTTATCTATTATGAGTTACTTGTAATTATGCTGCCTAAAGATCATTAGGTAGGGAAAGATTTCCTTAAAAAAAGAGTTGGATTCTACCTACAATCCCCAAAACTTAAACAACAATGAAAGAAAGAAGCAATAGAGGTTTTTGGGGGCAATCAATTTTTTACAAATTTCCATTGATTTTTTTATTATTATTTTTACATATTCAAAATAATTTCTTAATTTGCTAGGTAATTTCTAGTATGGTCAGCAGAACTATCCCAAATCGCTTGATTTGAGGCGTCCCAAGCTGTACCGGCGGTAGACCAGAACTTGACAATAAAATCGAGACCAGCGACGGAGGGAGAGAAGAAGAAGAATAGAGATGGGGGAGGGAGAGAGAGAGAGCAGGGGAGTGAGGGAGAAGCGAGCCGGGGCCGGCCGGCGGAGGCCGGAGAGGCTCCGAGGGGAGAAGGCAAAGGCTGGGGAGCCATGGAGACAGGGCTCCGCCTCCGGTCCCCTATTTTGTTCGAAATAGGAGCTCAGAGAGGGGCTCTTTTATTTTTATGAATTTTAAGTGAAAGCCGGCAAACTCATTGCCGGCTTTACTTATTTTAAATGGGTTCGCTGACATTCACTTAAAATTTACAAAAATAAAAGGGCCCTGTCGAACCCCTATTTCGAATGAAACAGGAGATTAGAGATGGAGCCTCGCCTCCGCAAATCTCCGGCCTCTGCCTCCTCCATATGGCAGCTCCCTGACATTCTTCTGGCTCTCTATCGGCCTCTCCTTTCTTTTTCTTTTTCTCTCTTCCGTTGTCTTTCTTCCGCCTCTACTATGTCGGTACAGGACTGACATGGCGCAGGGTCTTACCAACCCATACCACCAGACAAGCGGTCCAAAGCCAGTATCGGCACAGTAGATGTTGATTTCCAGTTTATCATTTTTCATCAAGTTTCTATTCTGGGATTCCTACGTTGTCTGAAGAGATCTTCAAAACCTATGCTCCAAATTTCAATACAAGTGCAAGGCTTCAAACAGCAAGTTTTCATAAACGGTTTATGCATGCTTCATATAAATATATCAAGAAAATATAGTGATAGCATGGAAGAAGAAACGGACTAGCTACGAGTTTGTTCAGATTGCTAGAAATTGTAAACTCTTTAATCTTTATAGAGTTGAATAAGAAAAGAAATAACTACGGATTAAGAATAGTGAATATTGATTCATATTGGTTGATTAATAAATTATTCAATTTAAAATTTTGAGATTTTAGAATTTTATATTGGATATTTATCTAAATATAAACTTAGTTAAATATAAAATTTTATGTTAGACCCCCAGATAGTTTAGTTTTCTAAACAAATAAGATTTAATTTTCTATTTTTATTTCTATCTTCTCTTAAAATTCTATGAAAATTCTACAGGCACATTTTCAATTGTTTCTCATGTGGTATTTAAAAAATATATAGAGAGAATGGACGATTCACACATGGACTTTTCGGAAGACTTCCATGAATAAAAAGTCGCATTCTCACGAAAAGATGCATTTGATTTGATGGTGATCCCAAGAGATACAAGCTTTGATAAACAGATAAATTATGTGAAGAATCTGCATTCAATAAAAAAATACTATTATACACACCTTTTTATATCTATAAATAGGAAAGAGAATCGTGTTTCCCATCCATCGGAATAGGATCCTCTTCCATCTAAATAACACCAAATTAGAGAAGAAATTGAGAGCACTAAGTGAATGAACTCAAATGCACCCATTAAGCATTTAAGAAGAAAATTGTATTCACATATAAAAGGACTGGAAGAGATTACTTCAATCAAATTTTCTGCTTGTCAACACATCTAGATTTGGCTAGTTCGGGTTCGACCTTGATTCTCCTTTATTAGAGTGTACTTCACGGAGAATACAAAGCGGTTCGTTATATCTTGGGAGTAGATCGCCATCAATTATTTGCACTTGGGCAGGATCAATTCTACTCTAAAGAAAGTGCCTTCCATAGTGCACCTAAAACTAGATAATATCAAAACTTAATTTATTATTTAGCGTGTGCAGAAAGCCATTATTAAATATTAAAGATAAAACAATAAATCAGATAAAAGAGATTTATAATATTTTAGTACATAGATTTTCCAACAATCCAAGCCTACAGGAAGGGCATGTTCTCTCATACATTTTGGCACTAGTTATTTGGCAGTGTGGTAGGCTAGCATGAGTAGCTTGATTTCAAAGTAGGTGCAAGCTAGCCTAGTTTTGTTCAGCAGGTGGTCTTGGTGCAGTTTAACATGGCATGGTTTGATGATCCAACCTAAGTTGTTGCAACATGTTGTGGTTTTGCATGGTTTGGTTGTATTTGATGGCAGTTCAAAGAGCCTTCCATACTATTTTAGCCTATGGTTTCTTGCAGACCTTTAGATTTTCATCTTGCTGGGCTGGGCCAGGCCCAAGCTTCCTAAACTATAGCAGCAAAAGCTCCCACCCCCTAAGAAACAAAAACTATAGCATAACTCACAAGACACCAGGTCAAGCTACTCCTTCCTCAGCTAGCCTTGGGGTAAAGCCATTCCATTTCCATACACTATTAAGAGGCCACAGAGGACTCCAAAAACAATCAAAAAGTAGGGAGATAAACAGGGTTGCAAATCGACCATGAAAGAATAAATGACTGAATTTTTCCTCTTACCACATTTACAAATGTATGCTTTTGTGTCATCTCATTTACTAATGAAATATGAGGCGGCTTGCCACTGTTTACTCTTTTGTTTTAAAGCATTTACACAATATAAATTGCTGGTTTATACTCTATATACTCTTCCTTAGATTATCAATAAGAAGCTATTCATCATTCATCATAGGCCAAAGAGCGAATTTGATTTTGATTGGTGTCTTGGTGCACCGCAGTCAATTATACCGCTCTAGTTCCATGCAATCACAGGCCATTACACATAACATAGATAGATGACCAAGATTCATAGACCGGATCTCCACGGTTCATGCATGAATCCTACATCGACTAACCGAAACACCAGGAGTTACAACCCATGGGTTGCCTCTTAAATGACTAAGAAGCTATTTAAGAAAAAATGATATACTAAAAAATTGTTAGAAGTTATTCATTCCGATATGTGTGGACCCATAAGGGTCAAGACACATTAGAGAGTGAAATATTTCATCACCTTTATTAATGACTTTTAAAGATTTGGGCATATGTATTTAATTACACATAAGCCCGGAGCATTAAAAAAGTTCGAGAAATACAAGAAATAAGTTGAGACCCAATTAGGGAGACCTATAAAGGGATTTAACAATGATAGAGGTGGCAAGTCAGAAACATTTGCACAAGATTCATATCCAAATATCGACTCGATTAAAGCTTTCCACAATATTTTGTGTAGTCACTGATGCTGCAGTTGGCCAGGGAAGGAAGAGAAGTAGGAAATTCACACCACTCATCCTCTAGTTATTCAAAGGATGCTCTCATTTTAAAATGAAAGGAGAAAGCATATGATGTAACAAGGACAAGGGTGCATTCATGGCAAGATTGTTGCTATGGAGGTGGGGTTGTTTGGGGAGATAAATGAGACATGTGTTAAGTGTCTCCTTTCTGATGTTTCTAATTACTTCACAGGTGGGGAAGAGCCTGGTTGGATCCCACTACCACTGTCCTAGTGGCCCAAGGACAAACATATGTGAGCTCCACAACCTCTATCTCTTTATTTCAGTGCCTAACTATTGGACAAATTGATCAAAGTGGTATAGGTATATTCATTATATTGGTGAGCAGATTCCCCTCTTATCCTTCCAACCAGCTTTTGTAAATGTCTAAATGTGGCATGGTACCATGGAAGGCTCTCAAGGTATAGACTTGGCAGACATATTGTTGGTTCATAAACCTGTAACCCAAGCAATTTTAATTCATGAGTAAAGCTAGCTGGGACCTATTGCACTTTTTGAGACTTAATGTGCTACACTTTTCTTTTTTGGAAGAATTGCTTTCAACTTGGGCTTGTGATTAAGAAGTTACTCCTTTGATGCTTGAATTCACTTGGATTGCATAGGGTAGGGCATGCAAGTGTTTTAGCTCTAACAGTTTGTTGATGCAATTCATTTTCTCTCTCTCTCACTCTTTTTAATGCAATTAGTGTTAACTCCAATCTATTTGCATTTGTGATTTATTATGGCATAAAGAACTATTGAATTTTTTTTTTTAAAAAAAAGAAGCCATTATTTTTTTGGGAAAGAATTAGCAAAAAATTTTAGAGACCAGCAAAGGAAACACTCTTCAGAACTTCAAAGAAACTTAATTTAACAAAACTCAGAAAGCCATGAATCATGATCCAAATTGATCCAATTCATGAAAAAATTATCATCATATGATTTGTTTGATTCTTGTTGTATTTTGCATATTCATGAGAGCATGCTTGCTCTCATGTGCTTTTTTTACTGTCTTTTCCCATATTTCTGCAATGTTTTCTGCATGGGTGCAGTTCTCTACCTCATAGCTGAGCAGAACATAGCATTGGGTAAAGAAATTAGGTAGCCCAGGAATATATTTTTGGTGGTCCACCATTCTACTTTTCTGCTTTCACCCTCACATATCAGAAATTATAAGCTGATTTCTCCACCTGAAAGTCACAACCCTCTGTCTCTGACTCTTTCAGACATTCAATGGTTGTCTGTTTGCATGAGAAAGGAATTAATTTCTGAACATCCAAAAGCTTGTTTCATTGTAACATAGGTCTCCAAGTTTTTGTGTACTTAATCTTGCTTGTTTCCTAGAATCAGAGCATGCAGTATCCTCAAGGGCATAACATCATAATGGCATTTCTTGAGGAGATCACTGTAAGAGGTTATAAAAATAGCAGCAATTATGAAAAATAATCATTTACTGTGGAAAGCTCAAGCAATATCCTTGCAATAATGTAAACATAACTTGTTTGGCCTCCAAAAACTGTCATTCTACTTAGTGTCAAGATCGACGATTTTTAGCAAGCATCAAGAAGAAGGTGCAGGAAGAGCAAGAGCAAAGATTTTTGATTCATTTGTATAAGTAGCCACTCATAGACATGGTAAGTCATGTACCCCTTCAAGAGGATGACAATGTCATAGCCCTACCATTTTAATGTAACATCAAGGATAGAGATGGCTCGAGGCAGACAAGATATGGTGCAAGCAGCTCAGCTGGTCCAATGCCGATGCTTTCGCTGTACCACCACGACATTTGGCACCATGATGGATCAAACATATCTTCACAAATTCCCTTCAATTCTCACATGTCTCTGCCCACATACCTCCATTGTCCCCAGTCTCCCCCTCCATGTGCTGCTGCTGTGAATTCACGGGCCACAGCCCATCTCTCCACTGATCAATCAAGCCAGGCCTACAATCTTGTCTCTAATCTGTGGAGTTCAGCTGGTGATGCCCCACCAGTCGATCGATCGACATTGGAAGGTGATACCTTCAGCTTTAGAAGATAGGCTTGTTTGGGTGCAAGTTAAGACTCCCTGCAGTATTTGATTTGTGATTGGTGGAGGATTACTTTTTGGGCCCTAAGTGGGCCCAAGTCTTGGGTCAGCTATCTTGATTAGCAGAGTTCCATGTTCGACATCCATTGATTGATTATTTGTCATTCAGTGGCAAGGAACCAATGGCTTTTCGTTAGGACTGATTATCTATTAAGAGCCTCAGCCATCGTAGCCCGGCAACAATGATGATATTAAGAATTATTTGGCGCACTCACTTGCGATAAATCTACATCCATTGATCTTTAGAGGTAGGGCTTTTCGTGAAATGTAATCAACTTGAATTTGAGGCGGCTATTGGAAAACTTAGGGAAAGACTTGATTTGTTTTCATATATGTTGTTCATGAAAAAAAAAGGGCTAATTGAAGGGGAGGTTTTCTTCCTACAATAATAAGCTAAGGTTACTATTCAATCAAAGAATATTGAGAATGTTTCCTATCCCTTCTCGAAAAAAATTTATTTGCAAAATTCTGCTTGATTTTAGATGTGGCAATTCCACAAAGATGTCCTCATTAATTGGGAAAGAAGCGGGGTGCATTAGATTTTTGAGGAATGTACCGAGAGTAAATTTGTTTTGGTTAGACAATGTGTGGTAGGTAAATAAGGATCAGTTTTTTTAGCAAGGTACGGAATGCATCGGCAAATATTTAATATAATTCTATAAGATCTATTTCATTCAAATAACGAATTCTAGCCTATTAAAAGGATCTTTTAATCAATCCGTTAATCATTTCAATTCCATTACAATTAAGAATTTGAAATATAACACATTACTCGATCAAACAAACATTCAACAACTAAAAGAAAGATGAATTCTTTTGGATCCATCCTTTTTTCAAATAGAACAAACAAAGATTAAATTGGATTGATTCTTGAAACGCCTTCGTAGATCTTTCTCAATGTCATGGCTATATATGGAATAAGAAGCCAATGAATATTCATCTGCTTCTGGGAAATCCTATGAGACCAATTCTGAATTAGGTCGGTTACATAGCAACTTTTATTGTACTTTCTATGACAAAGCGCGAAGAGTGAATTCTAAGGGGGTCTTTTGTGCCAACAATTATTGGATAGGCTGCATGGCTGACTCGAGTAGGTGAAACCACTTTTGGGCTTTAACAAGCAAATATATAATATTCTAAATGCCCATTTTTAAATAGAATTAAAAATAGTCAAGATAATACTATTTGAATCTATTTTTAAATCTATCGGAAATGAATATAAATTGAAGTATCTTACAAATATATGTATCCATATTTATATATATTCAAAAAAAAAAGATAAGCATCTATCCGATACATATTTGAATATCCAATTTTATTTGTAATCCTATTTAGAGGTTTTTTAAAAAAATCAGTGACCAAATTAGCATGTCTTTAATTTAAATTATCTTTTATATACTAATATTTTGTTTTGAAGGCTTATAATATCCACATTTATGTCCAAACTATCAATGTCCAATTTGAATCTATATCGATTTACAATAAATATGAATATGCATTTCAACATTCAATTAATAGTCAAATCTATATATGTATTTATCACGTAAAAATAGATACAAATATGAATTTACTAATATCCTATTTATATTCTATTAGTTTTCAGCTCTATTTTTCTATTTTTCAAGTTCATATATAAATTATCAATATCAATCCTAATGCAATAAGTGTCGCATTTTGTTTGGCCCTATTTTAGTGGCTCTATTGCACAAAAGTGATCGAAACCCTATAAGATTAACATGAGCATATGAAAGCTATTTAGATTTATTACTGCTTCTAATTCAATAATAATATATAGGTGGTTGTTATGTTACTTATAACCCTCATAGTCGTAGACAAACAAAAGTGAGGCCAAGCCTCCTTATGAGCCAATCTAGGGGAAATAGTTAGGGATGGAACATCCCATGTGGTAAGATAGCCACCACCTACAATGTTTACAATGCATAGATGATGCATAGCTGATTGATAGTTGTTGAGAATAGACATGGTTCCATCAACCTTGACATGCTAATTGCCGATTAGCAAATAAAATGGGAGATGTAACTCCCTGCTCATGTCATGATTTAGTATTTGTCGGCAAAATTTGATTTTGAGGAGGTGATGTCCAATTGGAAAAGGCTATGGAATCATGATTCATGCAACATTTACTGAATGATTCTAACATGGTAAAAAGAGTCCATTAGGTAATTTTAACTTGGCCTTTTCCTAAGTTGATCATTCAGTACATGGTCACAGGTTCAAATCATCAGCTGCTTCCTGTTGGCATGTTTCAATTGACCTGACTTGATTTGGTGCATGACTTTTTCAATCTGGGTTTTGTCCTGGTGTAACCTAAATCCTAAACCCTAAACTTTTGCTCGGCAACAAATGATTTTGGATTCGAGTTTAGAATGATGTATAAGTCAATATTCAAACCTGAATAATTGTGATGCAGGTGGATCTTCCCTTTATCTCTCTTTAAAAATTAAAAAAACTAAGTCTGAACAAATATCTTATTAATTTGAATGATTGTGCCCCAATTTGCTCAAGCTGCTTGATCAATGGCATGAGTATCATAAAAGCTGGATACGTTGTATGAGATTGTAAGAATAAGTTCTTAGAAAGGTTCTACTCCATAGCATAGTTTTGGCCTCCCTTTCATGTTTTTTGTGCGTGTTGGCTGTTCCCAAATCCAGCTGAGTTTTTGTTCAGTTTTGATCATCAAATTTGGTTCCTTCCTCCCTCTCTGTTGGACTGTCTTTCTCTTCTCCAATTCCTTTAGCATTTATCCTTTAGTTGGAATCTCTACAAATTTCCTTAAAAAGGACAATAATTCAGAACTATTACTAACTGAATGCATTTGGGTTCAATATTTAACAAAACATAGAAAAGCTGGGGAAAAAAAAAAGTTATTTCGCTTTCTACTATCAACCCTAATACCGGCGTACAATTGAAAATTTTTATCTTGCATGTGCGAGCCAACCAACAATTTTGGCGAAGAACCTGAGTCTAGCACCAAGGATTTGAGCCCAAATTATTCTTAAAGTACTTCGTTAGAATAGAATTGCTGAAGAGAAGTATGTATTCCAATTCACATAAGCCAAAACCCTTCCATTTAGCACATCTTATTCATAATAGTTCATGGGATCATACCTACCCATCAAAACTCCTCTTTCTTTCATTATTAACACAGGTAAGTATTATATTTCTTTCAAGTCCTTCTGTGAAGCCTCTTGTATCTAAACTATATATGGAGGTGTTTTTGATATATTTGAGAAAAAAAATGAAACAAACATATATATGAGTCATTATGTTTATGATTCAGTTTCAAAACATTGTGAATATGGTTCAAAGGTATGGACAAAAGCCTAAGCAACTAGAATGGACCTGAAGTTCATGAACCTTTCTCATGCACCCCATGTAACCCCATGTACCAAGTACATGCCCCACAATGTGGTATGTGGGGCCCCACTCAATAATTGACATGCATGCATGCTGCTAATCTTGGTGGTCCTCCATCTGTAATGGTGCAGGAGGCCCAACAGCTTATCTGTTCCTTTCAGCTTGGATCTCAATGTTTGTTGGTGAAGGTATTCTGCAGGTAGACAAAGAGGTCAAATTCAAAAACCTCCTATATGCCATATGATTTGGCTCAAACAACATTCTCTGTTCATGTGCAATGGCATGTGGATCAAGTAAAGTTATTTTTTTAATCTCAAACTACCATGACTGCCCATGGACATGTTATAATTGGAGTCATGGGTTGTGGTTTAAAATAATCTAATCCCAACATACTTCTGTCAGATACTTGCAGATTGTAAATCCTCCACTGACAATGTTAAGATTTAGGTCTTGGAGTCCACCAATGATCACATTATCATGCTTTAAAATGGCAAAACGAAATATACCTTCTGCTTGCACCATTTCCCACTGATCATAAAATAATCATGTAGCATTCCAATGTGCTTCTGTTGATTAAAAAATAATTAACAAGATCATTGCACTTCTTCTGTTTCGTAAAGTTTTCTAATGCAATAGCTTGAGCAAAACGAGGAGCTCCGGATTACTTTTACTGCTACTACTGCTTCTTTAGACTTACAGAAACAGAATTACATGCAAACCTCAGCATTATTAACGAAGTCTGACTTACTATATTATATATCAAAGCAAATGGCAGATCGACTTGCCATCGGAGGGAAAGAATAAAAGTTATATTATATATCATATAATATATACTTGAAATAAAATTATGATAAATGAAGTATATAATCCTAGGATAATCCTAGATCTGTCACAAATGGAGAAGGATGCCATTTAGGAAAACTAAGGTAGGCTAGCAGCTTTAAAAAATATATGAAAAAAGAATTAAATCTCTGCAAGATATTTTTCTCAATTTGATATTGTAATTGCTTGTTGTGTCACTATTTAATGAGGTGGTATTCATTCAATTATTTTGGCACTCTTCACATGATGATCTGTCATTTGTAATAACATCTTAAAGATTTTGGTTAATCTAGTTAGAATTGGCCATTTTACATGGTGCACTTCTAAACATTGAATAAAAAGAATATAGTTACTTGTTGTCGAGATGTCTTTGCTAATTAATCTTTCTGCGGATAATAATATCCAAGTATCAAACATCTTTCATCGTGAAGGCTATAAATAATAATCATCATAATGTTATAGTGAAGGTTATAATGATTGTAAGGTATGATACATCCATGATAGAAAGAATTAGATGACAACTTAAAAGTACCTATGTACAAGTTTTATGGCTACGGTACTTGCATATAAAAATGTCAAAACTATTATTGAATCACATTGTTGTAGTTTCAAAATTCAAGAATATATACATTACGCGAATTCTAAAAAAAATCAAATAACGATAACCATAGTATCATTATTCAGTTATATGGTGGCTAGCTAATTGATTGAATATTAAATTGAAATGATAAATAGTTATATATGTTGCTCCAAAATACTTCTATAATATCCTATGATGACTTCTAAGTATGACTATTATCTTCACCAGTGCAGCGCAAGCTTTTTGAGTTAAATTGTTGTCTCGACATGTATGTGTTTATGGATCCAAACATTTTTAATTAGCAAATTCATCTCTCTTTTGTTCAATTCTCTCTCCCTTGAAAAAAAAATAGAGATTAAATCTTATACTAGCCAAATTCTAGAGTAAATATTTATTCCGCATCAAACTAAACCATAGCCATCTTTAGCTTATACTATGCATACAACATTGAAGAGACAAAATGGATTATTAAAACATAGGTGGGCTAGAATTTGAACAATATATAGTATCGGTCAATCCCAGCTAGATAATAGAACTCAATGCTAATAATTTGAACCATTAGATGTTATCAACTATCTTTAATTTTTTTATACACAAAACATCATGTAATTTAGAGATCCTTAGAGCTTGTTTGGCATCACTCTTTTTTAAAAAACTAAAATAAAATAAAGTAAAATCCGATGCAAAAACATGTTTGTGATATTATATTTATTTTCTATATTTCAAAAGATTTTTGTTAATTTAGAAAAAATGTAAGAAATTCTTACTTTCACTATTTTCTCAAATAAGAAATTTATATTTTTTATTGCCACTATCAACACCACCTCCATCGTTGCCACCATCATTGCCACCATTGTTACACTCATCTTCATCACTGCTATCGCTGCCACAATTGTCACTATGACCTTTACAATATTTTTCTATCACTATTATCTCCACTATTGTTGCAACACCTCTACCTCCACCACCACTACTATATTTGTGGCGACGCTGCCACTACTATAGCCTTTACTACACCACCATAATCACAACCACAACTATATCATCGATATCCTTACGATCATTGCATCACAGCCACATTGCTAGCATTCTTACAACCACCATTACCACTATTATTATTCGCTTCATTTTCTACCGGCACTATCACAAGCTCCTTAGCCACCATCATCATTTTTAATTATTTAAAAAAAATAAAAAAATAAACATATTTTAATTTTAAAAATTTTAAATAAAATATAAATAGTATTTTACTTCTAAACATAAAAATCAAAGTGGTACCAAATGTTATCTTAGCATATGCATTGAATAGTCAAAAAAGTATGCATTATTTCATGTTATTTAAAGTAACCATTTTTGACCATTCGATACATATAGTAGTCTTTCAAATCATATGATCTTTAATCTGCATGCATATTAGAGATAGTAGGTCATATTTTATGGCTCAGATTATTGGTGTTAGGCCCATGTTTGGGTGGTTAGGAATATTGACTAGTTTGATCTAGTGCATCTCATGGCATATAATAAAAAAAGAAAAATTAAAATGAACATCAAGGCATTCAGGTCATCATCAAATATTTATATGCCCTAAAATCTTAAATAGTTTCCATGCTAGACAAGTTGATTTCTATATGCTCAATTAGCACCAATTATTTCTTATTATATTTCTATCCAAAAGGCCATAACTTTTATCAATCCCTTCTCCTTCTACATGGATGAGTTCCAGTATACACTGCGCTTTATTCCCTACTTCCTCAAGATCTATTTTGAGAAACATATTTTCAATGAATTGAGCTTTGTTATCGAAAGTGCTGGTGATGCTCTAGTAGCAGCAAGTGGAGTTAGAGTTTTTAATATTTCAATTCTGATAGCAGAATTACGTGCTGCATGGAAAGATTTGACTTATGCCATAACGATATTGAGAACTTTCTAAATTTCTGGCTTTTAGGTTCACCATCTGCTAGAGTAGGCTTTCTCCTTTTCTATGGATGCATAATTTGGACTTTTTTTGAGCTTTACTTATATATCAAGAATCCAGTGATGATGCTGCTTTGATGGCAGTTTATGGGGTTATTTATAGTAGAACTATAACTATGATGAGAGATTCCATTTCAAATTTTTCTGCTTAATTTTAAAATATTTTATTTTTTAATTTCTACAGATGTATTTCTTCTCGTTGCGCTTCGTCAAACGCCGCATCCAGCCCCGCGCCACAG
The DNA here is from genome assembly GCA_025769935.1 of Phoenix roebelenii. Lineage (NCBI taxonomy): Eukaryota > Viridiplantae > Streptophyta > Magnoliopsida > Arecales > Arecaceae > Phoenix > Phoenix roebelenii. The sequence goes on from JAOXJJ010000263.1 coordinate 4,116,559, forward strand.
CGTAAGAGAGAATTCACCATGACGGCCCGAAAGAAATAAATAGACGGACAGGATGTATTGTAGCTAAAAACCAACGGCGGATTTACGCAAACGATAAGCACCCGATCCACGTTCCGCAGGCACGCATAAAGTACCTACACGACTTAATAAACCCATCCCGCATATTTTCTCAAACAAACACATCTCGTCCGTCCATGTGAGGCGGCACAGATATTTCAAGCCATTCCCATACGATAACGCCTCGGATAGACGGACAGGATGGGTTCTGATGGATAACGGAGCGTTAGATCGACATTTCGCATAGAGATTTATATACGTACGGTGCACGAACTCCCAAGCCCAATCACGCTCCCGTCGCACGTGACGGCTTATTTAATGCCACGTCAGGCCACTCCCCCCTTCTTCCCCACCAGAGGTGCGAGAGAGAGAGAGAGAGACAGACGCTTTGCATCGCATCGCTTCCATCGCTGGCGTTGCAAAAAACTTGAGCTCGGGGCTGCCGTTGGACACCGATAAAGAGATGGGGGAGGTGAAATCCGGCGCCTTTTCTTCTCGGATTTCATGTTTAGAACGTTTTATTGATGATTTTATTGGAAATATTTGATTTTGATGGCAGGAGGAGAAGAAGCCGGAGGAGGGGAAGAAGGAGGAGAAGCCGGAGGAGGGGAAGAAGGAGAAGAAGGAGGAGGCGAAGGCGGAGGAAGGGAAGGACGGCGGCGGAGGAGGAGGAGGAGGAGGGGAGGTGGAGAAGAAGGAAGGCGGTGGGGAGGAAGAGAAAAAGGGGGAGGCGACGCCACCGCCTCCGCCGCCGGAAGAGATCGTGATTCGTGTCTACATGCACTGCGAGGGCTGCGCCCGGAAGGTGAGGCGCTGTTTAAAAGGATTCGAAGGTATAAAAATCTCTTCTTTGTATGTAAAAATCGCTTTTGGGGGCTAATTTGTCGGGGAAATCGACATAAAATGAGATTTCTTTTTTTGCGTTTTTGGAAGGTGTGGAGGAGGTGCAGACAGACTGCCGGATCCACAAGGTGGTGGTGAAGGGGAGGAAGGCGGCGGAGGATCCGCTGAAGGTGGTGGAAAGAGTCCAGAGGAAGACCGGCCGCAAGGTGGAGCTTCTCACTCCCCTGCCGCCGCCCAAGCCGGAGAAGAAAGAAGAGGAGAAGAAGGATGAGAAGCCCAAGCCGGAGGAGAAGAAGGAGGAGGTCAGTTAGCTGTTCCTCTTCTCTCTTCTCTTCTTCTTAATCCCTCTGTCTCAATCTATTAAAGCTAGCTCTTTTTTCTTCTTAATAGTTTCTCTGAGCTCTGTTTTCTTCTCCTCTCCAGCCACCGGTGATAGCAGTGGTGCTCAAGGTTCACATGCATTGCGAGGCCTGCGCCCAGGAGATTAAGAAAAGGATCCTAAAGATGAAAGGTTATCCTAAAGAAAGCTCCCTTTCTCTTTCTGAAACACCAAAGAGAAAAAAAAGAAGTTCCTTTTTAAAATCAGAATCCGAGTTCCATTTTTTAATGATTTCCTGCTGGATCTGGTTCAAAATATAGCAAAACGAGGTTTTTTAAGATTTGTACTCAGTGGATTATCCCTTGGTTTTTGCTTTTTCTAATTCCAGTTACCCTGACTCATTCTATATTTCAAATTTTAAGAAAAGCTTCAACTTTTTTTTTAATGGATTTAGACTTCAGACTTCAGACTTACAGTGCGCTTCATGCTTTACCTACCCTGTTGCTATTTTAACTTTTTTTTTTAATGGATTCATGATGAATTCAGTAGATTTCTCTGGTTTTCTCTGCTCTCGCTGACTGAAACTCTTATCTCGGTTTGAGATTTTGGTCCAAAGCTCCGTTTTTTTATGTGGATAGATTCGGGTATTGGTCTAAAAATTGGATTTTGATGGGGGAAATGGAGCAGGGGTCCAGTCGGTGGAGCCGGATCTGAAGGCCACGCTGGTCACGGTGACCGGGGTGCTCGACCCGGCGAAGCTGGTGGAGTACGTCTACAAGAGGACGGGGAAGCACGCGGTGGTCGTGAAGCAGGAGCCGGTGGAGAAGAAGCCGGACGACGAGAAGAAGGCTGCCGACGGCAAGGAGGGCGGCAAGGACGAGAAGAAGGCCGACGCTGGCGGCGAGAAGGCCGAGGGGGAGAAGAAAGACGAGAAGGAGGGCGGCGGAGACGGCGGAGGCGGAGAGGAGAAGGAGAAGGAGGGCAGCGGTGGAGCGGCGGAGGACGTCACGGCGGCGGTTGCTGCCGCCGGCGGTGCCGCAAAGGTGGTGGATTTGATGAAGAACGAGTTATACTACTACTATCCGAGATACGGAGTGGGATACGCGTATCCCCCGTACTCGTATCCCCCTCCCCCTCAGATCTTTAGCGATGAGAACCCCAACGCGTGTACCGTGATGTGAAAATGGAGAAAGTCGGGGGGTTGAGAGAGAAATTTCTTTGCGGTATCTACCCCGGTAAACATATAACTAGAAATAATCATCTCTTTTTGAGGAGGCTGTCAACCTTTTATTTTCTCGTTTTTGTCCTTCTTTTGTTCCTCTCCCGTGTAAGTATTCTGCTTTTTGTTTTTTTTCCTTTCCTTTTGCGTCCTTTCCTTTTCTTCTTTTATCCTTTCTTTCTTTCATCTTTATCTTATTTTTATGAGAAAAATCTGTTTAGCGAATTGTAGCATTTGGATGTATCCTTTCTTTTTAGCAATATGTAAGTTAAGCTGTACTTTCTCTTTGAACTGGTATTTTTGTGTAAGAAATTCTGGACTAGTTTCAAGTTTACTTGGGATTGTATGCAGAGAAGCTTCTGGAATTTAAGTAGAGAAAATGAGGGGAATAGCTACTATGTTTGGTAAGTTGCTCAGGTTATGATGGAGTTATCACCAGGGCTTTAGATCTATCTCTGTCTCTAGTATTTTTTTATTTGAGTATATTTAGCTATAGATTGGCTTCTTTTTTTTTTTTTTTGGCCTTTTTAATAATTGACTGCATGGAGCATCATTGTCATACTTTTAATATCTATTAAATACGTTTGCAGGGAGTCTTGTCATGTTCTCTTTGTTGTGGAAAAAGGTGGCCGATTGGTACATGTAGCCTTTAAGAAGCTTTTCATCACTGCTATGGGAAAGCATGAGGAAGCTAAATTTAACCTTCACCTTCTATGTTATTGGGTGAGTTGGGCACTAGTGGTATTGAAATGCCTGTGTCAATTTTGGTCCAACCTTGATTTGGTTTGTGCCCTTTGGCATCTCAGTTGTGATCCATCATTGCTAGCCACTACATCCTATACTGCTACAAAGCCAAAATACTTCTCAACTTTCCTAGCCTTATTAGCCTTGTCTAAAGCGCTATGGTTTCATGGTACAATTTATGCAGCTAAGCCTCAACCTAAAGTTAATAAAAATACTTCATTGTTACTGTTATTTTAGTCATGCGACTCATTACGAGGGAACATGTTCAGCAGGACCTATGGAATATATGCTCAGAGCTAGGTAGTATTTTGTTAAAAAAAAGAAAAAAAGCTTTCCTTTTTGCATGTCCCTTTGGATGGAAAAGGTGACGGATATTCTGTCAGGGATCAATATGTAAAAAGAACGTTTTTTTCGAATAGTTGTTATTCGGGATATGGAGAGACCTTGAGGAGATACGTGGATAGCGATCGAAGTCGCTATCTGGTTGCTTTGAGAAGAGATTGGGGCGGGAGACACGACAAAATTGCTTGCATCACCCACTAAAATAAAAACTTTATATGCTGGTCCCTCCCTAGCCTCAGTTTTAGCTGAAACTTTGGGCGGGGTCTAAACTAGAGATTTTTTTTTCTCGATAAAAACGGCATTTATATAGTTTTCACATAAGTACAGCTAAATAAATTAAAAAATAATAAATAATAAAAAAATATCAGTAATTTTTGTTTAAATAAGTTTATCGAAGTGTCGAGCCATAAAAGAGACAATCAAAAACTCTTCGGAGCTAAAGTTTCATCGACTGGTAGTCGTAAACCGGCTTTTATGTGGTCGGCCGGTCGGATGACTGGCTCCAGTTTTGGCTCGTTGTGCAAGGCGCATACTTTGGTTGGTGCAAGAAAGCTATTAAATTGGTAAACATGCCAACCCCTTGTGTTTTGTTTTGTTTTGCTTTGTTTAATGAAGTGGGAGGGTAAATTAGCACAGGTTGGTACGGCATTAGTTTCTTAATTAGAGCTTCTTGTTAGATTTAAAAGTTAAGTATTTTAGAAAAATAATTATTTAGTTGAGTAGTTTGATTGATCCAGTGGCATACTACTATAAGATGCGACATGTGCATGTACAGATTATAGCTGGGTTAATTTTTAGTTAACAAATATTATAAGTGGAACGGTTCAGTGTTACGAATCACAAGCTGTGATCTTATTCCACAATTAAATATGGAACGAGGTGTCTTTTATTATTTAGAATCTAACCAGGTCTCACTTTATAGTTGTGACGCTTGAATGCATAAAATAGTAATTAAAACAAGTGCTGTGTCTTAGAGTCAAGATGACTATATATTTAATTCATTCAAACTAGTCTTTACTTTTACTTGTCTCCACGACTCTAAATAATTCTCTTTGACCGCTAAGAGCTATATATAATGAATTGGAAGTGAATTTTAATCACTATTTTGCTGAAAGAGAATTTATAGTGCTGATGGTTTCAGTTGGATTCTAGACTAAGGTTGGACTCCATCTGCTATGTACTGTGGTTGGTTGGAACCGAAGTGCATTGAGATTGGATGAGACCGAAATGATCTGAGATTGGTTGAAACTAAAATGGAAAATGTTAAGTCAGAGATCTTGAGCAAGATAGTGAAATATGTTAAAAAAAGTCTGAAATTGCTTATCTGAATCATTTCTATATAGGATGAAATTAATATCTATTATTTAGTTTAGTGAGACGTGCTATATCTGCATGATAATAGTTGATTGCACATTAATAGCATGGCAACAACTCTACGTGATTACCATACGACAATAGTTGCACCGATCAGTGCACTTACAGCATAACTATTGGTCTTTATTGCACCAAATAAAACGGCATGTCGGTATGTTTCGAAGTTATTCTTTTTAGCAGTGTCCGAATCTATGTATTACAAATGGTCGTACTATGGGCCCCAAATTGGGTACCAAAACTTTTCCCACACCATGAGCATTCCACGTGAAACCAGTGTCCTACTATTCTGTAACTCTACCGTATATCCTCGACAATGCAATCCAAATGGAGAACAGTATACTTTACCTTTTTCATTTATTTAATCTTGTTCCCATGCCCCCTTTCCTTCCACCATTGTTAGTTGTCATACAAGTTGAATGCCGTGCAGATTCCCTTTTTGCCAATAATTTCAATGGAAGTGTTTGATAATTTTGAGACTTGCCAGGCCACTTGACCGTAGTGATAATTAATGCAACCCCCTCCATCACCAAAATTCCTTCCCATGAAACTCCAATCCCTTTATTATATAAAAAAGTTGTATAACATGATGCTCTACTAGTTANNNNACACATAAATATAGATATACTTAATATAATTAGAAAATAAAAAATTATGAAGTATCCGAGGTAGCTCCTCCTCAGCCTACTCCATTCCTGATCAGTGTCTCGATGCAAGAGATGATCCTCACCACCATCACTCGGACTTTTTAGATCTGTCTGATCATTATGGTCGAGTCATCTTTCTATATAATCAAACTGATCTGTAACACTAACTGCATAGGTAAAATTCGCCTAAGTACACATACGTGTCACAATGTGTTCACTATGGTACGATTTGTTCATGAACTGCTTTGCAATGTTTACACATCATCAGCTACTCACCATCGTATCAGTTTGGATAAAATTTATACCATGCACAGTGATCATACGGTTTGTCCATGGGCGGAGTTGGCGGTCGTCTCAAGACGGAGGAGCAGAGCCCATCTCCAGGCTTTGGAATCCACCTTCACTTCATTCGAGGTGGTGAGAAGAAAATGAACCGGAAAAGAAAGCGGTGATGGTGGAGGTTGGTACCTGCACCACCCGCGCTACTGCTACCCCCTTCCTCCCCCACCCCTATCCCCTCGTCCTTCGTGCATGGCCTCCCCGAATCTCGAGGCGAAGTTGGCCGACGCCCACGCCGCCACCGCCGTGCCCTCCTCCTCCGCCGCCGTGCCTTGGGATGGCCCCCACCTACCATCCCCGTATCTCCCTCCTTTATCGCCGGATCGTACGGCTCGCATCCTCTGGGGCCCATCTCTCATCATTATAATTCCACTCTGAATGCTTGATGCAGCGTTTTGGTTCAACGTCCCGTAAGACGCACGTAGAAGCCGTAGAAAAGAAACAGTACTAGAAGCCTGTAAACTTGACAAAAAAAAAATATTGCAGTAGATAAGTTGTGACGGAGATTTTTTTTAAAAAAAATTTAATCTACGTCTTCGAGTCACACTGCAATCATCATATTCTCGTTGCTTTCATCAACATGGAACTTTACACGTAGGTAAACCAAAGGTGGTTTTCTATTGGAGAATCTTGGTGTACGTGTTGGTGTTTGGTCGGGAGAATGGGTTGGGTCCACCCCCTTTGATTTGCTCCATTTGTTTTGGTGTTACCTCCCATCCGTCAATGCAAACCAGAGATCCAAGATTTTCTTTTGCATGTTCCATTTTGGATAGCTTATCTTATCATCAATTTTGAAAAAGAACGGCTACTACTTATTTGGTATATATACTGCATATAGTATCGAGTACAACTTCTAAAATTTTCATAATAAACGGTAGCTATTTATTTTTAAGATGGACGACGTGTCAACTATCTCGCATGTTACAGTAATTTGCCATGCAAACTATGCACCACAAAGAATCTCAATTATAGTAATACCTTTCAAGACCATAGATTATATGTCGCGTTAGGGTTTTGAATGGTTAAAATTTTATTTGCTATTTTCATTATTCCATTGTATGAAATAATTTTCTAAGTTCAAAATCACCCCACTGTATAGCCAATAACAGTGATCTTGTAAATGATAGATAATGAAATAATCAAATAATATTTTTGGTATTTATTACTATTAGTTTGAAATAATAATAATTGACTACTATTTGCACTAGCAGTCACCATTTGTTAGGTAAAATCTTATTTTCTCTTACTAGTTAATTTAGAGAATAATTGTGGTTATAAATTTTTCAGAAAAAAATCATTAGTTAATATGTTTGGATTGCACGTAATCAGATTTCTTGCTGTCTTGGAATCATAGTTTTCGATATATTTTTGTAACTAGTTCTCATGCTGATATCAACCCTCCATCTTTCATGGGACTAGATGTCAATTCTAACATGTTTGTAAGAATTCCTAACATCAAATAAACGCAACTATTTTGCCAATACTCCTTATCTCTAAAAACTAGCTATATAGGAGAGTGTCTATCAAGTCCGATAAACAAAATTATTCAGATTAATGAACTTCTTTACATGAGATATGTATACTTCCAGTGACTTCATAAAGATAGTGGGTTTCTTTGTAGAGCATGAATCCTCTATGATGCACAGTCTATATTACCATGTCGTAGAATACTCTTAATAGCTATCATGTCATTCAATCATCAAAACTGATGGCTATCAAATAGGATGGCTTTACATGCTATATATGCATTGCTTATGATGACCAACCATCATTCTGTGGTATAGAAAAATATCGACTCTTATTTGCCGACGCTTATTCCAAACGTCGGCAAAAATTTTTCCCCATCAACATTTGCCGACGCTTTTAAAAAGCGTCGGCTAATGACGACGCTTAAAAGCATCGTTGAAGTTAATATGTAATTGACGACACTTTTAACGATGCTTTTTAGCGTTGTTAAATAACGACGCTTAAAAGCGTCGTTAAAAGCGTCGTCGAAAGCCAAAAAACCATCTTATTTTAGTTCCACATATGCGGATCTGAAAAAAAAATAACTGTATATATAGCCAAATCCAACCACTCCGCACGGATGGAATGAAGGTACCGATCGGGGAGGTTGTTTATATTTCTGAATGGAGGAGAAGATGCAGACTGCAAATGGTAATTTGCGACGCTTTAAAGCGTCGGGAAAGAGCGACGCTTAAAAGCGTTGCTAAATTGGAATTAGCGACGCTTTTCAAAGCGCCGGAAAATATTTTTTCCACTGTAGCATAGGCGACGCTTTACCGGCGCTTTAGAAAGCGTCGGGATGGTTTCTACCGACGCTTAAAAGCGTCGCTAATAGCCAAACAAAGCGTCGCTAATGTCCAAATTTCTTGTAGTGAGAATGTGCGCAACAAAGGATCGTTGCTTTTTTAAAAAAATTATAAATATTTAAACTCTATAGATATGATAATAAAAAGAGTTTTTTTGTATAATACTCTCATAAATATCCAATTTTGCATGAATACCCTCTCAAATTAATATTTACATATATACCTTCATAAAATACTTGTTTTGCTATTCTTTCCATTTTTTATCTTTATTTTTGTATATATATCCACACCATCTATTGTCGTTAAAAAATTAATAGTTTCAAATTAAAATAACTAAAATATTCTTAATGGATAGATATGCACAAAGAAACATTTATAAGACGATCGCGATGGAGAAAAAAATAATTTTAAAATTAAAATAAATATGATTTTTATTAATAATATTAAAAAATTATTATATTGGGAGCATTAATTTATATAAAAATAATATTTTATGAGGTATATAAATAAATATAAATTTTACGAACGAAAGTAAATTTAAACTTTTAGGACGATATTTATGTAAAAAAATTCTAATAAAAAATACCACTACATCAAAGCTTGCATGATCCCTAGGTAGTAGCTATGATCCCTGACCACCTCTGATCAAACAGTGGGCGACACATCAAGATTCAAGATCTTGCTGTGGTACACGTTTGCGTGATTGGCTAACGGCTGGCGGTATATGTTACGTCGCTAGCGGCGTGACAGATGGGCGTCACGTGGGGAGTGTACTCTTGTCTGTGATACGTCCATCCTTGCTGACTCAGATGGGCCCACATCATTGATGGCCACAAAAATTTTTTTATTAAATTTGTCATGTGAAACAGTGGAAAATGGGAAAGGTGGTACAAAAGTTATGACCAACCAAAAAAATTTTTTTGTGGCAGAGAAAAAAATGTGGGGGCATGGAGAAAGTTTGTACTTGCCACAAGAAATTCTAGCCCAATCATGTGTATAGCGTTGTTAGCATTGGGAATTGGCCTATGTGAGCACATGGTGGCATTGCCCCACTGCCAGAGTAAAGGTGGTAGCTTTTGATGAAAGTATGGGCCAAATTATTAGGATAGGTGTTTATGAAGGATTGGAGCTTTTCTTTCTTTCTTTCTTTCTTTCTTTCTTTCTTTCTTTTTTTTTTTTTTTTTTTTTTTTTTTTTTTTTTTTTTTTTTTTTTTTTTTTTTTTTTTTTTTTTTTTTTTTT
>JAOXJJ010000263.1:4134053-4144473 GCA_025769935.1 Phoenix roebelenii
ATGTTTGGGGTATTGATTTTATGGGTCCTTTTCCTATGTCATTTGGGCACCAGTATATACTCCTTGCTGTTGACTATATGTCCAGATGGATTGAGGCTGTCGCATGTAAGATCAATGATCACAAAGTGGTGATCAAGTTTCTTAAGGAGTCTGTCTTTGCTCGCTTTGACACCCTTCGTGCTATCATTAGTGATAGAGGGAAACATTTTTGTAATAGAATTTTTAAAGCCCTTGCTAGCAAGTACAACATCATCCACAAGGTCGGTACACCGTATCATCCACAAACGAGTGGACAAGTTGAGATTTCCAACAGGAAAATTAAGACCATCCTTGAGAAAACTGTCAATCCATCTCGAAAGGATTGATCCCTTAGGTTAACGGATGCATTATGGCATATCGTACAGCCTACAAAACACCAATTGAAATGTCCCCATATAGGATTGTCTATGGCAAAGCTTGCCACTTACCTGTCGAGCTAGAACACAAGGCCTATTGGGTAATCAAACGCCTAAATTTCAATCTCGACAAGGCGGGAGAGCATAGAAAGCTTCAGCTCGATGAGCTTGAAGAAATTAGGAATGATGCTTACGAGTATGTTAAGAAGTATAAGGATCACATGAAGGTCATGCATGATAAAATAATTACTCGTAAAGAGTTTTACCAAGGATAAAAAGTTCTTTTATATGATTCTCGATTACATCTATTTTCTGAAAAACTTAAATCTTGCTGGACTGGCCCATACACGATAGAGAAAGTGCATCCGCATGGTGTAGTAGTAATATGAAATACCAAGGATGGTAGGTCGTTTCAAATCAATGGACATCGTTTATAACCATACCTTGAGTATCTGAGTCCAGAAGTCGAGGAGACACTTCTGACCGATCCTATCTATCATGAATGAATTAGAATTGTCTGGCTGAAGACATAAAACTTAGCGCTCTTGGAAGGCAACCCAACATATAAAGGTTAAAATTATTATTTTTAATAAGTTACTAACATATAGGTTTGGGGGTATTTTTTCCAATCTTCAAGTTATTCGGCCATATCAAGGTCCAAAATCAGGTAATGTCTCCTTTGTCCTATTACTGTTTTAATTTTCTCAACATTGAGGACAATGCTAAATTTAAGTATGGGGGTGAGAATATTTTTGATTTTTCTGCCTAAAAATAAAAAAGGGAGGATTTAAAATTTTTAACTCAAATTCTAATTTTTTTGGCTGTACAAATTAGAAATTGCTTTGACAATAACTTTGAGTTAAGGAATATAATAACAGTTCTAGCTTGAGTTTTCATTCCACCTGTCTTCTGCTAATATGATAGAAAATGATTTAGCATCTACACGTAAGTACATGAATAGTAGGATATGTAAACTTGCAACTCATATGAATACTTTTAATCTTCTGGATAATTTAAAGTTATATGTGTGATGAACATCCTTAAATAAATAAATAAATAAATAAATAAAAATAAAAATAAAAATAAAATAAAAGGAGTTTATTGTAAGTCTTCTCATTGAGTAACTGGGCCTCTTGCTTGGCAAGCAGCGAGTGTTCGCGTAAAAATGTGAAGATGACTTAGATTAAACTCTGAATGACTAATTCGACCTTAGAGCCTAGTTGACTTGAGTTATTAAGCCTGTTAGGGTGTCTTTACACCTAGTATCCTAAACCATCTGGATTGGGAGTCATTGGCCCAACACTCGCTACATGGGTCAGTTAGAAAGCTTAATAAGGCTAGATATTGCACAAGTCATTCTTCTTAGCATTCAGTCTGATTAAAAGTTAAATCTCGGCTGTTCATTACCGTTTAACTTTAGAAAGTCTTGAAAATTAGAGTGATCATGTTGGAAGTAGATGAAAGCCACTAATTCATATACTATCTTGCACCTCACTACATTCTTGACTTGTTAGCAGATAGATGAGGTGTAATAAAACTTGAGTTAGAGTCTGCTTAAATATGATAGCAATAAGTCTCTATTGTCCCTGCAATTCTAGGTTCATACAGTAATACTTGTTCAAATTTTGAGTTGAACATTGAAAATTCCTGACCGATGAAGTTTGTGGGTAACTTCACTGCAAACCCTCACGAGACAACACTCGTCCACTAGGGTAACCTAGGGGTTTAAAGGCGTGTTGTACATGCTAAGTGCAATCATGATTCCCTACGAAAATGGGTATGTATCTCAATTTTGTGTATTTAGCTTCAATAAAAAGTTATAAGTTAAACTACATCTTTTACACTCTCATTTGATCGTTTGCTTGTTAATTGCTAGAGACTAGCAATAAGCTAGTTGGGGGGTGTGATGAGAACACAAAAGTGCGATCTACATGCTACTTAAATTAGTATTACTGCTAATATATAACGATAAAATTGCTAAGTGAATATTATATTTTTTGTTTGGCCCAGGTTATCGTTTAAATGCGCATTTGGTACATATTGGGATGATTTATGACCCCAAGCCTGATCACGCTAGAGCATAATTAAACCTGGTCAAAGCACATTTGCATCCGAGCAGCACATGTCTGCACGTCACATTCTTTAGAGTTTATTAGAATTCAAAATAAAGAAAGATCACGTGTGGCTAGGGAAGTATTCTGAGTATTAGCTGCATGCTTCATCTTCAACCATTTGAGCTCCCAGATCAGCGATCAGGCATCCCGTGATTCTTCCGCATCAAGGCCCCACGATCATTTCCTTCTCCGCAATCCGCCCAGCCAATCATCAACATCCCCGAATAAATCCATTCTGGATCAGCTCCTCCCAGCATCCCGCAGTTCACATTCGGCGCGCCTATCCTCCCATGGTCCAAAGAAGGAAACCCACGAAGCAGCCAGCCGTCTCCCTCTTCCGAATTCGATACGTCTTCCGATCCAACGCTCCCTCTTCCGTGATCAACGTCCCCAGTGATCATGCGTCCGCTTCTTCTTTAGTCAGTGATCCCACGCTACATTCAAGCCTCCAAGTTCGGCTCTTCCGTGAGCCCAAGCATCCAAGCCCCCGTCCGCGAGCAATCTCCTGCACGCCTGTTCTTCCTCATTCCACGCATCACTGGCAGTCCGCCCCTTCCGAATCAGCATTCCGGATTAGCTCTCTCAAAGCGTGGCATCCTCTTCCGTGTGCGACCCAGACGATCGCCTCCTCCCAGCGATCTTGCAGCACCCCTCATCTGAATCCCAATCGTCCACATCCTTCCAGATCCGTGATCCCAGCGTCATCCTCTTCCGTTTCTCGCCATCAAGGAGCTGTTCCAGCCGTTCGCTTGCATTCCTCCCATCGATCACGCACTCCCAGCGATTTTCCAGCTCCCGCGATATATGCAATCGTGATCCATCCGTGCGTCCACCTCTCCCAGATTTGCCATCGTCAACCAGCGCGCTCCCAGGGGATCCATCACCGGGTGAGAGTTGGCTATATAAGGAGGCCATCGACTGAAGGAGGGCGGTGGGTGCTCGACTGGTCCAAAGGAGTGAGGGGGGGACCCGAGAAGAAAGAAAGAAAAAGAAACAGAGCACGGCTCTGTTTTGTCAGAAAAGAAGAATAAAAAATTGGGGAGACAAGAAAGAGGAGTTTTCTTGTTTTTCTTATCTTACTTCCTTTGTTTTTATGTCTTATTTTGTAGAAGGGAGGAAGCATTAAGTTTCCAATCTTCATTTTATTTTTGTAATTGTCTTTTTATGCAATCCATTATTATCATTTTCTTTTATGCAATCCATGTTCTAAGTTTTTAGTTTAATTTCTGTAATTTATTATATATGTTCTGAAAATCTTATTTTTAAGATAATACTGAAATGTTTTTTTCTTTACTTTTCGACCCCTACCCTGCATTAGATTTCAATTACAAAGATCTCTTTTTTGTTCTTTGTTTATTTTTTTTAGAAAAATAGCACTGCTTGGTTAGAGATTAAATATCCTCAAGAAATTATTTTAAATAGAAAATAAAATATATTGCCATGAATCTTAATGGAGTTTCTATTCTTTATTTATGTAGTTCAATCACCTTCCTGTGGATCGACCTCCTACAATCACTATTTATCGAATAAAGGATGGTAAGAGTAGTATAAAAATCTTTGTTTGTTGGTTAAGACTTTGACAACGACATCCTTTTTAAGTCATCATCAGGACCACTAAAATAAAGCCGATGAACAATATATAGTAGAGCTTATAAAGAAGCTTATACGGGTTTTCTAGTGGAATGTCATTTACCATCCTGCCACTCTCTCTCATGTGTTCTTCTTCTCTCTAGAAGTTTTAGCCTCAAGTGCTAGATTGGTAAGCTGACTTGGAGGCAATTTTAGGTAAGTAAAGCTTTTAAGTACAGTGTTGTTGCTTGAGGAATAGCTAAGAAGCCTGTGGCAAAGCTTGTTATCTATTAAGTAATTGTGGGGCACTTAAAAACTTTACTTACCTACAATTGCCTCTAAGTCAGCCTACCAATTGAGCACTAAATGCTTAAATTTTTCGAAAAAGAGGAGAAGAATACGCGAGAGAGAGAGAGAGAGAAAGAGAGAAAGAGAGAGAGAGAGAGAGAGAGAGAGAGAGAATGGAGCATACTATTCCACTATAGAACTCTTACAAGCTTCTTGCTTGGTGATTTAATCAATGAGACATATACAGTCCTTTTATAGTCTCTACCATGTATAGTGAATGGTTAGGATTACGTACAAGTGTTGCAAATCTAATGATTTGGATCATTTTGATTCCTCTCTAGAACACTACCACTTTCTTTCATTAAAATCTAGAAAATATATAGCCTTCTTACCAAATTCATAGGATCTAGAGAATTTCATAAGCTGCTAGCTCTTAAGGATTTTTTTTAATGTTCTTAAGAGAGGAAAATGCATTCAAAATGTACTGTAAAATGTTTGGTCTGCAACATATGGCAGGCCTGGCCTGGTTATAGCCTAGTGCAATCTCAGCCTATGGAAAAAGAAATTTGCTTAGATTTTGCTCTATAGTCTACAAGTTTGGCATATGCAAACTGTTTGGTTTGAAATAAACTTTCAGAATCAAAATAATATATTTTACATTGCCAATTTTCTTTTTTTAAAATATTATCTCATATAACTAGAAAACAAGAACAACAACTTATAGTAGCAATGAAAGTGATTGGGTTCTAACTTAACCTTTTATCAAAAAAAGGAAAACGACCATAAACTAACAAAAAAAGAAGATTTGTATTGATGCATAACATCATTAATTAGCAATACATGTGTCACTCGAATAAGTCACTAATAATTCATGAATAAATTGGAACATTTAAGAAAAGCTCAAAGATTATATTTCTCAATAGGTTACTAGTAAAGACCATGCAACAAATGGAAAACTACAAAGATTTTGATAATTTATTAAAAAATGGAGAAATTTTTTATCATATTCCAAAGTGCAATCTACTTTCTGAAAAAATGTTCAAGGTGCCCTGACTAATTTAAGCTTGATGCTTCTCAAATCTTGGTCAGCTTCTAAGAGAATCCATTTTTAACCTGGCCGAACCTAATGTGGGATGGTGGCTGATGTCTAAAGATTCTTATAAAAATTTAGAAATCTACCATTGGCTTAAATTTTTTGTTATTTGTTTCACATTAAATACATAGATAATCACATTCACATAAATTAGGGATGCACTCGTATGTTCAAACCAAACATGGATATCTGGAAAAATTAATCAACATGTACATTTATAAAACTCTAGTGGGTCATAGGAACTTAATTCCTCTTCAGCTGAAACTAGTGGTGCATAAATTATGGATGCTTGGTAACTTTAAAGAAAAGTAGCAAGTCGAGCACCTCGACCTGTCAACCATCTAGAAAACATATATACAAGCAAAGCATAGCAAAGCAAAGGAATGAATGTAACTAGAAAGTTAAAAATAAATGATTACAACTACAGTTATGAAATCAAAAATTATATACTAGGTTTTGGAGGCAAATGCATGACATTTACTGATTTACCAATTGTCTATGTCTAAAATATACCCGATTGGACAATGACTACTAAATTTAGTGCAAATTGAATTATCTCTATTCAAAGCCTAGAAGGTGGTTGATTTGGGTTTGGGCCTCTAGAAACTCAACACGGGTTCCTTTACCTAAATTATAAGCGGTTCCTCTACTTTTGGGCCTAGAGAAACTTGGCAAAAGGATCCAATCATATAAATTAGCACTTTGATAATATTTTGTTTATAGAACTAGGAACCCGATGATCGATTTCATATCTATTTACAAATACTGATGAAGGTGGTGACACAACTTGGTCTGGCTCCATAGAAACTCGACAATCAATTTTCATATCTAGTAGTAACTATTGATGAAGGAAGCAATACTATCTGATCTAGGCCCGTAGTATCCGATGAACAACTTGGTATCTAACAGCAAATATCATTAATGGTTTAGGGCTCCAGGAATCCTAGGGTCAAGTTATAACCTGTTGCTACTATTGACAATGGTGGTGATTTGATAAAGTCTCGGCCTCTATGAACCCGGCAATCGCTTTAGAAAAATTCACAAATACTGAATATCTTATCGGTCCGATAAGATCTTCTGGTGGGGCATTTCCTTAGAAATCATGACAAAGCGAGAGCTTTTGAAGGGGATTAAATTGGTAGATGATGCAACCCTAGTTTTTGGGGGATAATAAGTCACTTTTGAGAGTTGATTTATCTTTTCCACAAAATCCAGGGACTAGTGTAAAGAGCTTGGTGTTGTCCAACAACAGCTCATGTGGAGTAGTGCAATTCACAGGCCAGTTTTACTAGGTCACCTATAAGTTGGCTGGGCTTTTTTTTTGCTGAAAAACTGGCTGGGCTTTATCCATCATAAGAGAAAGGCCAGAAATGTAGAATCTACAAACTAATTCCTAGTATCAGATTAGAAGTTAATCCCATTCCACACTCAGATCCTTGTCCTGTTTGGAAGTAGGAGGGGCTTGATGCGATACATGTGGAGCGTCTGCATGATGATTTAGCCATTCAACATCTTTAAACCCATTGAGTTTGTTGGTGCATTTTAATATTGAAGTTTAATATTTATATCATTTATGAGGTTCACGTATTTAATCACTCATGAATGGTTCATGTATTTGGGGAGATGAAAGGTTCATGTATTTGGGGAGATAGAAGGATTCATGGGAAATAACTAGGAATAATTCATGAACCGTTTTTGAAAAATGGAAATCAATGTCTATTTGGTGGGGGAGTTACTCTTAGGATTTGTAAGTACATTTATGTTTTTTTTATTCTCACAAATTCAAAGTTCCAAACTCTCTATATAAACTCTTCTCCCCTTCATTCCAAAAAAGATATACAATATCATTTCATTTTACTCATAAAAATATTTTGAGAGAGTTTTTGCAAAGAACGGTGTTTCTTTGGTGGAGCTTTGGGCTTGACTACTTATGCAGAGTTGTCCTTGCCATATGACGATCATCGGATTATTGTATCCTAGAGGAGACAAGTCATAGTATTTTCTGCTGCATTGGATTCTAGGCTTTGCCAGCCATATAGGGCTTGAATCTCCTTGAAGAGAGCGAGATATCCATGCCTCAGTCTGATTGGTTTAGTCCTCTTATTGTATTTCCCCCAATAAGGTTAATATTGGATCAATTTACACCTGCTTTGGGTTTATTCTAGTGAACCGTCAAGTAACAAATCTGGTAACTTCGATTTGGCATGTCACCTACATACACATGTAAGTGATGGCCACTTAATGGAAGAATAACCTTCACTGGGTAATATGACTACATTGGAGGTGGTGAATCTAATTTAAATGGGAATTAGGTGCTGCATATGGGATAATTTGACCTACGAAAGACTGTAGATGTAACACTACTCCTAGTAAGGTTCTTGACTAGTATACTCTTCTCTTCTTATTTTGTCTTGTTAAAAGTGTGTGCACAGGGAGGAAGAGCAGAGAAGTTGGACTATATTCTTTTTAAGCTTTTATTTTGGCATTCACTCACTAGAAGTTTGTAACAACTTTATTCTTGAGTTGTCCTACAGCAGTACATTCTAGCATAGAAATGGTATATATTGTGACCATTTGTATGAGGATGATGCATTGAGCTAGGGTCTCAAGGACTGGCATGCAGGATCCTCAAGCCTTCAACTTTTGGAGGAGGATTACCATGATGTTGCAAGTTTGGGCCTTCAGGAACTGTATGGAGGATCCTTTTAGTTCCACCCCAGGCTTCAACTTTTGGAGGAGAATGACCATGATGTTGCAAGTTTGGACCTCCAGGAGCTGTATGGAGGATCCTTTCGGTTCCATTCAAGTCTTCAACGTTAGGAAGAGGAGGATCATCATGACGTTGCGGGTTTGGACCTCCAGGAACTATACGGAGGATCCTTTCGATTCCACTCAAGCCTTCAAGGTTTGGAGGAGGAGGATAATTATGATGTTGTGAGTTTGGACCTTCAGGAGTTGTACGGAGGATCCTTTCGGTTCCACTCAAGTCTTCAACGTTAGGAGGAGGAGGAGGATCATCATGATGTTGCGGGTTTGGACCTCCAGGAACTCTACGGAGGATCCTTTCAGTTCCACTCAAGTCTTCAACGTTTGGAGGAGGAGGATGACCATGATGTTTCCGGTTTGGACCTCCAGGAACTGTACGGAGGATCCTTTCAGTTCCACTCAAGTCTTCAACGTTAGGAGGAGGAGGATGACCATGATGTTTCCGGTTTGGACCTCCAGGAACTGTACGGAGGATCCTTTCAATTCCACTCAAGTCTTCAACATTTGGAGGAGAATGGCCATGATGTATTAGGTTTGGACCTCCAGAAATTGTATAGAGGATCCTTTCACTTCCCCTCAAGGCTTCAACTTCTTGAGAAGGATGACTATAATGTATTGGATTTGGGCCTCCAGTAACTGTACGTAGGATTCCTCCAATTGCACTGGAGCTTTCAAACAGTAGAGCCAATGCCAACATCACCGCCACAACACAAAGAGTTGCCTTCTGCTCCATATCTTTGGACAATGCTTTCTTGCTATGAGAAGAGGGGATTGTGTGTTCTACCAATATATAGACTTTTTTTTTCGACGGGGGTCTACTCTTAAGATTTTCTGCATTAAATGAGCAAAGATTCATATCTCAATGTTATATAAGCCTTGATTCAGGGCATATTTATTCTAAACCCTTGGTTCGAACATCATTTTGGTAATAGTCCTAGGATACGTTTCATCTAACAATAAACTGTACGACAATACAGATTTGGCCATCTAGCCTTTTTGAATATTTTTTGGACAAGATTTTCATTTTTTTTCTGAGAAATGACATAGTTGACCTTGCTTTTATGCACAATTATACGATGTTGGATTTTGTTCGTGGGTGGGGTTTGGGTAACAGCCAACAAAATCCACTCTTAAGATTTTCTTGGTCTATGAATATATTAGTGATATTAATACATTTTGCCAAATGTGCGTAAGAAGCTATCCATACCTATCTTGATAAAGAAAATGGCATTATAATTTAGATATAAAGTATCCAAGAAAATTCAACATCGTATATTTTCTTGAGATAACAAGAATTAATTGAAAAAAAATTCATTCCACCACCATTTTTGGCTGCTACTTTATAATTAACCACTATTGACCAATTATTTTATGTCTAGCACTTTCTTTTCATGGCCATTTTATTTTTAATCCCTAGCCTATCTATAAATGTGCACAAAACAAATATAATTGTGCATAAAAGCAAGGTCAACTATATCATTTTTTAAGAAAAAAATGAAAAACTTGTTCAAAAATTATTCGAGAAGGCCAGATGGCCAAATCTGAATTGCCATAGAGTTTATTGTTAAATGAAACGTATCCTATGACTATTACTAAAGTGATGTTAGAACTAGGGGTTTAGAATAAATATGCCCAGAATCAAGGGTTCTATAACAGTGAGATATGAAATCTTTGCTCATTTAATGTAGAAAAAATGTTTCAACATTGTCCCTTATGCAGATTTTCTTGATATAATGTGATAACAGTGAATTTGTTGGCTTTCATATGAGTCATTCGCATATTTATCAAAATGGGAGTGGACATCAAAGGGTGAACTTCTTTTTGACAAACAAGGATCAGATCTTTTAATTTGTCATTATTAACAATGGATAATCCACTAGATGTATAGTATATCATCGAAGGAAAAGAAGTCACCAATGTATTTCATTGGTTAAATAGAATTTTTAGTACATATATATTGTAGACCAATGTTCAAACATGCACTCTAGCATTTTATAATAGGAAGATTTTTTATGTTGAAAGGGGCACTTGCACTACAGGAAAAAGGGGTTTTAACGATGCTTTTTTACGCTTTTTTGCCAACGCTTATTATAAGCATCGGCAATTTCCCGCAGAGCACCAAAAATAGCCGACGCATTTTAAAAGCGTCGGCAATATACGACGCTTCTTAGCGTCGTTGTAGAGTTGGCCTAAGA
>JAOXJJ010000263.1:4144573-4169414 GCA_025769935.1 Phoenix roebelenii
TCAGAGTACATTGTAATTTGAAACTTATTAAGTAAATTTTTAATCAGATATGACAATATTCATATTTCGAATGATCTGAGTGTTTGTGTTAATGTATCAATGTAATACATGTTCATATTGTTATAATGTATGTTTTGTAATGTGTGTTTTATAATTTGGATTGGTGTTTTATTTTTTTTTAAAACAATTCCCGACGCTTTTAAGCGTCGGTAAAGGACGTCGTGGCATGCACTGGCACGCTTATGCCGACGCTTCAAACGCTTATGTTAGCGTCGGCAAATGAGGATATGTCGATGCTTTAAAGCGTTGGCAATTTGCGATGCTATAAAGCATCGAGGAAAACCAGGAGGAAACTCGTGACGAAATTGTCCGTCGGGTTATCGCCGACGCTACGTAAGCGCCGGTAAAGCCCGATTTTTGCCGACGCTTTCCTCCTGCGTCGGCCAAAACTTTTGCCACTTTGGTATCTCCGACGCTTTGGCGACGCTTGGCATTGCGTCGGCGGTACTTTAGTCGACGCTAAAAAGCGTCGCTAAAGGTAAAAAAAAGCGCCGAGATAGGTCCTTTTCCTGTAGTGTTGGATCTCTAAAACAGTAAAACTTTTGAAGTTGGTCTGATAGGGAACATGACAATATTTATAAGTAAAGAATCACAAATCCAACGCGGATATAGTTTGGCTTTGATTTATTTTTGATGTTATTTCATTTCCATGCATTTTCTCATAACCTCCGCCTTAGGTTGTCTTAACTTCTCCTACATTCTTTTAAACATATAAAACTACCAAATTTTATTCAAGCTTGAACATCTTCATTACACATGCCTAAACCATCTCAATCAATTTTTCTTTATTTTGTTTTAGTTTATGCAACTCAAGCAACTCTTTTGGTATACTCATTTCTTAATTTATATAATCCAATTTCACCATATATCTAGGGATAGTAATCATGACCTAATCAAATCTAGGCAACTCGTTCGTGATTTTGTCAAGATCAATCAACTTGTTGGGTTACAGGTAGCATGTTATAATTATTTCTTAATGTCTATACATATTTTAGCTTAAGCAATGAGTAAATAATAAGCTACGAGGGAGATTGTATTTTGAGTTTGGACCACTTATCAAAAAAATAAAACTTGTTTCAAAACTTAGGTTGGCATACAATATTTACTTAGGAGTGTCATGACGTTTATACAATCATATTGCTTGCTCAGTTATGCCATCTCAATACATTCAGTTTGCTAATTATAAATATTTTCAATTATTTATTATTACAAAACAGATTCACTACAACAAAAAGAGCTATTGGTAGAACAATGACAGTGGCATTTGCTATTTTGTGCACCTATATTTTCTTTTTTCATGGTATTAAGCATCAAATGCTTTTAGTTGTTAAAAAGTGTTATAAGATAAGTGGTATTTTGACATAAATGCTGCTATCATGCTAATTTTTTGCAGCCTATAATGTAAAATACCTCTAGTTGGATAAAATTTTCATATATTAATTATGACATTTACGTAAAATGTTGATAAATATGATATAATTAATATAAATCTAATTAGAAACCTCTAAATATTATTTATTTAGTTGGCAAGATTTAGCATAAAAATTAATCAAAAGCAATCTCCACCATGCATTGTTTCCTGCTTGATATATCTAAGCTCTATTGCCCCACTAATTCTTCTATACTTTCTCTGCCGCCTATAAAAGACTACATCATGATCCTAAAGGTAAGGGCTTCTAAGAATGATCTAGAAGACATCTAAAGAATCTACTTCACATATGATCTCATCAATGTACCTCTTAGTTATTGCCATTAAAAGTGCATTGCTTGGTGATCTTTAGCTTGATGTCCTTTTGAATCCAACTGGAGGGTAGGGATGTAGATGAGGCTTCGTTTGTAACCTCCACTTCTGAACCAAACTTTCAAAGATGAAATTCTTTTATCTTTCAGGATCTACAATAGATCCAACGATACTCTGCTTCACCTAAATTTTCAAATGAAAGAGTTCCACTCGCACCTTTAGATCTATCTTAATTGTTGTGTCAGATTTTCTCACCATCAGACTCAATTTTGAGTCTGCTTGCTTGTGTTTAGGTGGCTTCTCAACCTCAATTATATTGAAGACCGCCTTCCTTTTCTTCTTGGAATTCTTCTTCTTCAACTTCCTTCTCTTCAATTGTAGCTCAGGGTAAAGTTTTCAACACTTCTTTTTGTATGTCCACTGATTCTACGGTGGTCAGAATACCTTGCTAAGTTATATTGACTTGCCTCTTGCTTTGCTCTTCCTTGAGCCAATTCTTCTTCTCAATTCTCATGGCCTTCATGCTAACTTTGTTGATGTTTTCAATTTTGAAGGATTTCAACTCCTTCCAGATGTTCTCATGGAGACCTCAATTGTACCTCATAAAGATTACACATGATCATCACTAGAGATCCCAAGTGTGATAGCTTAAATGTGGAACTCAATGATGTAATCTTGAATAGGTATATTTTGTACTTCTACTACAGGTACTGCCACAATCCACAATTATCTTTATGGCTGAGGGTAGAATTGCTTTTCAATTAAGCTCTTGATTTTTCTCCATTTAGATTAGAAATGTCATGGAGGTGGACAAAAGCTACCTTCTAAGCATGTACATCCATACATGGTGATAACTTGTCTAGCCAATTATCTAGCTTCTCTGTATCCACAGTTCTATTGTATACAAAGATCTTGATTCGAACTTCAACTTTGAGGTTGAAAAAAAAAATTTAGTGCTTGCAAGTTGCTTATCCTTCTCGCTGGATGGTAGATCCTCAACTCCAAACATGAGAGATAGCTTTGCTAGGAGTTGATGATGCTTGTGTTGGAGGTATCTTCAATCGAGAAACAATTTTGTTGAGCAATCTTCTCCAATTTTATGAGACATTCCTTCATCTCATCATTCACTGAGGTGAAGTAGTGGCTATACTTGTTATTGTCCTTTGATGTACTTCAAGCACCGATATCTCATCTCCTATCTGTTTGTATCGTTTGCATGTCTGGACTATAAACTAAGATCTCCATAGATGTAGATAATCGAAGCTCTAACATAAACTTGATTAGATTGGAGAGAAGAAAGTAATTTCTTCAATCCACTCAACACAAATCTCGTAAGAAAATTTTAGGAAAAGATAGAAAATTTAACTAAAGTAGGATCTATGGCATCGTTTCTTTCATTAATGGGTAATAGATTGAGTTATATAGTGTTTATTTATGCTAGTGAGCTTTTGCACAATACAAGTAGGATTTTTGTTCTAGTTGAAAGAGGACTCAATTTTCTCGAAATGGACATAATTAGTAGATATTATCATGAAAGAGCTAATCCTATAGGAGGTAGATTTTAATTTCTATATTGACTTTTTCTTCAACCGCTCTATTTAATTCTTCTTGGACTGGAAGATATGCCTGGTCAAAATCTTTTCTGGAAAATTTTTTTTTGCTTTGATCAGTTTGCTTCGAGGCCTAAATAATGAGAGCCTTGATTGCTCAATGTGCTTCAATCAGTTATTGTATGAGCAAATTATAGCCTCTGAAAGTTTGATGTGATTCGACTTCTCGATGTGGCAGATCTTGTTCCTAGACCGTGTCTAGTCCTTCTCATAGTGTCTAAAATAGTCCATATCGAGTCTAGTAATCCTCCTCGATAAGTGACACTATTGAGTTCTGGCTTCTAGAAGCCTTGCGATCAATTTCATATCTGTTTACAAACACAGATGAAGATCCTCCAACTTGTTCTCTAAGAGCATTGTCTAGGGACGATGCCAATAGAATCACGACAAAAAGAGCTACCGCTTGGGCTATTTGTTTTGTAGTTTAGTTGTAGATGAAATTTTCAGATTAGGAGCTCTACAAATTTATAGGTTAGGGTTTCACTAAGGTTATAGAATAAATGAGTCCATTTAAAAGTAAATCTTGTTTATCTACAAAGATCAAATGATTTAAATAGCTTTCATTTTCTCACAAAAAAAAGAACTTAATGGCTTCCATTTTCTTGATCTATTGAGGTAATGTGAATTTAATGACCTTCATATATAATGAGATTTTCTTTTAAATATTTTCTTGATATATTGAAAGATTATGTTGATATACTAAAAAATTAATTGCTTTCATGTATAGTGAGATATACTTAATGTATCGTATTGTTACCCATTTAAGGTATGCTTGGATGCTAGAAGATCCACTACAAGAAATATATAATCCCTGACAATTAAAAAATGCTGGAAAATTTGATAAACGTGATCCATTATATCTCCTGCATTTTTTTAATAAAATGCTCACTTTTACAAAATGTGGGGATTTTAATGCCGTTTGAACATTATCAGGATAAAAATAGAAGATTATATTCCCATATTTGTAAGTGCAAGGATTTAATATTTGTGAAGTATTATCCAAATAAAAAATACTTAAAAACTATTTTATAGACTACCTATACAGGGAACCCAACTAATGACCCTTCATTTTCCTAAGAACCAGCCAACAACCAAGACAGTATTCTACTATATTAAAATAAAGGTTTATTATAAGATAATTTACATTATAAAACATACTCATTTTAAATATATTATGCTATTTCATATTTTAAAAATTATGTTATATTTGTCTGACTTTTTTTTGAATCATAAACTAGAGCTAAAACAAACATCCTCTTAATCACAATCAGCTCATGTGGAGTCATTTTGCTCACAAGCCAACATCACTGGGGCCCCTACAAATTAGCTGTGCTTTATCCATCAAAAGAGAATGTCTAGAAATGTAGAGCCTACAAACTAATTCCTAACATCAAAAAAAGTAACATTATTATATTACAAATTAACTCCATTGCACAATCAAATTGTTGCACTGTGCTTCAGTTGAGCCATTAACATGTTTAACCACACCTATTATATTGCTTATGGATGAAATATGTCTGTGCAATGGAAAAATAATCTTTACTTGGTAATTAATGTGCATATATTGGAAGTTGGGCAGATAATGTAAATGGGAGTTATGCGTGATTTATATTGCATATAAGCTAATTTGACCTACCAAAGATTGTAGGCATAACATATGTTATAGAATTTTTAAATAGTATACTCTTTTTTCTTAGTTTGTTCTGTTAAGAGTGTGTAGGCAGGGAGAAAGAACAGAGAAGTTGAACTATATTCTTTATAAGCTTTTGCGGCATTCTCCAACTCTAGGGAAGAGCCTAGAGTGCCCCTCACCTCTTACTCTAAGACTGTTATCTAGAGCTAATGCCAATATCAGCACAATATAAAGTGCTACCTTAGGTTCCATATCTCTAGACATGCTTTATTTCTATAAGGAGAGAGAGGGGTGTGAGTTCTACCAATATATACTCCTTTTTTTTCTTTGTGGGAGGGGGATGAAGCAACCAACAAAATCTTTATGTTGACATATTGATATAGTGATGATATTAATGGATCTCATTAGATATACATCATGTGCCATCCTTATGTATGTTGACAAAGAAATTACAATTACAATTACAATTTAGATACATTGGGGCCAACAAAATCCACTCCAAATATTTTCTTAATATTACAAAAAAAAAAAATTGAAGGGAATGTCCATTTGACCATTGGTAAATGGCATCATTGCCTGCAATTTAATCAATTCTATGATTACATATTTAGTTATATTAAGCTTTATTAGTAGGTGGGACAAAATTAACAAATTGTACAATGTCATTTTTTTAAGAAAAAACTCAAAAAATTGATAAAATGACACCCATTATATCCCCTGCATTCTTTTAAAATGCTCACTTTTATGAAATACATGGATTTTAATACTAGTTGAAATATTATCAAGATAAAAAAGTAGAAGGTTATAACCCCACATTTATGTAATGCAAGGATTTAGTTTTTTCGTTGAATATTAACCAAATAAAAAAATACTTAAAACTATTTATAGACTACCTAAAGGGGGAACCTAATTAGTGACCCTTCATTTGCCTAAGAACCAGCCAACGACCATGAAAATATTCTATTTTATTAAAATTAAGGTTTCATATATATAACAGACGATTATTTATGTTATATTAAAAGATTATGATATTTCATATTTTAATAAATATTCCATATTTGTCTCACTATTTTTTTGACCATAAACTAGAGTAAAACCAACATCCCATTAATCTCAACTAGCTCATGGGAAGTGGTGCGGTTCACAAGTCAGCTATGTTTTGTCTATCAAAAGAGAATGGCTAGACATGTAGAGCCTACAAACTAATTTCTAACATCGAAAAAACATAATACTATTTGATTACAAATTAATTCCATTCCAAACTCAAATCCTTGTCTTGTGTTCCAGTTGGGGTTCGGTGCAAGACACATAGAGTGTCGGATCATGGTAGAGCCATTCAACAAGTTTAACCACACTTATTATAACAAATCGTGGTCCTCGAAAGCATCATGTTTCTTTACTATAATAAATCCGTGAGTTAGAGCTTCCTTAACTTTTATAAAAAAACATGTTTAACCACACCTATTATATTGCTTATCGGTGATATATGTTAGCAAACAAAATCTACAGGTACTCATTTTGGAGTTAGGTGGGTAAAATATCAACAAATAAATCAACTAAATCTAATTTGGCATAGGCCAATAGTGAACCTACAAACGCACATAAGCGATAAACATGTCTGCACAATGAAAAAAATAACCTTCACTCGATAATGTGCAAATATCGTATGCTGGGCATCTAATTTAAATGGGAGTTATGGGTGAATTATGTTGCATACAAGCTAATTTGACCTACCAAAGTTTGTAGGCATAACACAACTTTAGAGTTTTTTTTTATTGATATAATCTTTTTTATTAGTTTGTCTTATGAAGAGTGTGTAGGTAGGGAGGAAGAATAGAGAAGTTGGACTATCTTCTTCATAAGCCTTTTTAGCATTAACTACTTGGAACCTTGTGACAACTTTAGTTACTACACATCAGTTCATTCTAGGCCTCAAGGACTGGCATGTAGGATTCTTTCGATTCAACTCAAGCCTTCAACTTTTTGAGGAAGACCACCATGGTGTATTGGGTTTGGGACTCCTGAAACTCTAGGGAGGAGCCTATTATGCCCTTCACCTATTGCTCCAAGATCGATATGGAGAGCCAATGCCAACATCAACCCAATACAAAGTGCTACCTTGGGCACCATATCTCTAGACAACACTTTGTTGCCATGAATAGAAAGGATTGTGTGTTTTACCAATATATAAACTCCAACTTGTTAGGGTGAGGGGATGAAGCAGCCAACAAAATCTTTACCTGATATACTGTTCTTATTATGACATTAATGCATGTCATGAGATATACATCATGAGTTTGTGTTTTATATCAGATATACATCATGAGTCTTGATATATTGATGATATACATCAGGAGCTATCCTTATCTATGTTGATAAAGAAAATGACTATTACAATTTAGATATAGTGTGGCCAACAAAATCCACTCTAAAGAGTTTCTAAATATAATAAGGTAATTAAGAAAATTTTTAACCTGATATATTGTTCTTGTTATGACATTAATGCATTTCATGAGATATGCATCATGAGTTTATGTTTTATATCAGATATGCATCACGAGTCTTGATATATTGATGATATACATCATGAGCTATCCTTATCTGTGTTGATAAAGGAAATAACTATTGCAATTTAGATATGGTGTGGCCAACAAAATCCACTCTAAAGATTTTTTTTAATATAACAAGGTAATTAAGAAAAATTTTAACCTGATATACTGTTCTTGTTATGACATTAATGCATTTCATGAGATATACATCATGAGCTATCCTTATATGTCTTGATAAAGAAAATGACTATTACAATTTAGATATGGTGTGGCCAACAGAATCCACTGTAAATATTTTTTAATATAATAAGGTAATTAAGAAAATCTTTAACCTGATATACTGTTCTTGTTACGACATTAATGCATTTCATGAGATATACATCATGAGCTATCCTTATATGTCTTGATAAAGAAAATGATTATTACAATTTAGATATGGTGTGGCCAACAAAATCCATTCTAGAGATTTTCTTAATATAACAAGGTAATTAGAAGGGAATTTTGATTCCACCGATAGGTTTGTGCAGTGAGGGATGTGTTCTTTCTAATTTTCTTAAGTGTTTACATCATACATTTCCACATTAGTTTGGTTGAGAGATTTTGTAATCATATATTTCCTCTGTCATCAACTTTTTGGTAGATGTTTCCTGGTTACCAAACTTTTGTAATCATAACTTTTGTTTTTCCTTTTGGATGAAGCCTTAAACCACTTTCCCTGCTATATGGTATAAAGTTGCAACTCATTGAATTAGCAATAAGCACTCTCTCCTTTGTTGGTAGGCCTATGGTATTTTTGTGGAGGACATAGAAGCAAGTCCTCCATTGCAAGTTCAAATGGGAAAGGCCAAGAGAGATCTAATAAGGTGCTCCCTCGTTTGTCATAAGAAAAAAGGTGTACCTTCTTGTCTGATCCCACGTTTCCTTGGACTCCTCAACAAGGCAGCCCCTACAAATTACTTGTGTATTGTCTATTAAAAAATAATGGCTAGAAATTTGGAGCCCACAAACTAATTTCTGACACCGAAACACATAATATTATTAGATTACAACTTAATTCCATTCCACATTCAAATTATTGTCGGGTGTGGATTGAGCCCTTCAACATCTGGTACTTATTTTGGGATTAGGCTGGTAAAATTCAACCAAGAAATCAAGCAACTCTAATTTGGCATAAGTCTGTAGTGCACCAACATATGCACGTAAGTGATAACAATGCCTGTGCAATGGAATCGTAACCTTCTCTAGGTAATATGCTTGTCTTGAATGTTGGGCATCTAATTTAAATGGTAGTCATGTATGACTTACATTGCATATTGGCTAATTTCACATACCAAAGATCATAGGCATAACACATCTTGTAGAGTTTTCAATCAGGGAGGAAGAATAGAAAAAGTTGAAATGTATTCTTTATAAGCCTTTTTAGCATACAATAACCAAAAGCTTGCAACAGCTTTGTTATTATACATCACTTCATGCGAGCATATAGCGGCATTTTGATTATTTGAAAGAGGATGATGAATTAAGTCGCGGCCTCGAGGACTAGCTTGCAGGATCCCATCGGTTGCATCCCCATCTCCAGCAGTCGGAGGAGTTCAATTGTGATGCGAGTTTGGACTAGTTGGAACTATTCCATCGGTTCCACCCCCACCTCTGGCTGTTGGAGGAATAGGATTCTGTATCGGGTTTGGGCTACTAAGAACTTCATGGAGGATCCCAACGGTTCCACTCCAACCTTCAGCTATTTGAGGAGGAGGAGGAATAGGATTTTGTATCAGGTTTGGGCCACTAGGAACTTCATGGAGGATCCCAACGGTTCCACTCCAATCTTCAGCTTTTGGAGGACAAGGAGCAATAGGATTCTGTATCGAGTTTGGGCCACTAGGAACTTCATGGAGGATCCCAACGGTTCCACTCCAATCTTCAGCTATTGGAGGAGAAGGAGCAATAGGATTCTGTATCGTGTATGGGCTACTAGGAACTTCATGGAGGATCCCAACGGTTCTACTCCAATCTTCAGCTATTAGAGGAGAAGGAGTAATAGGATTCTGTATCGAGTTTGGGCCACTAGGAACTTCATGGAGGATCCCAACAGTTTCACTCCAACCTTCAGCTATTTGAGGAGAAGGAGTAATAGGATTCTGTATTGAGTTTGGGCCACTAGGAACTTCATGGAGGATCCCAATGGTTCCACTCCAACCTTCATCTATTTGAGGAGGAGGAACAAAATCCTCTATCGGGTTTTGGCCACTAGGAACTTCATGGAGGATCCCAACGGTTCCACTCCAACCTTCAGCTATTTGAGGAGAAGGAGCAATAGGATTATGTATCGGGCTTGGGCCAAGAGGAACTTGACGGAGGATCCTTCTGGTTTCACTCAAGCCTTTAACTTTTGGAAGAGGACCGTCATGATGTATTAGGTCTTCACCTCTTGCTCCAAGACCGTTCTGAAGAGCCATTGCCGATATCAACACAACACAAAGTGCTACCTTCAGCGCCATATCTCTAGACAATGCTTTGCTATTACAAGGAGAGAGGGTTGTGAATACCAATATATAGACTCTAATTTGCAAGGGGGAGGGGATGAAGCGGCTAACAAGATCTTATTGTAGATATGCTGATATATTTTCATCAAATCTATATCATGAGCAATCCTTATCTATCGTGAAATTAAAAATGGCATGGTAATTTAAATATGGTGGGGCCAACAAAATCTAGTCCATGGATGGAATGTTGCCATCGGGATTGGTATGGTGTGAAGTGGACGTAGTGGCTCTTGAGCTTGACATGGATGCCCTCGCAGATGGGCTCAACTGACTATTGGAAGGCTTCATCAAACTATATGTTTTGTATTCTCTTTCATCATGTAAATGGTATTACCTAGATGGGTGAAGGGTTGAGTTGGCACTCAATGGACTATTTAATACTTACCCTTTGGTTGTGCATTCTAAGTGTTTGGTAGAATGGGCAATGTTATTGTTAATTAGACTCTTCTTAGGTGGTTCATACCTCTCTCCTTAGTGTTTGTGCTGGCCAGATTTTAATTCAACTCGTGATGGTTATGATCCTTTTGCATTTCTTGGAAAAAAAAACTCTGTTTTTTCACTCAAAAAACAAAAGAAAGAAACCCGACCTACTTCAGTTCCTCTATGTTATGTATGATCAAACCCAAATTCAATTCCAATCGGACATGTTTAATAATTATTTGACATGATGCAACATGAATCGCATGTTCAACTCATGACCACCACACCTTATGTCTAACACTTTACTTCTCTCCTTTTGTTTTTCTTTTTGGATGAAACCTTATAACACTTTCCCTGCTATGTGGTATAAAGTTGCAACTCATTGAATTAGCAATGAACACTCTCTCCTTTGTTGGTAGGCCTATGGTATTTCTGTGGAGGACATAGAAGCAAGTCCTCCATTGCAAATTCAAGTGGGAAAGGCCAAGAGAGATCTAACAAGGTGCTCCCTTGTTTTGTCATAAGAAAAAAGGTATACCTTCTTGTCTGATACCACGTTTCCTTGAACTCCTCAACAAAGCAGCCCCTACAAATTACCTGTGCATTGTCTATTAAAAAATAATGGCTAGAAATTTGGAGCCTACAAACTAATTCCTGACATCGAAAAACATAATATTACACATTCAAATTATTGTCGAGTGTGGATTGAGTTATTCAACATCTGGTACTTATTTTGGGATTAGGCCGGTAAAATTCAACCAAGAAATCAAGCAACTCTAATCTGGCATAAGCTTGTAGTGCACCTACATATGCACGTAAGTGATAACAATGCCTGTGCAATGGAATCGTAACATTCTCTAGGTAATGTGCTTATCTTGAAAGTTGGGCATCTAATTTAAATGGTAGTAATGTATGAGTTACATTGCATATTGGCTAATTTCACATACCAAAGATTGTAGTTATAACACATCTTGTAGAGTTTTCAATCAGGGAGGAAGAATAGAAAAAGTTGAAATGTATTCTTTATAAGCCTTTTTAGCATACAATAACCAAAAGCTTACAACATCTATTGTTATTATACATCACTTCATGCGAGCATATAGCAACATTTTGATTATTTGAAAGAGGATGATGATTTAAGTTGCGGCCTCAAGGACTAGCTTGTAGGATCCCATTGGTTGCACCCCCATCTCCAGCAGTCAGAGGAGTTCAATTGTGTAGCGACTTTGGACCAGTAGGAACTATTCCATTGGTTCCACCCCCACCTCCGCCTGTTGAAGGAGTAGGATTTTGTATCGGGTTTGGGACACTAGGAACTTCATGGAGGATCCCAACGGTTCCACTCCAACCTTCAGCTCTTTAAGGAGGAGCAATAGGATTATGTATCGGGTTTGGGCTAGGAGGAACTTCACGGAGGATCCTTCTAGTTCCACTCAAGCCTTCAACTTTTGGAAGAGGACCGTCATGATATATTAGGTCTTCACCTCTTGCTCCAAGACCATTGTGATGAGCCTTTGCCGATATCAACACAACACAAAGTGCTACCTTCAGCACTATATCTCTAGCCAATGCTTTGCTATTACAAGGAGAGAGGGTTGTGAATTTTACCAATATATAGACTCTAATTTGCAAGGGGGAAAGGGATGAAGCAGCTAACAAGATATTTATTTTAGATTGCTAATATTTTTTCAGTAAATATATATCATGAGCAATCCTTATCTATCGTGAAATTAAAAATGGCGTGGCAATTTAAATATGATGGGGCCAACAAAATCTAGTCCATAGATGGAATGTTGCCACCAGGTTTGGTATGGTGTGAGGTAGACGTAGTGGCTCTTGAGCTTGACATGGATGCCCTCGCAGATGGGCTCAACTGACTATTGGAAGGCTTCATCAAATTATATGTTTTATATTCTCTTTCATCATATAAATAGTATTACCTTGATGGGTGAAGGGTTGAGTTGGCACTTCATGGAGGATTCCAACGGTTCCACTCCAACCTTCAGTTATTTGAGGAGGAGCAATAGGATTATGTATCGGGCTTGGGCCAGGAGGAACTTCACGAAGGATCCTTCTGGTTTCACTCAAGCCTTCAACTTTTGGAAGAGGACCGTCATGATGTATTAGGTCTTCACCTTTTGCTCCAAGACCGTTCTGAAGAGCCATTGCCGATATCAATACAACACAAAGTGCTACCTTCAACGCCATATCTCTAGACAATGCTTTGCTATTACAAGGAGAGAGGGTTGTGAATTTTACCAATATATAGACTCTAATTTGCAAGGGGGGAGGGGATGAAGCGGCTAACAAGATCTTTATTGTAGATATGTTGATATATTTTCATCAAATCTATATCATGAGCAATCTTTATCTACCGTGAAATTAAAAATGGCATGGCAATTTAAATATGGTGGGGCCAACAAAATCTAGTCCATGGATGGAATGTTGCCACCAGGTTTGGTATGGTGTGAAGTGGACGTAGTGGCTCTTAAGCTTGATATGGATGCCCTCGCAGATGGGCTCAACTGACTATTGGAAGGATTCATCAAACTATATGTTTTGTATTCTCTTTCATTGGAAGGGTTGAGTTGGCACTCATTGGACTATTTAATACTTACCCTTTGGTTGTGCATTCTAAGTGTTTGGTAGAATGGGCAATGTTATTGTTAATTAGACTCTTCTTAGGTGGTTCATACCTCTCTCCTTAGTGTTTGTGCTGGCCAGATTTTAATTTAACTCGTGATGGTTATGATCCTTTTGCATTTCTTGGAAAAAAAACTCTGTTTTTTCACTCAAAAAACAATAGAAAGAAGCCCAACCTAATTCAGTTCCACTATGTTATGTATGATCGAACCCTAATTCAATTCCAATCGGACATGTTTAATAATTATTTGATAGGATGCAACATGAATCGCAACTTCACCTCATGACCACCACACCTTAAGCCTTATAACCCTTTTCCTGCTAGCTAGTATAAAGTTCCAACTCATTGAAATTAGCAATGAGTGCTCTCTCCTTTGTTGGTAGGTCTATGACATTTCTGTGGTGAACATGAAAACAAGTCCTCCATTGCGAGTTACGGAATGTAGTTCCAATCACATCCACTTATTTGAAGTGCGAAAGGCCAAGAGAGATCTAATAAGGTGCACTTCTTCTTGTGTGTTGTTTGATGCTGACCGGAATACTGAATGGAGTACTGAATGATTGAATCCCAAAGACAAGATACCATGTTTCCTTGGACTCATATGGAGGTGACCAATAAGTCATTGGCTTGGACCCTAGTATATCCCCATGTTTCCTTAGTCCCTAAGGTTTTGGATTTGGGTTCATTCAGGGAATATATAGAGTCCAAAAAGTATCCAACAACTATATTCCCTTCTTTTTCTTAATTTTGGAAAAGTGTAATGGCATCATTGCCTGCAATTTAATCATTTTACAATTATGTATTTAGCTATTAATCCTTATGAGTTGGTGTGACTAAATTAGTAACTTGTACAATGTGGTGCAATGTACTGCAGTAACGGGGACAATTTGGATAAACATCAAGTAAATGCTTGCAACAAACTTAATTAGTCAACTAATAAATACTTGCCACCATAATATTTATTCCTATTTCTTCCTTCCTTCTTGTGTTTTGTTGTTGTATTGTTCTTGTATTTGTTTTCAGCCATACACGCGGCGCCTACTGTCTGCTCGCATCTAAAGCTTGAGAGTTACGGTCTCCATCAGAACTCCCTCCCTACCCATCTTTTGCACCAAATAAAGGTGAGATGTGCGTGCTTTCCCAAAGGTGAGAATTTTTCTTTGGAGGGTCGGCAGGTAAACCATTAAAGTATGGCTGCTGCATGTCCTTGCTTAGAGCAAGGTGTTACCACCATTTTTTTTTTTTTTTTGTTACAAAATTTCCCTTCAAAGATTGCTCATCGTTGTCCCAATCATAGGGACCACAAAGGGAAGGTAACTTGTGGGGGCCTAAATTTCAGTGCTAGTTTCCCCTCGAGTAATGACCCATACAGGCTGCTTTTAAATCATTCTGAGGCATGGGTTCACCAACAAAAATTTCAATCACTGACATAATCAATCAACTTGGCTAGAGGAGACCACACTATGTAAATTAAGTTTACCATAACCACTAGAGCATTCAATCAATGTATCATCATGGGAAGCCTATTTTGTGATATAATTTGCTAAATATCATACATATTTATGAGGATCCGTGCGGGCGTGTGTTTAGTTCTTGTACAGGATCAATGGACTTAAATAATACCTTCCGGCTAGCTATTTTGGGTGAGGTTCTTGATTCAAAGGCCACTATAAGCTTATTTAAAGCTTAAATGAAGGGAGTATATGAGGACCCATACGGGCGTATATTTAGTCCCACATCGGTTATTCGCTAGATAGATTTTAGGTACTTATGCACGATCAGAAAACCCAAATAATATCTTCTAGCTAATCTTTTTGGATGAGGTCCTGGGTTATTACAATGTTTGTTTGTGTTTTTTTTTTTCTGCAACGTAATACTAGCATATTTATTAGAGAGAGAGAGAGCACCATTACTAGAAAGATGGTTTATTTGAAAAATTAAAAGGAACACCCTTATCCTTGCAGGCTTGCACATGGAGTACCCTGATACTAAGTCCCATTTTTAGCAGGGCTTGGCGATGGACCCCCAACTCAACAGTAAAGAAGCGAACAGTTTAGATGCAAAGTGCCCTTTTAAAAAGCCTATAGTGGCCTTTGGCTCATGCTTATTCCCGTGTGCTGCAATGCCAAACCTAGGCCATGCCATGTAAAAGAAACCTTTTTATCCAACCCTCGTTTTAAGTGTTTAGTGCCTGCATGAAAGACATGCATTCACCAATAATTCACCTTTTTTTATCTCTTCTTCCCAAGGCTGAACATAATTATCCATGCAAGCTATTATAACTCAAGAAATTTGAGTGTTACATAAATTGACCCACTAAAATATCTCTAGCTCCCTTTCCCATTACCAAATGTCTCCAAACCAAAACCATCAAACAGAGGGAGTGGAAAGCAGAGCGTGGGTGTGCATCAAAAGCCTAAGTACGCACCAATCACCACCCATGGCTTTTCTAAAGAACTCCCCACATGCTAAAGAGAGCCCAAATAATAAGAGGACTAAAGCTAGCATGCGCTGAATCCCACCAAAAGAGACCCCAACCTCCTTTTTCCTTCTTTATATAGCTCTCCCTCTGCATTGCCCTCTGTTCAGTCGGATGTGGATCCTTCTCATACCTCTCTCCACTCCTCACAAGCCCCTCCCTCTCTCTCTCCAACTTCTACCTCACATCACTCCCAATCTCCAATCCTCTTGGCGCTATGGACCCAGTTCAAATAGAGAAGCACCAAGCCATGAAGAGGTGCGGAGGGAAGCAACTGCTCCCAACATTCATTCAATCCTGTCTCACAGTTGTGATGCTTGTTCTATTCCTCTCGAGTCCCCTTTGGCTTCCTCACATGTTCTCCTGCATGAAGAAGTTCTTCTTGGTGTCTCTCCCAAACATTGGTGCCATCATCTTCAGGCCCAAGTGCTTGTTCATAGTCTCCAACATCATCATCATCTTCCTCATCGGCGAGTCGAAGCTCTCCAAGTCCCCTCCGGCACCTGATATCTACGAAGAGTACGTGGCAAGAAGGCAAAGTCTTCAGAGGCTTCCTAGTGGTGAAGTTAAGGTGGTGGAAAGCGTGATGGAGGAGACTCTGAATAAAGAGAGTGTGAAGGAAGAGAGCTTAAAGGAGGAGAGTTCTGCGAAGGAGGACCCTTCAGATGGAGAAGAGACAAAAGAGGAAGATGAAGTATTGGAGGAGGAGGAAGAGGAGAAAGGTGGTGGAGTTGAGGAGGAGGAGGTGGAGAGAGAGTGTGAGGAATTGGATGAAGAGGAAGAGATGGGCTTGCCTGCAGAGGAATTGAATAGAAGGGCGGAGGACTTCATTGCAAAGTTCAACCTGCAGAGGAGGCTTGAAGCAAGAATGCTAGTTTGTTATGGGTGAGGAAGGAGGAAGAGAGACATAGCATCAGTAGTGCAAACTGATAGAGAACAAGGTGTATAACTTCAGCCACATTGAACAAACAACCCCATATCCTATGAGATCTCTTGTACATTTGGATCTCTCTGTTTATTTCAGAGGCATTCCAGAAAAAGATATGGGGGGTTCTTCATGTTCCTCCTTTTGCTTCTGTAGTTTTTTTAACAGACAGTACGGACCCCAGAAAAATAAAGGCTTCCCATAAGTTTGCAAATTGATTTTTTTTGGGTTATCAGAAGTAACTTCTATTTAACAGATGGATCTGTTTTCTTTTTTGAGGAGAGTAGGATCGGTGTCATAAATTGATTATTCCTCCTCTTTGAATTAGGCTGGTTCATTCGATAGCTTAAATAATTCCTATTGGAAATAATGAAATTTGCTGACATAAGAAAAAAACTAATGCCAAATATTTTTGCAAATAGTGAAATCATATCCACCCATCATATATCCAATAAAAGGTCCGCTCTTTACTATAAACTTATATTAATATGTAAAAGAAAAATTTATTATCTAAGGTTGTAATCGGATGAGGATATGCTTTGGTGCATAAGGTTGCTTCATTATGATCGGCGTATCATAGGTTCAAAATATGAAAATAGCCTCTTTGCATATAGAGATAAGATTGTATTCATTTATCCCTCTGCGGACTTAGAAGAGCTGTTCACCTTTTTTATGTTGTAACAAGATGGGATAAGAAGTATTCAGTGCATGCTTCATGAAACAATAATATCAAGGGCTCCTAATTTTGCACAAATGAAAAATCCCTCCATCTAGTTATCATGAGACGATTGGTGATATTCACACAAATCTTTGTGATACAGACTTTTTAAGAAGCGTCTGTACGCAATGAGTTACAAAATGAGGGTAACAATCTCTCAAATATCCCTCACCCATCGTACCTTGGTAAAAATGGAATTTGATTCCAAAGAATTTGGTCTAATTACCAAGCATTTTACCAGCATGATAAGCTAGCATCTTTAGTTGATTATTAATGATTAAGATTATGAAATATGTCATAACAGTTAAAGAAATGCTATTGTCATTAAAAAGCTTTTAAGAAGTTCTCATGTTTTATGACAATGAGTAAAATAAAGAAAATTTAATGAAAATACATTAAGTGCTAGATAGTTGGATTTATAATTTTTTATTTAAATTTTGTTATATAATAAATATGTAGAAGTCAACATGCTGCGGTAGTTACTACTTGGTTGTCTTATTACTATCCACTGCAAGTTCTTCTCTAAGGAAATATTTTGCAAGGTTTTAAGTCTTGATGGAATGGAGGATATCCCAGCCGTCCCATCCTATTTCTATGAGAAAATAGGACCGAGATAGGGTCTGGGGTCTGAAACTATCCATATAGGAAGAGAAGAAGAAAAAGAAAAGAAAGAAAGGAACGAAATATGAAGAAAAATGAAAAGTGAAAGGAAAGAAGAAGAAGAAGAAGAAGAAGAAGAAGAAGTAAAGAAAGAAATACAGGGAGAAGCAAAAGAAAGAAAGGAAAGAATTTGAAAGAAAAGAGAAACAAGAAGAAAAAGGAAAAAAGAAATAAAGGGAGCAATAAGAAAAAGATAGAAAAAAAGAAGGAAGGAAAGGAAGGTAGAAGATAACAAAGGAAAGAAACAATTTTAGCATGGAAAGGGTTATAAGGCTTATAAAGGGTTACAAGGGTTATAAGGCTTATGTTATATTGCTAATTTCACATACCCAAGATTGTAGGCATAACACATCTTGTAGAGTTTTCGATCAGGGAGGAAGAACAGAAAAAGTTGAAATATATCCTTTATAAGCCTTTTTAGCATACACCAACCAAAAGCTTGCAACAGCTTTCGTTCTTATGCATCACTTCATGCGAGCATATAGTGGCATTTTGATTATTTGAAAGAGGATGATGAATTGAGTCACAGCCTCAAGGATTAGCTTGCAGGATCCCATCGGCTGCACCTCCATCTCCAGCAGTCAGACGAGTTCAATTGTGTAGCGAGTTTGGACCAGGAGAAACTATTCCATCGGTTCCACCCCCACCTTCGGCTGTTGGAGGAGGAGCGATAGGATTCTGTATCGGGTTTGGGCCACTAGGAACTTTATAGAGGATCCCAACAGTTCCACTCCAACCTTTAGCTTTTTGAGGAGGAGGAGATATACAATTATGTAGTGGATTTGGGCCAGTAGGAACTTCATGGAGGATTCTAACGGTTCCACTCCAACCTTCAACTATTTGAGGAGGAGGAGGAGCAATAAGATTCTGTATCGGGTTTGGGCCACTAGGAACTTCATGGAGGATCCCAACGGTTCCACTCCAACCTTTAGCTATTTGAAGAGGAGGAGATATAAAATTGTGTAGTGGGTTTGGGCTAGCAGGAACTTCACGGAGGATCCTTCTGGTTTCACTTAAGGCTTCAACTTTTGGAAGAGGACCGTCATGATGTATTAGGTCTTCACCTCTTGCTCCAAGACCGTTGTGAAG
This sequence comes from Phoenix roebelenii, assembly GCA_025769935.1. Lineage (NCBI taxonomy): Eukaryota > Viridiplantae > Streptophyta > Magnoliopsida > Arecales > Arecaceae > Phoenix > Phoenix roebelenii. Next base: position 4,163,645 of record JAOXJJ010000263.1, read on the forward strand.
AGCCATTGCTGATATCAACACAACACAAAGTGCTACTTTCAGCGCCATATCTCTAGACAATGCTTTGCTATTACAAGGAGAGAGGGTTATGAATTTTACCAATATATAGACTATAATTTGCAAAGGGGGAGAGGAGGAAGCGGCTAACAAGATCTTTATTTTAGATATGCTGATATATTTTCATCAAATCTATATCATGAGCAATCTTTATCTATCGTGAAATTAAAAATGGCATGGCAATTTAAATATGGTGGGGCCAACAAAATTTAGTCCACGGATGGAATGTTGCCACCAGGCTTGGTATGGTGTGAAGTAGACATAGTGGCTCTTGAGCTTGATATGGATGCCCTCGCGGATGGGCTCAATTGACTATTGGAAGGCTTCATCAAACTATATGTTTTGTATTCTCTTTCATCATGTAAATAGTATTCGCTAGATGGGTGAAGGGTTGAGTTGGCACTCATTGGACTATTTAATACTTATCTTTGGTTGTGCATTCTAGGTGTTTGGTAGAATAGGCAATGTTATTGTCAGTTAGACTCTTCTTGGCTGGTTGGTACCTCTCTCCTTAGTGTTTGTGCTAGCGAGATTTTGATTCCGACTCATGATGGTTATGATCCTATTGCATTTTTCGAAAAAAAAACTATTTTTCTACTCAAAAAACAAAAGAAAGAAGCCCCACCTAATTCAGTTCCACTATGTTATTCATGATCGAACCCTAATTCAATTCCAATCGGACATGTTTAATAATTATTTAACATGATGCAACATGAATCGCCAGTTCATCTCATGACCACCACACCTTAAGCCTTATAACCCTTTCCCTTCCATACATGTATATATATGTGTGTGTGTGTGTGTACATACATACATATATATATAGATACATACGTACCCACACACACAAAAACACACACACACACACATATATATACATATATATGTATATACATACATACATACATATACATACATATATATATGCATACATACATATAAATACATATATATATACATACATATACATATATATATATATATACATATACATATACATATATATACATATATCTACATAAATATATATATATATATACATATATATATCTATCTACACATTTATATATATACATATATATATCTACACATATATATATACATGTTGTGGTTCAAATTTGGCCCGAGGGTGACCACGCCGGAGGAGTCGGAGAAGCTGCTGGTTGAGTCAGTGAAGGGGCTCCGCTTACTGGACGCCGACGAATCTGCATAAAGCCTCACCGATGTTTTCGGTGAGGGCCCTTCGATGCTTAATTAGCATGGAGTTTTTGTTGGCCAAAAGGTCCTTAGGCGTTACCTAATGAGGCTATTTATAATCTCCGCAGAGGTGCCCAGATGGCGGAGGTATGGCCCGTCCTCATCATGGAAGGAAATGGCGTTGGCCAAGTGGTGCGCAGCCACGGCTAGCTTGAGGCGCACAGTTTGAACTGTCCCTACGCATAGTATAGCGCTGGCGTATGCCATAGGGTATGACCCTTATCAACAGGCATGGCTGGGACAGCAAGGCGTAGTCCTTTGTTGACGTATCTTAGTGTGGCCATCAAGCGAAGCATGGTGCAGTGAGGTTGCTGCAGGGCACAGCCGCGGCGCGTGCTGGGCGAGATTAACTCGGCCTTTGGCAGGGATCGAGGTCAGCTCGACCTTCGATGGGGGGCCGAGATCGGCCTTGCTCGCTTGGCAAGGCGCTAAGGTCGGGCCGACATGGGGGCCACGACAAATATTCAATGAGGTCGGCATAGCAGGTTCCGAGATCGACCTAGCCTCCTTGACTTTGAGGTCTGCTCAGTAGGGTGCCCCGAGCTCGGGTCAGGGCATCATTGCCTGCGGTCGACGGAGCCTCTTCGACTCTTAGTCGGCACTACAGGATGCCCTGACCTCGAGCCGTGGTGCGTCATCATTGTAGACTCCAAAGGAAGTTGCTGCAGGTTGTAGCAGTGGAGAGATCTAGCCGAGTTTGGTTTGGCCTTCAGCGAGGTCCTACAACCTGTAGTGAAGAGATCTAGCCGAGGTTGGCTTGGCCTTTGGCGAGGTCCGACGTAGGACTGGCTCTCAGCGAGACTGAGGTCTGGCTTGGTCGGCGTTGAGGTCGGCTTGGCCAGAACGGGGTGGTCCCCTATCCTGAGCAGGATGATCCATTTTGCCCCCTATCATTTGCCCCCGACGTCCAAGGTTAGGTTGCCCTTCGGCTCGTGCGAAAGAAGTAGCTGGACTGTTGGTCATCCTGCGCCGTAGCCAAGTGCTCATGGAGATGTGCGCACCAAGCTGGGTACACCATTATTTGGGGCTGGTGACTTCAAGCCAAGTTTCGCAAGCCAAGCTTGAGTGAATCAGACTACCACGTCATTTCAAGCAGAAACGATCTGGGAGCTCTTTAATGTGTTGTATGTGCACTCATATTCGACGTGTCGCTAGATGGAATGTGAGAGGCCAATCATTAATGCCCCGTTCTCCGAAACGACTCCCATGACTGCTTTGGTCTTTAATGTTATGATCCAGGAAGATCTGTAGGGGAAGCTTCTGAACCTGCCACGCGGCTAGACCCAGCTATACGGCCGCCTAGGTTAGCGATCAGAGATGTTGGGGTAGGCTATATAAGGTCTTGGAGAGACCTTAGGGCCCTCATTTGATTTCTCTTGCTTCCACCCTTCTGTTTCTCGACTGCCATCTCCGTTATGAGAAATTGCAGGGATGAGTTTCAGCAATAAGACCCTGATGGCCCGACACAACAAGGGGGTGGTTGCCTTAGATAGAGCTCAGTCTGAGGAGAGGTTGAAGAATCTCATTACTGGCATCACCAAGAGGTTCCACTACAAGATGCGCTTCGTCTTGGCCTGCCAATGCCGGGATGAGTGATGTCAGGAGCAAGCAAGCTCGCCGAGACATGCGAGCTCATCACCGAGGCATGCAAGCTCGTCGCCGAGGTGACGGTTTGGGATGCTGCAAAGACCGCCATTGAGGTCGGATCAGAAGTTGCTCAAGCTGACAGTTCTTTTCTATTCATTTTCTTTTTCCTTTTGCTCTTGCTAGGTCGGCCACTTAGTCCTTTTTGTATTCAGCCCGATCTCAAGGTTGGCTTCTTTGTACTTGGCCCTTGTCCTTTCAGTATTAATGAAGTGCATTTTCTCCAACACTTTGCATTTTGAAATCTGACAAAGTATTTGAACTCGTCTTGCTTGGTGCTTTGTGTTGGACCTTTGTATTCGGCTAACAAGGTCCGAATTGCACAGCTTGGGTATTGGCTTACCCTTCATGCTGCTGGATAACTTTGGCCAAGTCGCTATGCTCGGCCCTTGCTCCCAACTTATAACTTTGCAAAGTTGGGGAAGAGCTCGCTGCTCCCAAGCTCGTCCGCTGGGGCACTTTAGGCACCCAGGTCGAGCATAAGGTCCGCTTCAGACCTTTTTGCAAGAACTGAGCTCGAGGTCCTCCTTTTACACTGTGGTGTGCTGGGGGACCTTTTAGGTAGGAGGTCGTCATGAGCTTTGGCGCCTTCTTGACTTGTAAATCTCTATAGACTTTAATTGGGGCGCTCGATTTAAACTCGGATCGCCCTCAGATTTTTTCCAAGGCCGACGTTGAGGGAGCCTTTTTGGTTCGTGGTCGATGTTGCAGGTCACCCCCACTCAGATCGGGACGTCATTATCCTGCTAACAATTGACGAGGCCTCTTCGGCTCTTGGTCAACACTACAGGGCATCTCGAGCTCGGGTCCGGAACGTCATTATCTTGCTAACGATTGACGGGGCCTCTTCGGGTTTTAGTTAACACTGCAGAGCATCCCCACTCAAATCGGAAAGTCGTTATAAATACGGACGGTTGATGGAGACTCTTCGGCTCTTGGTCGACGTTGTAGGATGCCCCCACTCAGATCGGGGCGTCATTATAAATACGGACGGTTGATAGAGCCTCTTCGGCCCTTGGTCGATGTTGTAAGGCACCCCCACTCAGATCGGGGCGTCATTGTTGTGTGGTCGTGGGCTCGCGCTGTGAAGATGACGAAGATATGCCGATTGAGACACGGCATTTTCAAGATACTTCAAAGAAGTCCTCGAAGGTTGTTTTCATTGATAATATCTTCTAAGATTTGCAAAATTCCAGCTTAAAGGAACAAAATTACCGTCTAGGGATTCCAGCTTGTAAGCTCCAGGCCGCTGGATCCGGATGACTCGGTATGGTCCTTTCCAATTTAGGATAAGCTTTCCTTGCTCCAGAGGTCGGGAGGCTTCAGCCTTCCTCAAGATGAGGTCGCTGACCTTGAAAGATTTGACTTTAATTCTAGAGTTGTAGTATTGCACTGATTTTTGCTGGCATTTCGCCATCCGAATCTGAGCTGCTTTCCTTGTTTCTTCAAGTAAGTCGAGGTTACTCCGGAGCCATGCCGAGTTGGTTGTGGCATTAAAGCTTTCAACCCGGGGCGAGGGTAACCCGACCTCAAGTAGAATGACCGCCTCTGTGCCATAAGATAAGTTGAAAGGGGTCTCTCCAGTGGGAACTTAAAAGGTCATCCGATATGCCCACAAGACATTGTAGAGATCGTCGGCCCATTGCCCCTTTGCTCGGTCCAATCTGGCTTTGAGCCCCTGCAAGATTATGCGGTTGGTCACTTCTGCTTCCCCATTGGTTTGGGGGTGAGCCACCGATGTGAAGCGATGGTCAATGCCGAGCTCGAAGCAGAATTTTTTGAACCAAGCATTATCAAATTGGCGGCCATTATTAGATATGGTAACTCAGAGAAGCCCGAATCGGTAGATTATCATCCTCTAGACGAAGCGTTGCACCTTCGGTTCGGTGATTTGAGCTACAGGTTTTGCCTCGAACCACTTTGGGAAGTAGTCGACGGTGACGATCAGAAATTTTCTATGTCCTGTAGCTGGAGGGAAGGGCCCCAATATATCAATTTCCCATTGGGCAAATGGCCAGGGGCACTAATCGGCGTTAATAGGACCGAAGGTCTGCATTGGACATTGGCATGGCGTTGGCACCGGTCACATCTTCGGACGAACTCGGCCATGTCCTTTTGCAGTGTGGGCCAGTAGTACTCTTGTCGCGGAATCTTATGCGCTAGGGCTCTGCTTCTTTAATGACTTTCGCAGATTTCTTCATGTACTCCATCACATAGTCTGCCTCTGAGGGGCGAAGACATATGAGGAGTGGCGATGTGAATGATTGGCAGTACAGCTTGCCCCCGTACATGAGGTACCAAGTGGCCTGACGTTCAAGATGTAGGGATTCAAGCTTGTCCGCAGGGAGGACTCCGTCTTGTAAGAAGTTGATGAATGGGTCCATTCAGCTCGGCTCGGTTTCTGTGCACAGTACTGGTTCAGGGTCTTCTGCACTCGGTGCCTTCAAGCACTCGAGGAAGGTGCTCTTTGGAAGTTCGACCGAGCTAGACGTTGCTAACTTCGACAGCAGGTCGGCTCTTACATTCTCCGTCCTGAGGATACATATATATATATACAAACAAACATATATAAATATATATACATATATATATATACATACATATATATATACACATATACATACATATACATACATATATATACACACACACACATACATACATAAATATATACACACATATATATACATACATATATACATACATACATATACATATACACACATACATACATACATACATACATACATACATATACACACACACACACACATACAGATATATATATACACACACATACAAATATATATAC
>JAOXJJ010000263.1:4177288-4189312 GCA_025769935.1 Phoenix roebelenii
TCCTTGTGCACTGGCAGCATGAGCAAGCATCATTTTTCCATTAGCATCTCCAATGCAATATAAATGAGGGATCTACACATGGATTTATACAGTTCAAATTAATATAAAAATGCACCCTTAGAAAGTATAGAAATCCCAAGCTGAATGCATTTATTATTAAACAAATTGTGAATTAATTTGAAACTTGCCAACAGATGAGGGATAGTCAATTCATATGGAGAGTAAATGACTAACCAGATTGCCACTTGCATCAATTACTTGCATTCGCTCATTGACCGGAACAAATCCACGTTGTGTAACTACATTTATCTGAAATCGGGAGAATATTTGAGCCCGCTGGTTTGTTTTTTATCTAGTCCTGTAGACAAGACCTTCAAGCACTTACGTTTTCTAGGCCAAGTCCCTTCGTGAATGGTGCCCTTCCAGTTGCTATAAGCGCTGCATCTACCTGCAGAATTCACATAACTTATTTCACCTGACGAGAGACCAAATGAGATTCAAAATCAATTAGGAAAGTACATATGCCATACACTACGCCCATGAATAGGCAAGGCATGCTTATGATAGGCTATCCAAAGAATCAACATGCAACAGTATGCAAATGAGACCTATGAATAGCCAACGTATGTTCTGCATTTCTGAAGTAAATATTCATATCTGAAAACAGGATCCCTTTGACCATGTTTATGTTTTTTTTTCTCACGATGCGAATTGGTATCGCAATCTATAAGTCTCAAGTAGAGAGTCGCCAAGAGTAATGTCAAAGTGTTGGGCAGTAATAGATGGAGAATCACATTTGGAATTCCATGTGGAATTAGAAAATCTATCTTAAGTCTTAACAGTCTTATACTTTAGATAATGATGGTGACATGGAATGCCGTACCGGCCCGTACCGGCCCGTACGGGCCGGTACGTACCGGTCCGGTCCTAGACCGGTACCGAAACCACTAAAAAACCGGTATTTTCCGGTTTTTTAGCCGAACCGGCCGGTTCGGAGCCCGTACCGGCCTCGTACCGGTGGGAACCGGCCGGTTCGCACCGATACGATTTTTTTTTTTTAGAACCACAGCGCCTCGCACTGTGGTTTTTGAAACCACCGCGTACCGGCCGGTACGGTACCGGTACCAGCCGGTACGGTACCGGTACCAGCCGGTACCGATACCGGTACCAGCCGGTACCGATACCGGTACCAGCCGGTACCGATACCGGCCGGTACGTACCGGACCAGACTGGTACCGTACCGGTCCGGCCAGCCACTGGTACGCTGACCGGTACCGGTATGGCGGACCTTGGATGGTGGTTTCATCACACTAAATATATTGATCTTGTTCTGTGCTTGAAGGTTTTGTGATATTTTCACTATCTTTTTGGATGATCCATGCCCTCTAATCTGCAGGCACATGTTCCCATCGTTTCTAAATATACTTATCCTCTTTGTTACCAGGGATAATAGTTACCTAAAAATACTATAGTAACTCGGCAATGCAAGTCAACAACATCAATCATTATAAAACAGGGACATACGAAGAGATATGCAACATATTATGTTTCGGATCTCTTCTGACAGTATACTTACACTTGTTATTTAGTTGAGATCTTTTTAATTGTGCGGTTAAAAAATATGTAATAGGCACATCTTCCAATCTCTAGGTACAAAATATTAAAGTCTTTTATTATTAGTTGGTAATATTCCCATAAAATTAGTGTGGTAAATATCCCATTAGTTGTTGGTGTAAAAGTTTGATTTTCATGGTAAACCTTGGGCCCATAACTTAGCTGTTTGATAAGATTTACAACCTTTAGGTATTGGGATCAATACAGGATAGCTCCCCCCAACCCCACCCCACCAAATCCCCAACCAAAAGCAAAAGAAAAAAATGAAAATAAAGAAAAAGAAGAAGCATGAAAAATACACCCAACCCTAAACTATGCCTTCGATTTGGCTTTGATCGAATGCAATTAACTATTCAGAAGCTTTTCTTCTCCAAAGCCTAATTTTATAAGCAATATAATATTTTAAATCTTCCTTAAATTCCAAATTACTTAAGCCCCATTCTTCCTCTGTTCCGAAAATTGGCAATAACAAGACAAACACTGGCTAAGGATGAAGTTTTCAAACAAAGAGCAAATGTTTTAAAGATAATTCACCTCCAGAGTATATTTGGGTTCCTTTGTGTTTGCATCAATAAGCTCAATAAGAACAGGCTTGCCATCCTTTGCTGGTGTGATCTACAAAGAAAAAAAGAAAGAAATTAATGATATCCCCTTATTTATGTTTAACAGAAGAAGCAATTGTAATTAAAAACAACCTTCTTTGCAAATACTCCTGTATGATAATCAATTTTTCTGGGATTGATGAGAACTCGCTGGGCCAACTTCCCTATCTCAGGATCAAAACCAGGCATTAGTTGATCCAGAGCTTCGACAAAAGTAACCTGCCCAACAGAACAAATAAACAAATTACATAACTCAATCTCATTAGGTGGAGGGAATAGATGTGGCTGTGGACCAAACTTAAAGTTGCAGACTCACCATGTCCGTTTTGACCAGATTGATTTAATTCTTACTTTTTAATGCATTTTTAATCTGGGAGCTGGTAAGCATTTAAGATAGTTAAATTTACAAATATCTGCCATTTTATATTGAATAAAGTACATTTTTTTCTGTTTAAAAAAGTTGATTTACTCTTGTATTTCATGAGCTAAAACTGCATAACCAATATGATGTCCCTTAATCAGTCTTCTAGGTTATATTTAGGGCCCCTCTTTTGTCTTGGGTTTCCTTGGTCAGAAACTTGGCACCAAGTTAAGGGCTGTCAAGTTGAAAAAGTTGTAAAGTATTTTTTAATGGACAACCAATAAGCATAAAGTTGGATAAGGCTTGCTGGTCAAGATTAGTCAAGCTCAAATTTTCACCTTAGGGTAGTTTGCAGGCTTTCAATTGTTGGAGAGAAAAAAGTTTCAAAACCACATTGGTATGAAACCAAAATTGAAAGCTGATCTAGATATTACTACATGTAAATTAGCAAAAGAGAAAACTAATGAACTGCAGAATGAAAGAGCGGTTACATACTTCGCTTCCTAGTGCTGTGTACACATCACTAAATTCAAGTCCAATGTAACCACTTCCTACAATGGCGATCCACTCTGGAACCCACTCCAGCTTGAGAGCATGATCACTTGTAAACACAGTTTTCCCTGCATATCATCCAATGAGATCAGCAAACCATCAAAGGAAAGAAATGCTGTATATTTAAGTTTGAAAAAAGTACTACTAGAAAATATTAGTTATAGTATTTAAAGCATGTCCAACCAAACTAGATAGACATATCTACCACAATATGCCATGATATAGAGTTTGATATGATTTACATAGTGAAGACCTAGAATATCTCAATCTGATCCCGATCGCAAACTAATGGAAAACAATTTAAACTTGAAATTGCATAAAATGCAAAGGGCATAATGCGTGCATCATGCAAGCGTACATGTATAGAAATATGAGATACAATCCTAGGAGTGTGGATCACACTTCGAGCAATCCAAATTGAGAATCCACATTAGTCAATCATGACTTACAATAGATAAAATGCCGAAACTAAAGATCACATCACATGTTTTGGGGTATTCATACCTATCCAACATGTGAATTCAGTAGGTTTGGATACTTTAGACTCTAAATCAAATGAAACTATTTAAGTTGAAATTCAAATTTGTGCATCTTAAGAGCAATTAATGAGCAAGTAAGAAACCTCCAAAATATTGAATTTTCTCCTTTCTCTTGTTTTTAGGCATCTCGGATGTTATAGATAACAACTAGGGACCTTAATTCCCTATTTGTTCTACATGTATATGAAGTGCTTTTAAATTTACATGGAAAGGTTTCTATGTAATTATCAGTAAACCTTTCTGTATTGAAATATTATCAGTAAACCTGTGTATTGGCACATTTTCTTATAGATAACAACTAGGGACCTTAATTCCCTATTCGTTCTATATGCATAATATTTCAATACAGAAAGGTTTCAATGTAATTATCAGTAAACCTGTGTATTGACAAAATGTGCCAATAAGAACAACATTTGACATAGAAAATCAAGAAAAAGGCATACTGTGAATAGAAAGAAGTCTGAGTTTGCCCAACAGATGCATTCAAGACAGCACCAAATCAGAGATATGAATAACCATGCACATAGGCATGTATAGAAGCATGGATTCAAGCTCCAGCCGCAGCAAGCTGATTCCCAAAACCCTATGATCATGTCCACTATTTACAAGAGAATGGTGCCACACATTCCACAGCACCTCAGAAATGTCAGGATGTGCTTTTCTGAGGTTGCTAGTTATGAACAACTTTGATCTTTACGACATGCACCAAGGCATAGACAACTTTCACGGAAGATTTTATACAGTTGAGTTGCAAAGCACAGTTATAAATCAAGGAATAAAAGCAGGAGACACAGAAAAAAGTGGAAGTTTCAAAAAAAACAATATTAGAACATTATCTGGAACATTGAATACAGTTGACTTGGAAAGCATAGTTATAAATCAAGGAACAAAAGCAGGAAACAGTGCAAGAAGTCAAAGTTCCAAAAAAACAAAATGAGAACATTATCTGTAAAATCTTAGATGCAGCAGAATATACAAAACAAAACCAAAAAAGACTAACATGCTCTCTCAAATATTAGAATAAGGAATACAAAGATTAATGTCACCTATCAAAAGAAAATCCTCCATCATCGGTGATACTATCCAAAATCTATCCTCACATATACTTGACTAATTATGAATAAAGTGGATCCAAGTAAACAGCAATTACCATCAACTTCAATGCCAGTAGGAACAAAAGGAACAGACCCAGTTGCAATTATTATGTCCCTGGCTGTGATTTCTGTGTCAGGAAATCCAACTTTACCATATGTCACTTTTTGTGTACCCTGCAATATATTCAATCTCCATAAGCACCAAAATTCATAAGCTCCATATAGGATATATGCTACTCAACCAAGAGACATGAATAACATCAAGCTTCAGAAATGCAAGCAAACAAAAATTAGGAGTAAAAGGAGAGAGAGAGCAAACTCCAAATCTATTACAGTAGTAGTATATTTATAATATTGTTGCTGGGTACAGGAACACCTTGTGTAGTTGTCCTTGATAAGATGAGAGAACTTAATGAAAAAGGCTAATATTCCTTTAAAAGTATTTTATCTACTGTACAACTATATTACATGGACTACATACAGTCATTATGTATACTTTGTAAGCACATGGATCAAAGCATTTAGGATTTTGTGAGTGTATATACATTAGAGACTCATGCATTATCTGGAATCTGATATGTGAGTCCACATGCTAAATGCATGCATTGGGCTACTGCTGTTATTTAATGGAACATAGAAAAATCAATTCACTGTTTCCAAAAGAATAATTCTAAAAGAAAATACGTTTCTCAGGCAGTTTCCCTGTTTGCAGATGTTACATGACCACAAAGACATTTTACAACTAACACCTAAATGACTTGGCAACAAATTTTTCGTTTCTAGCATAGTTCATACATTAGAGCAGACAATGCTTGGGGAAACATGTATGACATACCGCAATTGTGCCAACACCAGTTAGTATGTCTACGCCCAGAGCCTTCAATGAATTTGTCAGGTTATTACGAATTTTTGAAGCAAGATTATTTGCATGGTCAGCAACACCTTGTCGGTCGTAACCAGGAGATGATACCTATCATTCAGAACAAGAAGGGATTCGTGTTAGAGTATAAGATAGATAAAAAAGCAAAGCAAAATTAGCATAAATAAATATCTCATGCAGCTGAAGATCCTAGACATGTAGAGTAATAATGCTGGTTTGAAAAAGCGTGACCAGGTCAAACATTGTGATGTAAGAGGGCTAATGATAACAATTAGGCTACGTTATGAAGCACTTTCTAGAAAGAAATTTGGTCTTCGCCCCTTGGATGAAACCACTGATAAAATGGTTTGCATGGCTTATTTTCAATTAACTTGCAGTTGAAAACACTGGATGCAAACTATGTCTTCTTATTAGAATGTTCACATAGCAAGCCATGGCGCAGATCTGTAACTAAAACATGATTATAAGATAGCAAATGAATGTATTTAACTGGCATGTTTTTGACTTCACAAGTCTTCTATGTCTCTTCAACAAAAGCAGATCCAACAAATGAAAAGTTCAACGGATCAAGTAGGTTAATGTATGACATATGAATAATCAAGCGAATGACCCCTGATAAAACAATTGCTTGGTCAAACTCAAAAAATTCATACAGTAAAAACAAACCTTCTAAGGCCCTGTTTAGGGGAGCTTTTGGAGAGCCAAAAAGCACTTTCTGGCCATCCAAAAGTACTTTTAGATAAAAAATGGTGTTTGGTAAAAATTTTGGAAAGCTGTTTCAGCTAAGGTCCGCCGTACCGGTACCGGTGGCGGCCCGAACCGGTAAGAAACCGATCCCGTACCGGTCCGAACCGGTCTCGTATCGGTCCTTCAATAGTAAACTACCGGTACCGGATTCCACACTGATCCGGTACCGGTTCCAGGCCGGACCGGTACGTGCCGGTCCGTACCGGCCGATACGGCAGACTATGGTTTCAGCTTTTTCGGAAAGCTGAAAACAACTTTTTGGCAGAAGCTCCATTTTGGAGCTTTCCGAAAATGCTATTTTGAGCTTTGTCGGAAAGCTCTATTTTTAACCAAAATACCCCTATTTTAAAAAAAAAAATCCTTCCAAAAACCTCTCTCACCGCATGTTCCTCTCCTCCCCGCCTTCTCCCCCGCCGCTGTAGTGTCGCCCCCCCTCCCTCTCCCCCCCCCCCAATGGGGAGCTGCCGAAGAAGAGGAAGACGGGTTGGTCTTCCCCTACCTGCGGCCGCCGCCGGCCACGATGTCCCCGTCACGGATGGATGGGGGGATGCCGAAGGAGTTTCCCACGGTGGGAAGGTGCCAAATAAGAGGAAGAAAAGAGGGCGCCCTCCCCTTCCTGCGGCCGCCGCCGGTCATGACCCGCCTCCCTCCCGGGTCCGCCACGGCCCGGCCCCTTTCCGGCGTCGTCAGCCTCGCGGGAGGAGAACCCTTCCCAGGGGGCCAGCCGCGGCCGCCAAGACTTTCACAGGCACCGCCGGCCACGGCCCGGCCCCCTCCTGCGGCCTCCGAGGCCTGGCCCCCTTCTGGCGCCGCCGGCCGCGCGGGAGGAGAAGAAAGGAGAAGGGGGACAGGAAGGAAAGAGAAGAAGAGAAGAAAAAAAGAAAAGAAAAGGAAATGGAAAAAAAAGAAGAAAAGGAAAGAAAAAAATGAGAAGAAAAGAAAAGAAAAGAATAAATAAATAAATACATAAATAAATATTTATATAAATGAATGAATGAATAAATAAGATAATAAATAAATATATATATACGAATGAACGTATAAATAAATAAATATATAAATAAATAATAAATGATTGGCAAATAATCTGATACTTATGATATTGATAGGTACAGTGAATTTGTCACTATTGCAAATAGTTAAGTAAAGAAATAATTTGTTAAAGAGATAAATGGTCATTAGAAGAGTGAAAAATTAATTTACACTAATAATTATAATATTTTATACATTTATTGTTGTATTATATAATAAATATATTATTATATTACATTATATCATAATACATTAATATGTTATGTTAAATAATTTAATATTATGTTATATTATGAAAAATTAATTCATACTAATAATTATATTATTTCATACCTTTATTATTGTATTATACTATACATATTATATTGTATTACATTATATCATAATACATTAATACGCTATTTTAAATAATTTAATCTTATGTTATATTATGGTAAATTAATTAATACTAATAATTATAATATTTTATACCTTTATTATTGTATTATACTATAAATATAATATATATGATATTATATCATAATATATTAATATGTTATGTTAAATAATTTAATATTATGTTATATTATGAAAAATTAATTTACACTAATAATTATATTACTATTATGTTATGCTATGCAATGTCATATTACTATATCATAATAATATTATTTTATATTACAGTAATATTATATTATATCATATATTATGTATTAATATATGTTATGTTTTATTATGCTCTGTTGCATAATACTATGTAATGTCCTTTATGGTAATTTTGTCATATAAAAGTACTTTTTCAGTTTGTTTACCAAACATATGTTAAAGTGTCACAGTACTTCAGAAATGTAATTACCAAACAGCAAATAGCTTTTTATAACAGCTCTACTTCAGACAGCTCTACTTCCAACAGCTCTACTGCTAACAGCTCCCTCAAACAGGGCCTAAGTCATTCAGTACAAGAGCAAACTGAGTTCAAAATGTAAGCTACATATCACCTCGGTTTGACAAAAATATGACGAGAGCAATGCTATGCATAATCTAATTGTGACTTGTTTGGTGCACAATACTAGGAATGAGCAAAACAGTTCCACTACCTGTAAACCTAGTGCTTTCAAGTGATGCTCATTTTGGAGCTCACGCATCCGACCACTCACAGCAAGAAGAGCTTTAGATGGAACACAACCTCTATTTACACAAGTTCCACCAACAATATCCCCCTCAATGATGGCAGTCTTCAGACCCTGCATAACAAGCATGCCTTGAGAAGAATAATGGTGGAGCACCAATTCAAGCAGTCAACTTTTATAAAAAAAAAAAAGAGAGAATGTAAAGACAATTTATCCAGCATGATACTTAAAACAACATCAATAATCACCCAAGACAAGTTTGATGCTTTTAAGTTACGGTGGTAACAATAGGATGCCTATTAGTTGGGCTAATTAACACATAATTAGTTGCATGAGAAGTGCAAACAGAAAGCTAGAAAACATAACCATATTAGATTGAGATATGATACTGATAGTTAAAAAGGTGTACATATGTTCTCTTTCAAACTTGAGGAAAAAATATAAGTTTGCCAAACAGACCAGTGCCAACGGTATTATAGGGTGGTGACAGATATAATGTTGACTTGGATGTGCTTCCATCTGAGGTGCTTGCTTCTTTCAATCACTCATTGAAATGATTAGATGAAGTCAATGTTTCACGTATAATATTTCTTCTGAAACAGAATATTTGCATATAGCTATCAGTATATAGCCCCTTTGTGGTCATGGCTCATGTCTGTTCTTCGAAATTTCATGCTTCCATAAACTCTCATATCCATGCCATGCAATAAAGCCCATGCCATATATATCTAGGCTTATAGTTATCGCTGATGCAATGTTTCCATGGGAAGTTCTAGCCTTTACATTCTTCAAAGTGTTTTTATTCTGAAAAGAAAATTCATTAATACAGGTCTAGAAGCATGGGTTAAAGTCAGAAGGATGTTAAACACCCTTAGCAGTTATCAAAGATCATATTAAAAAAATTAAAAGCACATTCAATTTATATTATCAACAAAATATTGAAGCTAAAATATGGAATTCAATCAAGGCAACAAAATGGATGCTTGTCCCGTATTCTAATTTTTCTTAGGCGAGAAAGGTGGGGAAAAAAAGATGTCTCAGTGATGAAAATTTGGCTACAAGAGGACTTAACATCACATCAGTGATGAAAATGAGTGGCTGTTTATAGAAAGAAAAAACATGCTGGCTTAAGGTGCTGGTGTTTGGAGGATCCTAATAAGTGCAATTGGGTGCCCAACTAACTATTTTAGAATAAAGGGAAAGATTTAACTTCCAGGTTTGTAGCATCCTTATAAATGGCACTCCAGGCCAGTTGCTGAACTGGATATCGATAAGTTAATAATGGTTGACTTCTCCTCATAATGAAGAAGAATGACGGGAATTGCTGTCACATAAAGCTTCGGTCGTGGATAAACTATAAATATAACAAAATTGACCTTTGAAGAAACATTAGTGTATTGCCATACATGATGACCTTGAGAGAATAGCCAAGATCATCAAGGCTCTCAGTGCCAAAATATCGTATGCTCCAAATTCTATGTGGAAGTACTAAAAACAGATATTCCATGGCAAGTGCACTGCTCCATTTATAGTAAGTGTGCTAAAAATATACACTATAACCCTACTAAAAAAGTGTATAAAGATGCAGTCACAATTATACCACATTAATTCAGCATGAATGTTCCACCAGGAAATATCATTTCTTAAAGGTATAACAAAGACTTGTAAGAAAAAAATAATCAAATATTAGCATCAGTCAAGTGCTCTTTCACAGCCAAAAGGTATCTTTCGTTTAAGAAATGCAAAAAAGTGTTCATCTTTATCACACAAATCAACTCTAAAATGAGAAATCCTATCTCTCAACAGTCTTATGCTTCTAAATCCACGGAAATCATCAAGATCAGCAACACAGGGACTGCAATTCCAGTTCTAATCAAACTAAACTACTAAAACGAAATCTACAAAAGCTTGCGACTTTAACAACATAAGATCCGGGACAAAGTTAGTAATTACTTTCTCGACAGCATGAAGCGCAGCTCCATGACCACCAACACCAGCCCCAATGATGACAAGATCGTAGTCAAACCCCTTAGACGGGCTTCCATTCCCCGACACTGCGGCCACCGTCTTCCTGGAGGGAGTCCGAGCGGGAGATGGAAAGACCCGGGTGGAGCCGGCCAGGCGCAGTGGGCGGAGGCCCAGGGCCTCCCGGCGGAGGCCGCAGAAGCGGAGGGCGGAGGGGCGGAAGACGGTGGGGGCCGGATCAGATCTCGGGGCGGCCGGGGGGAGGGAGAGGGAGAGGGAGAGGGAGGCCTGCATCGAGGAAATTAGAGATTGTGGGGAGGGATTTTTTTCTGGGGGGGGAGGGGGGGAGGCGGAGGAGGTGGGGATTAGGGTCTTGGGAGGAAGGGAAAGAGAGGAGAGAAATATTGAGGGAGGGATTTGGAAGGGAGCCTCGAGGAGTCCGTTGCAGAGGCGGAGGATTCGAAGTGGAGGAGAGTGCGTGCCTGGTCCTTTGGTTATTGTGCTTTTTGAACTGGAAATTTTATATGTTGATATGCGTATAGAAGGTTGTATGCGAACACCATGAGGCTAGGCTTGATGATATTTGTGTTTACAATTTTTTTTTTTTTACATTATTCTAATATGAAAGACGGCTAAAAGCACCAGCATCCAAAAGATACAAGCTTTTGGCGTAATGTATAGTAGTCTTCGAGGCAGATTTATCTCCAGTAGCTCCATGATTTGTCACACAATACATAGTTTGGTTTTCTGCATAGTAGATGGGTGACTTAAAAAATAGGTCCAAGAGAAGAGGGTTAGTTTAGTTCTTGCATTTTAAATAGAAAATAGAGGAACAAGGAGCCATTTGTTCCGCAAAATTTTTACTAAAATATGTTTTTTTAGAAAGATAATTTTAAAAAATATGATGCCTAAAAATAGTTTTGGCATATTTGGTTAATCATAAAAAAACGACATATTGCAGAGTGGCTTATATTTGATTGAGCATCTATTTTTCTAGGAAAGTTGTATGAATGCC
Organism: Phoenix roebelenii; assembly: GCA_025769935.1. Classification (NCBI taxonomy): domain Eukaryota; kingdom Viridiplantae; phylum Streptophyta; class Magnoliopsida; order Arecales; family Arecaceae; genus Phoenix; species Phoenix roebelenii. The sequence continues at coordinate 4,188,799 of JAOXJJ010000263.1, forward strand.
TATTATACTCTTAGTAAAGAGAAAAATTTTACCTATAGATTTTGATATCTTAAGAGTATTTTTGGAGGAAAAAAGATTCCAATTTTCAACTTATGGAAAATTAGCTTTTTTTGTATCTTTCATAGATTTTTTTTATGAAATATGAGGATTTTATTTTCATAGAAATTTATTTTTTTTATTTTTCTTATTTAAAAACTCTAAGCAAATAAAAAATATTTTTTTGTTTTGTCTGTTAACTATTTTTTTTTTATGGATCAAACGAGTCCCAAGAGGAATATACAAATAAGGAGGGGGGTATACTTGCCGAGTTATATAGACACAAAAGGAAATCTTGCATGATATTAGCGTTGTGGCTATACATGGATTTCTCACATGAAATGCGTAAGTCCGATACTAACATGTTAGATTCTACTAATCCATGAATGTGACCAAGCAATTTGATCTTTTCGAGGAAAGTAAGCAATCGAATCTTTTATTGTTTGTGGGGGGGGGGGGGGGGGGGGGGGGGGGGTGG
>JAOXJJ010000263.1:4189412-4203802 GCA_025769935.1 Phoenix roebelenii
TATTATTATTATTATTATTATTATTATTATTATTATTATTATTATTATTATTATTATTATTATTATTATTATTATTGCATATGTACCTATGCTATCTAACGGCGTTAAAAAATTAACGGTTTCAAATTAAAATAACTAAAATACTCTTAATAGGTAGACATGCAAATAGATCGCGATTCTAATAGCAGAAGGAGAAGAAGACAGAAATAATAGCATAATTTTAAAATTTTATTTTATTTTTAATTAGTATAAATATGATTTTTTTTAATACCGTTAAAACAATCGACATTTGTACAGTAACAAAGTTTTATGAGGATATATATGCAAATATCAATTTAGAAAGATATTTATGCAAAATTCGATATATAGAATGCCATCCATGCAAAATATCCACACAAAAAAAAAAAAACCATTTGGGCTATCTTATTCCACCATATGTCATACTGTTCACAACCTTTAAATCTAAAAATAATTAATAAAATAATTTAAAAATAAAATAAAATCTCGTGCTTCAGCATAATTGCATTTATTTTTGTCAAAAAAAAGTCCACCGACAAAAAGAAAACAATTAAATAGCTTACAATTTTGTAGGCTTGGGATAATTATATGGGCCACTTTAAAGCATATAAAGAATTAATTAAAAAAATGCAAAATCTGTAATAGTAACAATCAACAAATCTAGGTAAACATTATATCCTATCTCATGTTACAAAAAAAATAAGGTATACATGTTAAACATCATAGAAAAAACATATTAAGCACAACATTACATAATAATTAAGCTTTAAAAACTTCACGAGTATTAGAAAACGTCATGAGTGGGAGAGAGGAGAGGGGCAAACCTAAATAAGTGTACAACAATGGCCCGAATATAAGGGAAAGAGGGAGAGGGTGCTCGGCAGTTATATTTTGGAGATAAAGTTCAATTACTTGGAACTGAACTCCTAAGTCCTAATTGCCTCTACCCTTTTGAGAAATTGCAAAAAATCTATGGTTGATTTTAGAAAAGTATTTCTTAAATGCTAGCTTTATTAGAAGTAGGCATTTTAGTTCCCCTGGGTGATTAATTGCCAAAATCCTATGCGAGGTGCTTAAGTTATATCCCATATGTATATGCAGTTCTGAATAATGTCAATGATGAATAGAAATCTTGGTTGTTTTGGTTCCTTTTATTCTATGATATTAATGACTATTTGACATTGTAAAGTAACTAATGTAATTTTTTTGCTTTATCAACTTATATCTTTTGAATATTTAAAAGGATATATTTCTTCTTGTTTATTTAGATATTACGTAACTTGGTAAATAACTGATAAGATATGGAAAGTCTTAAAAAATTACTTGAGCGATTAATTTACATAGCACTGAATGCTAGTATTATGCAAGTTAGAACCTCCCTTCCAACTCAAAAGAAAATGAAAAAAAAAAAAAAGATAAAAAATAGACACCATTGAATTTTCCATACTAAAAGAAATGACGTAATGATTCCAAGATGAAACAAAAAAAGGTCAAATAATCAATACATATGGGACCTATTATTATCTTTAGTGAGTTTCAGTAGAGAAACACACCAAAACTGCTGAAACTTGTCAGCTTCAATGGAAACCGGCTGCAGACCAAATAAGGGAGTCAGATTCAGCTAGGACTCAGCCAAAGCCAATTAATTCTGGGTGAAACTTAAAACCTTCTTGTGTTCCAGAGCAGGAAAAGTACGTCTCAGTATAAAAGTGCATAACTCTGGAGCTATGTATCTCTCCGGCAAAAACTGGCATGGACCCATCACCTGACTGGAGCAATACAGTATGATACTGTACTATGTAAGTCTGGGGCCAGCATTCATTTGAGACAGTTCTTCTATCCATTTGTATGACTGATGAAAGTATAGAATTAAAAAATTCTAATATCTCCATACTTGTACAATGTAATGCAGGAAGCAAGTTCGTTGCCCGGGAAAATATCTCAGCATAAGCTTCTGTTGGAGTTGGTTTAAGTGGTTTTTCAGTGGCGTAGGAGATTCCTGTGGCTTTGATAATTTTCCCACACTGGGCCTTGCAGCATTTAAGAATACGTAAGGTTTCTGTTTTTAATTGCTTTATCAGTTATCTGCTGCCAGACATGTTAATGGAATTTTGATTGTTATTATCATCTTCCCTGTCATGAAGCAATTTATAGCTCTTAGTTGCCGATTGAGTGAGATTTTTCATGTATGTACACATGCATAATAGCTGCTGATGATGTCGGGGGTATGCCCCGGCCTCAAACCCTCAGCCCCCACCGAACTAGAACAGAAGAACGGATGCGTCCCTTGCGAGGTATTATCCGCTCTAGGATACCTATGGCGCTCCGAGATAGTTTTGCCCTATAAAAGGTGCCTTGCAGGGAAAAAGATTTCTTCCTCCATTTAAGGCACAGACTTTTCCACTATTTGAGACTAAGTCCGAAACCCTTTATTCCCATAACAGCCATCATGCTGGGCATCTTAGCTACTGTATTTACAATCAACACCAAATTTTAAATTAACCTTGTTTTCTTCCACAAGGTGTATTTTTTTATACAATAAAAGGGGAAAATCTGAGAAAGTAATGGAGGGAGCTGTCATCTGTACATCATTTAACGTTCTTCTTTTTTTTTTCTTATGCAGGTTCTACTTTGATTTCAGTCCAACTTATGTTGGATGTGGTCTTATCTGTCCATACATTGTCAATTGCTCAGTTCTTCTTGAAGCCATCATATCATGGCGTTTTCTTTGGCCATTCATCACAAATCGTGCTGGGGATTGGTACCCGGACAACGTTGAAAGCAATGACTTCAAAGATCTCTACGTACGGATACAAGGTGGGTGGAGTTATCTCTCTTCATCTATTTGTTGCATTGCAAAGGATGATTTTCTTTCCCTATTACTATTTGAATGTTGAAAGTTATTTCTACTTAAAAATGAGTTGACCAAATACTTGATAATTTGTGAAACTAAATAAAAATATTTACCTTATTGCTTGTTTTAATGACCAGGCTGAATTGTCTTTATTCTCTGACTGATGTTTGTAGCAAGGTTTTCATTATCTGCATCAGTTTATTGTGGTGAAACCAGCATTGTTTTCACTGCTCCTTCATTCTTTTTTTGGAATTGTTTGATTTTTTGTTGAACTTTAAATTCTAGTTATTTCTTAGCAAAATGGTGGGAAGTTCTACGTTGTTTCATCGTATGAAGAGTAAAATGCGAACCAAAACAGAGATTGATCAATGTTATATTTTTCAATCTCTATTTAGTCAGGTCCCAATAATCTATTTAGTCAGGTCTACATTCAGGCCAATTCAGACCAAAAATCCAAATACAACATAATTATTTTTTTTCAATATACATATTCACATATATATACATATCTAAATGTTTCTATAGACACCTATGCAAGCATACAAGCATATGTTGCATATGCATGAAATCCGGTTGCATTTGAGTAACGTAGAAAAATAGTCCTAAATATTGCCAAAAATCTTAATAAGTGTCCTTATTTTTATTACAGTTAGTGACAAGATAATTAAATTGGATATTGGACTTGGATCTAATATGGTTATCAGACAAGATAAATACATGCAATATAAGTTTAACCATTCGGCTGGCAGCTGGTTGGGCAAGAGCTCCTAGGCCCTAACCAGGGCAAAAATTATGTAGAACATACCATCAGAACATAGCATCTGGCTTCCAAATTTTACATATCTTTATTTTAATGTTTATTTTTAAAGAGAATATGACAAGTATAGTTTTTTAAATTCTCAATATCCTATCCTAAGTTTCCTTATATATATTTTCATTATTCCTTAACATATGTGTTCATGAGTAATACATAATTTCATTTGATTAATAATTAATTTTACATATTAATAGACGAGAATCAGTTTGGGATATTGATTAAGGGGACTGCCTCCATATAGTACTGAGTCTAGATGCTTTCCCAGTTCAGAGTTGAACCGGATGATAGTTTGCTCATGCGCATTGCATTAGGGGACATCAGCCGAATGGCTTTTCCACCGGGGTTTCTGATTTATAACTCAAGGATTTTCCAGGATGACAATGGCAGGTAAGTATGCAAGCACCAAAAGAGGATCACCCTTTGGCTAGAGAAGAGGTCCAACCTCTCCTCTAGCTGCGACGCGTGTGCCCCCACCTAGCTACGTGTCCAAGACCCCGGGCATGGCCAACCTATTTCTTCATCCAGCCTGCAACCTTCTTCCTCTCTTCTGTTTCCTTCAGGCACCAAAACCTCAAGCTCTCTCTCTCTCTACGAGAAACATGGATTTGATCACTAAGTTTATGAACTTATTTGCACCTCCCACTCTCCTGACGGCTCTCTTTTTCCTCCTACCACCCTTATACTTCTTCAAGCTCTTCCTCTCCTTCCTCTCCTCCCTCTTCAGTACCGAGGACATGTTGCACAAGGTGGTTCTCATAACCGGCGCCTCCTCCGGCATCGGCGAGGTTGATCGACACTCTCTCTCTCTCTCAACCAATGTACAGTTCCAGTTCCTAACTTGCTTTGATGTTTGTTTTGATGTTCCTTGTAGCAAATGGCTTACCAATATGCAAAGAAGGGAGCCTGCCTGGTCCTAGTGGCAAGGAGAGAGAGCAGCCTCCTAGAGGTTGCTAAGAGGGCTCAGGAGCTCGGCTCGCCGGACGTGCTAGTCCTCCCAGCTGATGTTGCCAAGCCGGAAGAGTGTCGGAGGTTCATCGATGCCGCCATCAGCCACTTCGGCCGGTGTAAATGGCTTGCTTGGAAGCTCTCTCCCTCTCCAGCTACTTGCTATTTATTCTCCATATATCTACTTATTTATTTCTTTATTTTGGTGATAGTGGATCATCTTGTGAACAATGCGGGCATCGCAAATCTCTGCATGTTTGAGGAAGCTGAGGATGTAACCAATTTCACGCCTGTTATGGTAAAATACAGTGATAGAATGCTCAATTTTTTTTGGTATCTGTTTTTCTTTTTTTTAAAAAAAATGATATCTATCATTTATTAGTTTGATGTCTATCTTTTAGTCCCTCATAATTTTCAATACAACCAGTAAGTCACTTGTCCTTTATGAATCATAACAATGTTTGATCACCCCACTGGTTTTAAGTAGTGGACAAAGTTTTCCATTTTTCCTTGCAACTTAATAGCTGCTCTAATTAAACAAAAACAAAATTAAGAAAAAGATAGCAGGAAAAATTAGGGAAGTTACAGGTTAGTAGCAGTCGTCTGGGGTGATAACAAAGTTGTAGTGGATGACTGCAATTTACCAAACAATGAAATTGATGCCTTTTAATGTTTAGTCCTTTGAGCACAGTTAGACTTGTCTTTGAACGTTGTTATGCCTATTTTTGTGCAGTCTTATTTGTTTTCTAAGACTTACGCATGGGCTAGGAATTGGACATAAAATAGCCACTGGAACCAAGGGCGAGGAACAAAATTTTCTGTCCACAGGGAGTAAACATAAATGGCAGTAAATCCAGGGGAGGGCCTAATATTTTTTTATGGATGAAGGGGTAGTCCTGGTTGTGAACATTACATGCCTCTGAGACAGATTGAAACCAATTGGGAGGGGCTCAAAGATCATTAGCAGTTTTTCTTTAAGCATAAAACATCGTTGTTCTTCGATGGCAAGGGTTCGATCATGGAAGAAGTCTCAAACTAGATTTATTGTACTCTTGACTCCTGCTAATATGGCTTAGGAGCTTGCAACATATATATATACATACATACATACATACATACATAGAGGATGCCATGGTATTACAGTGAAATGCTTTAAATTGTTGCAGGATGTAAACTTCTGGGGATCCATCTATCCGTCTTACTTTGCACTCCCTCATCTCAAGCAGACGAGAGGGAGGATCGTCGTGAACTCCTCTTCTGCGGGGTGGTTACCGATGCCAAGGATGAGCTTCTACAATGTCTGTGTACCTTCCATATGTTAGTTTTTTCATATGTATGCTTTATGTTTTCATCACTAAGTCTTTACAATATGCGATGCTTCTTATTTTACTTATCCAGGCCAGCAAGGCAGCATTGATAAATTTCTTCGAGACGCTGCGAATAGAATTTGGTCATGAAATTGGAATAACAATTGCAACACCATGGTGGATTGAATCCGAGATGACCCAAGGCAAATTTCTTTCCAAGGAGGGCAAGATGGTAGTGGACCAGGAATTGAGAGATGTAAGCATCAATATCTTCTCACAACTTCCTTCTATAATTTTTTTATCTTTAGGGTTTGTCTGGTTGCTAGTATTTAGGATGCTACGTAACTGGAGTTGCATGGAGATGAGAGTACTAGGAAAGTTTAGACACATCAATCAGTTAGGGTTGGAGAATGCTTGGAATGACAAATTTGAGTCCCCTTTTCTTCTTACATCAAGTTTCCAGCAATTACCATTTCTTTAAGGGATTTGTTAGATGCTAGCAGTATTATATCTCAACTAGAGTTGCATGGAGCTGGAATAGCAGCAACTCCAGTAACCCTCAGGCATGACTTAATTAAAAATGCTCCAAATTGCCCTAGGTCATATTGGCAACAACCGGGCAATTCATTGAACCTGGACTGCTGGAGTTACCTGCGAATTTGCAGTCACAGTAAAGCATAGAACTTGCGATAACTGAACTTGCAAGTGGCCTAGCAGCATGCAACCAAACACACCCTAAGTATGGCTTAGTAGCCTTCCAAGTTCCTTTCTGCTGCTAAACCTGGCTCTAATGCGCTATCCGGTGCTTGTATCTGTGATTGCTAATTAGGTTCAAGTTGGCTTGTTTCTGGTAGGGTACTCAGATGGTTGCACCAAGGCCATTGTGAACGGCGCATGCCGGGGCGACCGGTATGTGACCGAGCCATCATGGTTCAAGATATTGTACCTATGGAGGGTGTTTGCCCCTGAGGTGTTGGACTGGCTTTACCATTTTCTGTATGTAACCAAGCCAGGGACTCCAACTAGCGAGGTGCCAAGCAAGAAAATGTTGGAAGCTAGCGGAGCTAGCCAAGAAGGCCCTCATTTCTTCTTCAATCCTGACAGGTGAGGTCAAGCAGGACTGAATGAGTAGATACTGTGTGTGGATGGTGTGGTCTTGTGCTTAATGGCAGTGTTGTTAGGTGTCAATGGTTGATGTGCAGTGGTATGTTGAAGAAGTGATATGTATGTCTACCATGCTCAGAAGTGATAGTATGTGTGAATAAGTGATGTTCAGTTCAGCCTTGTTAAGGTAAAGTAAGTTTGTTTCTTTAAGTGGATATGACTTAGCAATTGCACTTAATGACTGCAATTTGACTGTAGGTAGGTAAACAAACTGTGAAAAATGAGGAACAAAATGGGGGAAACTCTGAACTGTGGGTAGATAAACTGTGAAAAATGATGAACAGAACCGGCGAACACCATATTGTGGCAATTATTTTTCGATAGTGAAAGTATGATAATCCTATATAGAGGATTATATGTATAGAGTAAGGTAATCTTGTATTAACCACACTCTAAAGTATTACAGGGACAGGTATATATAGACCCGATCAGGTACAGAAAGTTGTTATAACAATACAAACGTGATAACAAGAATAACCAAGTTATTAGAACAGACTGAGGGAAGAACTCAAGAGTCAAGACAGGCCATCGGATGAAGAGATATCCGTTATAATATGCTCCATTTAGAGGTGAGTAGGCTTCGTTGTCAAGGAAGGGAAAAGAAAAATATCAAGCGCAGTCCCAAGTATTAAGCCATCAAGCTGGCTGATGACCTGAAAAGCCAAGGCCTCGATGTCTAGGCCATGCTATAGTTTAAGGTGAAAATATACTAGGCCCGGGCAGGCTTCATCATCCTTAGTTTCTTCTCCAGCATTTGCTTCCCACGTCATCCTAACGGAGCTAATTCCAGGCCTAGCTGTTACTTAGGAGATGATGTTTGATGGCCACAACTATTGACCATTGATCCATGGTGGGATTCAGAATCAAGGTGTTTGGTACCAACATAGCAATGTTCGAAGACTTTACCAACTATGCTAGTTGGCATGAATACTTGTAATTACTTGTCTCCAGTACTTGTAATTTCTTGTCGACCTCATCCAAAATGACTAGCCGAAAAGTATTATTTGGGTTTCTTGATCCTATATAAGTATCCAAGATTTACCCAGTAAATAACTAATGTGGGACTAAACACACGCCCACACGAGTCCTCACATACTCCTTCCATTCAAGCACTGACGTCCTTATTAGGCTAAGGATTTAAATCCATTCAAATCTAATCAAAAATACTACGATCGACCCATGGTCAGCCCTAGTGGATCCATGCTACAGTGTCTCCTAGTCCACATAGATTATGAGCGAGGTCCGCTCTGATACCATTTGTAATAACCCATGACCTCATCCAAAATGGCTAGCCAGAAGGTACTATTTGAGTTTCTTGATCCTATGTAAGTACCCAAGATCTACTTAACGAATAACCAATGTGGGACTAAACACACGCCCGCACGAGTCCTCACATACTCCCACCATTTAAGCTCTAATGTCCTCGTCAGGCTAAGGGTTCAAATCCACTCAAATCTAATCATAAGCACTACGATCGGTCCGTCGTCAGCTTCAATCGATCTGTGCTGCAGTATTTCCTAATCTACATAGGTTATGGGCTGAGTCTGCTCTGATACCATTTGTCACAACCCAAGATCTCACCCAAAATGGCTAACCAGAAAATATCTTTTTGGGTTCCTTGGTCCTGTATAAATACTCAAGATCTCCACGGATCCTCACATACTCTCCCCATTCAAGCTCTGATATCCTCGTCAGGCTAAGGGTTCAAATCCATTCAAATCTAATCATAAGCACCACGATAGGCTCGTGGTCAACCTCTATGAACCCCTTCTGCAATGTCTCCTAGTCCACATAGGCTTGGGTCGAGTCTGCTCTGATACCATTTGTTACAATCCAGAATCTCACCCAAAATGTCTAGTCGGAAGGTATTATTTGGGTTCCTTGATCCTATATAAGTACCTAAGATCTACCCAACGAATAACCGATGTGGGACTAAACACATGCCGCACATGTCCTGACATACTCCCACTATTTAAGCTCTGAATTTCTCATCAGGCTAAGGGTTCAAATCTATTCAAATCTAATCATAAGCATCACGATCGGCCCGTAGTCTAATGGATCCGTGCTGCAGTGTCTCCTAGTCCACATAAGTTATAGGCTGGATCCGTTCTGATACCATTTGTCACAACCCACAACCTCATCCAAAATGGCTAAACAAAAAGTTTTTTTTCCTTAGTCCTGTATAAGTACCCAATATCTTCTTAACAAATAACCGATATGAGACTAAATACATACCCGTATGAGTCCTCACAGAAGTGCGAGAGTAGTTTGATGTTGTTGGAATGAGGGTATGTTTACTTGAACTTTGGTTCCACTAGAGACCTAATTGGGTTGCTCTCTGGGGGAGGGGATGCTCATGATTCATTCTCCTTTGTTTGCTTTTCATTCCATTAATGAAAAGCAAGGTGATTAACCTACTGTTTTGTTCGAAGGATGAAGACGGTACCTGTAATTCTAAAGGACCATTCTTCTTTTTGGAGGACAGCCATTCAATTGCAAGCTATATTAGCAGCCTAATCAAGGTTCTTGGCTTTTCAACCTATTAACTTCATTGCACCTGCTACATTAAGGCTTCATTATTTTTTCCACCCGCATTTAACACTTGATTACTTTTATGAGAAACCAAATGAAAGAAAGAACATGATTCTAAGAATGATTCTTAGAATTCAAACTCCAGAGATTAATCTGGAAAAAAAAAATCTTTATTGGTTCTACCTCCTCTTTTTTTATGAAAAGAATATTTTTTTTTGTTGAAGGATCGGAAAAAAAATCGGTTTGGATTTATCGTGCGAATGATTTTGAAGATCCAAAACTAAAAGAAAACCCGAAAAAGTCAAAAAAAATGGAACAATTAGTATGTAGTATAGGCATTAGAGCAACTTAAATTTGGCTCGAATTCGACTATATGAGCTTGGCCTTCTCTATATCTGCAGTCATTTAAACTTGACATATGAATAAACAATTATAAGTAATTACTTTTATAGATAAAAAGCTATTTTTATATTTATCATTACTAATAAATATGATTTATGTAAAAATAATGTATTTCAGTTATAGGATTGAAATATAACTATGGTAATTACCTCAAAAATATATATATGAAACCCTTGATAAACCTGAAAGTCAATTAAATTTGCTAAACTAGTTGTTCATGAGCAGCTTTGGTTTGGTTTGAAATAGACTAAGTTATCAACTTACCTTTTTATCTCTCTCTCTCCTCCTTTGTTTTTTTTTCCGTAAGGGAAGCTCGATATCAACTTGATCAGAGTTGCTTAGCTTGAGGTAGGCCTACCTTGCTGGACCTCTACTCATTTAAACCCCTACTGGAGAATGCCTAGAATGGCAAAATTAGCCTACGTACATTGCTCATCTCCTTCCCCTGATCAGCTTTCTCAACAGTGAAACACATCCAAATGTTTCCACACACAAAAAAAAAAACCCTAATCATGTTCATTCCTGGTCCTTTGTTTGATAGCCAATTTATTTATTTTTTGGATCGAAGTACCTAAAGATTTTGTGTTACTGTTGTTCATGGAGCTAAAACCGAAGCTACTTCAGTTACACTCAGCTGGTGTCACTCTGAAAAATGCCCTCGCTTGCCCTTAATTGTGGCAAACCAACATAAGGTCATTTCCACATAAATTTGCACAAAAATCAAATGCAAGCATCAGAACATTCAACCAAGCAAACCCTAACTGCTCATTGTAATTCTTATTGTTCTACACCAAGCACTGATGCATTGTCACTCTGGTGTTCATGCTGTGATCGGCTAGGTTCTCATTGGCCTGGTACCAGTAGGGAACTCAGAACGTTGTGCCAAGGCCATTGTAAACGGTGCATGTCGAGGCGAGCCATACGTGACCGAGCCATCGTGGTTCAAGGTGCTGAACCTATGGAGAGTGTTTGTGCCTGAGGTGATGGACTGGTTTATCCATATGCTCTACGTGACCAGGCCTGGCTCTCCTAGTTGCGACGCACTGAGCAAGAAGATACTGGATTTAAGTAAAGCCAAGAGTGTCCTCTACCCTTCTTCAATCCAGACTTCTGAGATCAAGAAAGAGTAGGATTATAAGAGAGGAGGTTATGGAGCTCATTTCCTGCTGCAGAGGTATAGTGTCATTGTGTGCTGTATGTTCCAAAACAAAAGGAATATACATGGCGCATGGTTCATAAAGTGTGATCATGGGTCCCCTATTTTTGCTTAGCTATGGAAAATTTCAGCAATATTCTTGTCTCAGGTGTTGTAAATGAATTGAGAAATGGGAGACCTTCAATTGCAGCAAGTTATCTTCAACAAGAAAATAAATTGTTGAGCTGCTTATAGCTCAATTGCTTCTTCATCCATATGAAGGAGGTGCAAAGTTTCGAGTCTCAAGATATTGTGACCAAAAACTATAGATCAGGAACATGCCCACCACTGATTTTATCAACAAGGTCACTAAAATCGGCTTGTTGAAGACGATCGGTGCAGAAAGGAGTGCACAAGCAAATTACTTTTCTAAGTAACCAAAATCTAGTCATTTGTATGTTTAGAGCAGCAAATCAAACTCTTTTTCTCCCTCAAAAACTAGGAGTCTTTTCTGTTTTATTTACATGTTATTTTTTATGTGGGAGCCTTTTCAAAATAAGCCTTCCCATCTTTAACTTATAACTATAGACTGGTTACCTACATATTCTCCATACAAGGGGCTTATTTGGTTTGCGGAAAAAGATGAAAAAAGTGTGGTCAATGAAAAAACAAAGAAAAACCTTTGGTTTAGTTGAAGTTTTCAAAAAAAATAAAAAAATAGAAAAGTAGCATTTTCATGAAAATTAATTTTTTATATTTTATGAAAAAGAAAAATCCATAAAAGATATAAGAAAGCTACTTAGGAATTGGATTTTTTTTTTTCAAAAACTACCTTAAGCCATCAAATTCATAGATAGAATCTTTCTCTTTAGTAAGAGTATAGTAAATATCTCACATAACTTTTCCAAAAAAGTAGATGCTTAATCAAATATAAACCTCTCTGTAACATACTACTTTTTCATGGTTAATCAAAAATACCAAAATCATTTTTTCAGGCATCATATTTTTAGAAATCAACATTTCAAAAAAAATATTTTGGTGAGAAAAAATTCTTCCTACGAACCAAACGAATCCACAATGTTCAAACTTCAAAATCGAATTTCAGAAGTAATTTTTTTCATACTTCTTGTTTCTACAGGGTTTCTAAAAAGTCAAAATCAAAAGCATTTGTTGAGACTTGAGAGGGACTTCATAGTTTTGTAGAAAATTTGGAAAAAATCTATTATTATTTTCTGTTTTATTTATTTGTGATTTTTTATATGGTAACCTTGTCCAAAGATGCCTTTCTATCTTCAACTAAGAAATGGTTCCGTACATAATCTGCATAACAATAGACATGTAGTTCTGGTGAAAGAACTTCAAAATCTGGACCTAAAGTGAAAATTTTCAAACTATTTGTTTTAGATAAATTTTTAAAAATCAAAAAATAAAGAACATTTGTTGATAGTGGTTTCACTTTTTTTTTTGTAGAACTTAGAAAAATTGCAAAAGAGGCAGTTTTATTTGTGCTGAAATTATATATATATATATATATATATATATTATTTTTAAACAATTTGAAAAGAAACAATTTTATTTGTAGAAATTAGAATATTTGAAAAAAAAACTGAAGAAACTTTTAAAAAAAACATAAAATAAAGAGCAATTATCGAGTGTCGTTTCTCTGTTTTTCTCTAAGAAATTTAGAATAAATATTTTTATTTTTCATGTAGAAATTTAAATAAAAATATCCTGTTGAGAGTGGGATTTGAACCCACGCCCTTTCGGACCAGAACCTTAATCTGGCGCCTTAGACCAACTCGGCCATCTCAACATTGGTGAACGGAGTTTGCAGCTTGTTTATTTAACCATAGATAGTTTACAAGGCATTGTAGCCATAATATGGAAGAATGCTTGCTGAGAACAGCAAGAAGGCAAAGAGTGGTGCTGGGTTGATAAGCCCTTATTAGCCCCTCGCTCCTTCATGAATAAGGTTTCATAGAAAGCTTAAGGCTGGACGAGGTTGTATTCAGGTTGACCTTATCAAAAGTACAATGTAAAGCCAGCTTGATCTCATAAACTGCGAATCTCACAACCGGGCTCCATAATGGTCAACTTTTTGCACCTTCTCACTACTATGGAAGGATAATACCCTCTCTCTCTCTCTCTCTCTCTCTCTCTCTCTCTCTCTCTCTCTCTCTCAAGGGAGTCATCGATTTGGTAACCAAGCTCATGAACACCGTTGCACGACCTGCCACCCTCATAGCCTTCTTCCTTTTCTTCCCTCCCTCCTACCTCTCCAAGCTCTTCTCCTTCCTTTCCTCCCTCTTCCCTGAGGACATGACTCACAAGATCGTCCCCTGCACCGATGTCTGCGAGGTTGGTTTCCCTTTTGATGACTTCCGTCCCCCTCATCTCTATCTCTTACACCATTATTGAACTCGTTAACTTCCCTTGTCCTCGTAGCATTTACCTTATCAGTATGCAAAGAAAGGAGCCTTCCTAGTTCTGGTAGCTAGAAGAGAGAGAAGCCTCACAGAGGTCGCCAAGAAGGCTCGGGATCTCGACTCGCCTGATGCCCCTGTGGTCCCTATCGATGTGTCCAAGCCCGATGAGCGTCGGTGGTTCATTGATACTGGCATCATCTACTTCAGCCGTTGTATGTGCGTCTATGTGCATCCTCTCCTTTGACTATAGGGATTTTTTTCTTGATGTGATAGGAGTGAGAGTAGATCGGATAATACCGTCCGTATCTATTGTCGTATCTAAACCTATCCAAATATTGATAGAAATTTGAGCATCCGACTAATAATCGTATCTATATTCATATCTATCAAAGAAAAATGAATATGAATATGGATAAACAACTATTTAATCTGTATCTGAATATCCGATTTCATTTATAACCTTATTTAATTTTATATTATATTTATAATTTTTTTAAAAAAAATAAATGACTATATTAATTTGATATTAACTTGATTTATCATTCACTTTATAATATTTTTGATTATATGACCACAAAATTTAATTATCCGATTTATATACATATTTATGTCCATATTTTCAATATGTGATTTATATCTGTATCCGTTTAAAACAAATACGGCCATTATTGAACTCATTAACTTCCCTTGTCCTCGCAGCATTTACCTTATCAGTATGCAAAGAAAGGAGCCTTCCTAGTTCTGGTAGCTAGAAGAGAGAGAAGCCTCACAGAGGTCGCCAAGAAGGCTC
>JAOXJJ010000263.1:4203902-4218612 GCA_025769935.1 Phoenix roebelenii
TAGGACCCGAACAAAAAACCGGGTCGGATCGGGGTCACCTAGGACCCGACCCGACCCGACCCATTTGCACCCCTAATTAGTAGGAGTGAGAGTAGATCGAATAATACCGTCCATATCCATTGTCGTATCTGAACTTATCCAAACATTGATGAAAATTTGAGCATCAAACTAATAATCGTATCTATATCCATATAAATCAAAGAAAAATAAATATGAATATGGATGGACAACTATCCAATTTGTATCTGAATATCTGATTTCACTTATAACCTTATTTAATTTTATATTGCATTTATAAACTTTAAAAGAAAATAAATAATTATATTAACTTGATTTATCATTCACTTTATAATATTTTTAATTCTATGACCACAAAATTTAATTATCCAATTTATATACATATTTATGTCCATACTTTCAGTATGTGATTTATATCTGTATCCGTTTAAAACAAATATGACCATTATTGAACTCATTAACTTCCCTTGTCCTCGCAGCATTTACCTTATCGGTATGCAAAGAAAGGAGCCTTCCTAGTTCTGGTAGCTAGAAGAGAGAGAAGCCTCACAGAGGTCGCCAAGAAGGCTCGAGATCTCGGCTCGCCTGATGCCCCCGTGGTCCCTATCGATGTGTCCAAGCTCAATGAGCATCGGTGGTTCATTGATGCTGCCATCATCTACTTCAGCCGTTGTAAGTGCCTCTATGTGCATCCTCTCCTTTGAGTGTCGGGATTTTTTTTCTTGATGTGATAGTAGGAGTGAGAGTAGATCAGATAATACCATCCATATCCATTGTCGTATTTGAACTTATCCAAATATTGATGAAAATTTGAGCATCGGACTAATAATCGTATCTATATCCATATCCATCAAAGAAAAATAAATATAAATATGGATGGACAACTATCCAATCTGTATCTGAATACTGATTTCACTTATAACCTTATTTAATTTTATATTGTATTTATAAACTCTTAAAGAAAATAAATAACTATATTAACTTGATTTATCATTCACTTTATAATATTTTTAATTCTATGACCACTAAATTTAATTATCCGATTTGTATACATATTTATGTCCATATGTGATTTATATCTATATCTGTTTAAAACAAATACAGATATAAATTTTTGCATCCGACTAACATCTGTATCTGTATGTACATTCGTCAAACAAAATAAATATGATTATGAATATATTAGTATTCAATCCGTATCTGATCTAATTTCAGCCTAACATGATAGAATGCAAAGTTAACATCCAAAACTTTAATAGCTAGTATTTTTTTATGTTTACCTCGTATATGGTTAGTATTTAATGTTTAGCTCTTGTACAAGAGTTAGACCTCCTTTTGCAGTGTTTTTTTTTAAATTTTTTTGGTGAATCCCCTCATTGTCAATGATCCAATGAATCCCCTCATTGTCAATGATCCAATTTGGACTAGCTGCCTCTTTGAAGAAATCAACATATCTGCCTTTACACAAGTGACAGTATAAAATTAAATAAATTTTTTACTCCATAACTTGGTCTATATCTTATGTTTGTTCAAAACTTATCACAAAAAATTTCATTCAATTCAAATTTTCAAATTATGATTAAGCTAAAACTTACATTTTTCAGCATATATCATGATACTAATTGTTTGGCTTGTTAAATTAAATTGATTTGCTAAGATAAAATTTTGATTCATAACAAATTGAAGGGGAAATGAAAGTTGACATGTCTTGATTTTGCTCTTCCAGTCCCCATGTCATTATTTTTCATCTGCACATAATTTCAGAGTACCCTAAAATGGAAATCAACGTTATAACTCATAACTATCAAGTTTAATTCACAGAGCATTGATCTTCAATTGCAAGACTCTTTTCAGGATGTAAACTTTTGGGGCTCAGTGTATCCAACTTATTATGCGATTCCACACCTACAGAACAGCCAGGGCAATATAATTAGGACAGCATCAATGAATGGCCATGTTCCTGCTGCAAGAACAAGCATCTACAAGATAATGAAAGTTTTAAAAGATAATAGTTTAAAACATAAAAAGCCTTTTGTTTTGGTTTATAGAATTTATGGATGATTTTCAGGAAAGCAAGGCAGCAATTATCAGGTTCTATGAGGCATTGCAATCAGAGCTTCATGCGGAGATCAGGATCACTGTCATCACTCCAGGTTATGTTGCATCGGAGCTCACCAAATGCAAAGTTCTTAAGGAAGCTGGAGAAGTAGGAATGGATAATGAAGCTAGAGATGTACCTTGTCAATCACTAGTCCACAATTTGACATCTACTCTACATCATAAACCTGCATTAAAAAGCATTACCTATCTTGCGAACTAAACTTTTTCTGCGATCAAATGGCAGGTCCAGTTTGGACCACTTCCTGTCGATTGCACAGAGAAGCGTGCACAATGTGAGCATTTCATGCAGAAGTGATGAATAAGTGACATGGCTCCCCTGGTTCAAGCCATTGCATATGGTCATGTGCCTTGATCCCAAGGTTCTCTCACTCATTGTGTGTTACTAGGTCGGGTGTCACTTCAACCAAGACCCTCAGTAAGGGGATCCTAAAGGCGTCAAGAGCCAAGAGAACTTTTGTTTCCAGTTTCAATTAGATCGCCCAGCACTAAGAGACAAGTGAATGAAGATGGAGCTAATGATATCGTCAAGGAGTGAAGACAATGAGGGCTCTGGATATCTTTCTAATAACATCAGATGTCACTGGGAATAATTTTAATAGTATTTTTCTAAGACAGGTGCAAATGTTATTTCACTTTCAAAGAATATATAAATTAGGAATAAAATTGAGGGATTTCTCAAGAAAGAAGCACTCAATCATGAAAAAGGAGGGATAAAAGTACTAACATCATCCGATGTTTCTCTCAGCTATAGCTACAAAGGAAATAGATTCCCAAGGAAACAATTTTGACTGTCATAAAATAGAAGCAAACAGAATAGACTTGCATATCACTCCTTGAAAACAAGGCCAAGTCCAGCCCGTTTATTAAACAGGATTATTTTCCAAGAAATGGCTCAGCCTCCGGCTCAAGCAGGCCCGGAAGCCATCCATTCCATGAGCAGGTGTAAATGTCAATTAGAAGTTTTTCAGTTAGGGTTTGTTTGGAAGCTGGTAGCTGGCCGCCTGTGAATCCAGCTACAGCCAAACACCCATGAAGTTTACAGGACTGCAGTTTGCTGAGCCGCAAAGACTCTAGCTGCTAGTCACCTGCAGCTTAGGCCTAAGCTGTAGATTCTAAGACTGGCAACCAAAAATGACTGGATCGAGCTAAAGCAGCTCAAAAAGCTTCCATTCAAAAAAAAAAAAAAAAAAAGCAGCTCGAGCGACTCTGGTCCCTCAAGAAGAAAAAAAAAAGAAAGAAAAAATCTTGCCTGCTTCAAGTCACCTTCTCCAAACGAAGCCGAAGCAAAGATAACTCGACGACCCTATCCCTACACGTGTCACCCCATGCCATCATCTAGAAGTCCACACAGGAGATGGTATTGGCAGCCCCCGCACTGATGCCTTGTGTCACACCCTCCCTGTTTCCAAAGAAGGCCATGCCTGGAGAAGATCAGATCTCAGCAGCCCTTGCCACTAGATCGGAGACGATCTCAGTGGCATTGCTGCTTGATCCATGATAGGTGCACTCTTGGATTTAAAATGAATATAGTGCATGGGAGCTAGAGAGAGCAAAGTTATGCAAATGTGATTTAAAAAAATGAATTTAAAATGGGGATGTATATTCAAGTTGTTAATTGACAGTCTATGAAAAGTAATAATGAATGTTAATTTCGTTCCAGAGATAAAGCTCCATCTATATCCCACTTGCCTTTGTTTATAGGTAGTAATTCAATACAGGTGTTTGGGAACTTCACAAAGTTTTTGCATATCAATCAAGAATAAAGATAAGCTCGCCCCCACATCTACAGGATGGCTGCATCTCCTGCAGTTGCATCCAACCAAATAGCTTCTTCAAAGTTGCAACTCCCAGCCAGAGTCTAGCAAACGAAAAACAGTAATTACAAAATCTCAAGCTGCAGCCCTCCAGATAGAGTAGATTCAACTGTATGCAATTCCAGCTACATGCAACTTGATCTGCACCAAGTCTAGTTGCAGGATCCTAAACAACCTCTTAAACATGTATAGCATAACATCCTAAGTGGTGTACCATAACTGACATTAGAATGACAGCATATCATAGCGAGGGAAGAATAACCCTGACTACCACATAGTCATGAGGACTAACAAACCTTTAAGGAAGCAATATGCCGATTGGCTCGTTGTTGAAGAGACCTCACAAGAGGCTAAGTATAAATGGTTCTGTAACTTTCCTAAAAGGTTCCCCGACTTGCTAGGAAGATGCTAAGGGATGCATCTATTTCTAGGCAGGTGTAACTTCCTTTGCCAATGAGAGAAAAAAATATGTGCCTCACTTGTCCAAATCTTAGGACAGGGTATCAGTAGAAATACGCTGATTAACAAAGTAGCAAGATGACCTAAGACACCCATCAACACCAAAAAGGCTAGCAAAATTGACCTGGACCAATTTACCCAACCCAACCCAAACTAAACACACCTAACCTAGCTCATTGAATCCAGTAGTCAAGCATGGGTCAAACATGTCACAATCTACTAGTGAATTTATTTTCCATTATCCAGAAGCTGGGAGAATTGCTCGGTCAACGATATCATTTTCCATTAAACCTTTGAATTCATTTAATCTGATGTGGGTAATTATTTGGCTTAAACTATCAAATCAAACATTTGCTGACATTTTTCACCAAAAAGAACAAAGCACCTGCACTAAAAGCACTCGACAAGGGATCTATAACCACATATCAGATGCAGCCCATGAGTTAGTAGCCATTATATATTTAAAAAATTCATAATAAAGGTGATAAATCAAAACAGACATCTGACAGTGAACTAAGTTTCAGAAAATATTATAACATAAACATGCATGGATATAATTACCTCTCATGAAGCTTGTTTCCACTCCTTGACAGCAAGAGAGACCCTGCAGAACTTGCTGATCCGCACAGCTTTTAAACTGAAGCCATGTTCTTACAGGAAAAGTCAAGCAAAAACAATGAGCATAGAAAGATGGTCCCTGATCATCACAAAGACTGAATACAGAGAGATCACTTTTTGTTCTGCAGAGTTATGTGAATCTATGATTATTATGGCTCCCCATACAAAAGGAAAGAGCAACTATTCATTTGGTAATTGAAGCAAACCTTTAGCCAGTGATGCCAAAATTAGAACAGCTTAAAGCCCTCCACCCTAGAAATTTCCACAGGTTTATCCAGGTTATGAATCAACCATAAATCAGGCATGTAGGAACTGGATGCAGCAACTACAATGAGCAAAGAGAAGCAGGATTAGGCTTGGTAGCATAAGCCCATTGTTACGTAGTTCCTCAGGGAGGTGAAGCCATTGAATATGCATCTCACTTTTCTCATCTTTAGCTTTGCCGATCACCACAAATCCTGTGCTAAGCAGAACCATTCTTATCCCAGTCACCCGCTTCACTAACAACCATTCCGTGTCCTGTTGGAACCCCGATGTTTCTCATTAACATGTAGATGGTGCAAAGGTAAGAAGTTGAAAAAAACATGACATTATGCTTGATGGATTCATTAATCTACAAAAATATTATTTACTTAATTATCATTCAATCTCGTCCATATGGTGTATTATTTTTTTACACTTGCACACTAAGTCAGTGTTCTAATGTATCCATCTCCATGCTTCCTAGTGTAAAATTCTTAAAATTCACATGTAAATGGCACAAAACACTTTTCTTTACAAGTCCTTAAATTCTACCAATTATGAAACCTGCACTGGTAAATAAAGTTTCTTTGTCTTCTCTTTGTAACTCCAATTTTTTTGAAATAATGAACAATTTTGAATAAAAGAATTTGACTTTTATTTACACAGACCAGTGTTTGAATAAAAGAATTTGACTTTTATTTACACAGACCAGTGTTTGAACAAAACTTGCAAGAATCCAGGGTAGAAAAAACGGTATTTTTATATAAAACAAACCATAGTTGGGCATATGGACCTATATAGACAATGTTGTCAAACCTCCCAGGAAATCCTAGGCTTTGACCCCCTTAAAGGATAGGAAGAACGCCTATGCAGCCACACAGGCACTAGGAGTAAAAAAACTAAAAATTAATAAAATTGGTGCCCATTTTTTAGATGCAAAACCATAGAACCTTGAATTATCCAATGATCAAAAGTATATATTGGACTTACAAGAACAGATAATAAAAAAATTATTGATAAACAATAAGGCCATTAACAACTTGAGCTATTCAATGATGAAATGATTCATTTAATTACTGCAGTTTTATTACATTTTCATTGAGCAATTTGAAGAAGCTAAGCTTCAAAGAAGCAATTGCATGATGTAGCACCGACTAATACCCCATTTTTTCTCTCTTCAGTAAATACTTGTGACTTAAAGAGGAGTTAAAAAAACCTCTGATAAGTCAAGGAACAAGGAGCATGCCAGAGACGTTGGCAACCACTAGGCAGCTAGGTGCCAGTCTAGGCAATCAAGTGGCCACCCCGCATGAAATCATGGAAAACACCAAAAACCAAGGTGGCCTATGCTTGTGTAATCCATACGCCTAGGCAGCTGCCTTTAACAACAGCAGATATGGCAAATATAGATAGTTTGCCACCACATAATTTAGAAGCATTACAAATACACAGACAGTCACATCATGATCTGTAAATTTTGTTGTGATCATTTGACTTATCACTTAGTTTAGTACCATATGGCATGTGCACATAGTACTGATTCATGACATTAAAGAACACCTTTGATCTGGCAAGCTAATAGCCTCAAGTGGCTAACTGATTAATGCCGTCAAGTCCGCTATTAATTAATATTGATACAGGAAAGAAGCTTGAATAGCTCCAAAAACTAATGTGACTCGTATTAGATTGCCAAACACAAAATCAGATTAATAGAGAGAACCACAATTAGGAAAACATCAAAAGTTTTCTTCGAAATTATGTATTAAGCTCGAGCATGGTTTGAACTAAGAATACTTTTTTTTATTGATAACATGAATCAGTTGAGTATCAAAAAATGTAATGGTAATATCATAACATTGTAAGCATACATACTTGAAGGAATGAATGTGAATTCTAAGTCATTTCCAGCAACCAAAAATATCTCAAACTAGTTGTGCTTAGCCAAATTACTCTCTGTACTCACAAGAATGCATCATATAAGAAGAATGACCTTTTACACTGAGTTAAGGAAAACAGAAGACCCTAGGTTCAAGGTTCCCAATGGAATGGATACTGTCATACCTATACTTGCAAACCTGATATAAAAAAAAAAATATTATTCACGGGTTCCAGATTCACTGAATAGGATAGTGCAAAGACATGACTGTACTGTTGCCATCAAAATGAACGTATAATAAATGAGCGCATGAGTTTAAGATGGATCAGTAAAGCCCTTACCCAATGCTAAAGTATCTCTGTTGATTACTTCTCAGAACCTTCCAGTAATACATAACCATAGCCAAAACAAACGAACAATCATAAACATCTCGGAGATAAATCAATAGGCTTCAAATGGTTATGTTGTTTATTTTGAGGAGCAGTAAACTTCTTCAGTCTTTGAAGGAGCAACCAGGCATCAGATGTTGAACAACTCTGGTTCATCTCAAGGACAACAGGAAGAGGAGAGTTTCCATTGACCTCCACCAACATTGTACCCTATAAAAAAAATGAAAATTAACAATGCAAGATAAAGATTTGCAAATATGAAGTATTGAAATTGCTACTATTATCAGTTAAACATATAAGATGCATATGGTATTTACAGTTTAGCCACACCAAAGCATAACTTATCTAAATAAGAGGCAAATAGAGATTTATAAAGAATTTATTCAAGAGAATCAAGGCAACAATCAACATAAGTTTGGCATGAGACACTACAGGAGCATGAAAACAGTATAAGCTTACACAACCTCTTTTTTTGTGCAACAAATATGCCAATTTACTGAACTTTAAAAAGAACTTACAGAAGGTGAAACTCCAAGCCAAATAAACAAAGCAATAGAGTTAACTAACATTTCAAATTCAACAAAAAGGAGTAAAGAAGGGAGTTTACATTCCATAATGCTCAAACAAAGTACTAATATAAAGATTCGAAATTTTGTCCATAAAGTTGCATGGAGATCATAAAAACCATGTTAGTGAGTCATTGTATGCAATGGTAGTCGAGATCCTCTGCTATTCAGCCTTGAACTGGAGAAGGTTGGTTCTCAAAAACAAACCATCCTAACATCGCATAGGCAGTCCATGATTGAGCAGATCCGGTGCACTGCAATTAACATTGCCATGTCAAGCATGGGACTCATTCAATTAGGGGTGCAACTTGGATTGGGCTCAAACCCAAAGTCATTAACCCAGTCCATTCATCTGGTAGGTTTGAAATGAAATTTTATAAATTAAGGTTGGGCTTAGACTCAAAAATCCTAACCCAACCTCATAGAGTTGGATTAAGATTGGTCTACAACCAAAACAAAACCCGGCCAAACCTGATATATAAATGAATAGATATTCATATTTATGTTTCCAATTCATATTCATATTCCATACAAATAATTACATGTTTATATATTATATTTTTTAGTCTTGTTACCACTGAAATTGATGAATAGTTGAGGCATCAATCTAATAAATATTATTCCAACAAAAACATCCCAAACTTTTGCTCTATCTTAAAATTCTTACTCAAGTAGATCTCATCTGATTAATGAGTTCGATTAACTACATGAATTTAGTGCAAAATGCAGTTGGGTTGGGTTAGAGACCTCCCAACCCAACAAGCCCGGTTGGGTTAGTGTTAGGAGATATAGAGATAGGTTTTGGTCAAGGTTTGCTCTCAACCCGCCCGCACACACCCAAGTTGCACCCCTACATTCAATCGCGGGCCATTTGTGCTATAGTCGGATGACCCATGTTTAAGAACCAGCCCTCTCTAGTTCAAGGCAATCCTAGAGAAGATCCAAACTATGGTTTGATGAACCGTGCTAAACCGGCTGCCTTGGGACATATCAAATCAGATAGATCGGCTACTGGATAGTTTGACATAATGCTCTGGATCGATATAAAGTCACCTACACTCCAGCACTCGATTCGCAGCCTTCCCCTCCCCCCCCTCCGGGGTCCGGGTTCACAACTACTCAACGCTACTCACCCTCCACACACCCCCTCCCTCGGGGCATCACCGATATGCATCCCCCCTTCCCCCGCTAAGGTTAGGGCTAGGGTTTCCATCAGCCCTTTCCCCCCATCGACGACGACAACGACAAAGGCTTTCGAACCCTCTTATTTCAATACGCCCTAGAATAGCACGGTACCAACCCATACCGTGCCGAACTAGTCGCCAGCTGATATGCTCTCCAGTACCTATTCGGTGAACCTGGATCCAAACTCTACTTGATAGACAATATTGTTACTTTTAGAAGTAATACATAGATATTGTTATAACTTAAAACCAAGCCATAGTAAATCAAAGAAAAAAAATCATGCAAATGAATCACGGCAAGAGACAATGAAAATGTTAGTGATAAAGAATGTTTGACCATTAGCAAAATATTTCTAGATCCAACTTATTGGCTTGCTTTCAAAGTGGCAGTAGAGAAGCAGAAAGTCATGAGCTACAATTGCTAGCCATCTCCAAAATGCTATATGCCTAATTCCAAAGACGTCAAAACAATATCCACAGACTAAAGAAATGCACCTATTAGCAAGAGATATTCCCTGTTAGTCTCCAAGGTTACCCAAATCTATTGTGGCATAATGCATCAATATAGTTGAAGGATGTATCACCCTATCAGCTTTAAAAGAGATAGAGATACAACTTAAAAAGTGCATATTCAAAGGAGATTCTAGAATGTTATAAAAAAATAGTATTAATTACTTGAGCACTAAGGATTATATTCCTAGAAATTTTATCATGGACTTGAGTCAAAAAGTGCAGGTCAGATCCACATCAGGAAGTAAAACTGCTATTAACGGCTTGCCTTAACATGGCCATGATTTGCCTTTATGCCTCGTTTCAATATTATAACTTGTTTTCCTCACTATGTCAGAGTTGCAATTGTTCTTAATAAGTATATTTTAATTGTACTCTTGGGAAATGCTGTAACTGGTAGCACATAATGGTTAATCTCCTTGATGCCCTATTTATTCTTGAAGCAACACAATTCACAAGGAGGAATTGCTATATCCCCCCAACACACGCACTTGTGTGAAAAAGCGGAGGAGGGGAGAGAACCACTTGCATGCAGACCAACATAAGGTGCTAAATGCCTACAAAGCTTGCAAAGCATCAAGTGCAAAGGTAAAAAATGTCTTTAGAAAATTATACAGGAGGTGTAAGTTGAACATACCTCAAATTTAGCCAAGAAAAGCTGGAATTTTTTCATGGTCTCCCTCATATCTGTTACTGTTTTCTTATCTGATGAAGAAAGAGCCACAGTGACCTCCTCAGGAGAATGGCCAATACCATTCTTTACAACCTGAAGAGTGGCAGGACTTTTTTACTAAACAAAAAATTGACAAAATTAAATAAATAAATTATATATATATATATATCATCTTCTCTTATAGCATGCAAAAGGCTTAAGAGTCCAGCATGCCTGCCGGACTCTGATGCCTTCCGAATTAAATCTTCCATAACATGCCCTCACAGGCCACGCAGTCAAATCAACAAGGGACGAGGGGATACTGCTTGAGATTCCCTGCCTTAAAGAGTCCCAATTCATGTGTCTGACTTCTCTCATGCACATTGCAAATGTAGAACTCTAGTAAATTTATAGTCTCACGAACAAAATCAGATCTGTGTTACGAACATATGTGCTTATACTCACATTGTGGTCAATGAGCACCTCAGATATGAGACTCCCATCATCAACATATACATGGAGTTCAAATGAATTCCGTTGTTTGAACTGGAACCCCTTGACACCGGTCAAAAAGCACTGGAACAATTTTAGCATTGTCAGCATTGTGTTTTAATTTTTAGAACAAATGAAACTCCAGTCACAATTTCTAGCACTAAGCAAACAATCACAAAACACATCAAAAAAGGGCTAAATAGCTAAATATCCAAAGCTATACTTATATGTAATTAAATTAAAGATTGGAACCACTTTAAATTCAAGGATGCATCTATTACCTATAAATTATAGTCCTGCTACAAATGCATTTACTACATTTTTAAACAAACCCCTTGAGTTTTTCACACATCTTGTTAGAAGATTGAATGGGTGCATAATAGAAGATATCACACCTTAATGTCAATAAGAGAACGTTTTACTATATACATATATCACACATATTTCAGATATTTTTGGTATGTCATGGTGAATAAAAACTTTTCTTCTGATCTGATTAAGGAAAGACAAAAGTTATTAACAAGTTATAACAAAAATGAAAAATTTCACTATACATTGGCAAATAACATGCAATGCCCAGACTTTTTTCTTTACCATAACTGAATGATAGTTAGAAAATTAAAATGGTCATGACACCATATCATGAGGAACATTGATATAAAAACAAAGGCACTCAAATCAGAAAAGCAAGACTAATGGTCTTTAAAATGGTTTTATAAAATAACATTTATAATTTGTATGTATTCCGGTAGCACCAAGCCAGAATATAAATAACCTTGATTTTCCCTTGAATGAATGGTGTGTTGTCCTTCTGGGTGGTCCATTTTGCCAGCAAAGATGCCAGGTATGTGAAAGGAATTTCCCTTTCACCACTTAGAATGAGTCGATGCTCCACTTCGCCAACAGCATCCACCATGTCTGAGGCATGAGAATTTTCCACATCTGAAGCAGCGCCCGAGGATAAATTAGGTTCAGTATCTGGTCTATCGTTAGCAGAAATAGGTTCTTCTGTAATGTTTCCTTCCACATGGGAAGCAACAAACTCTTCTTCAGCCGTTACTCGAACATGTCGGCTAGTAAATTCCTCGGTGATGTTTCTTGCATTTTGTGGAACAACACATTCTTCAAAAATGGTTCCTCCGGCAACAGTCTCAGAACTAGCCAAATTAACAGCTACAGAATAAAAATAAATAAACAAAGACCACACATAAGGTTGTATGAACACCATAATCACCTTGCTAATACCCATGTGCAGGCAGAAACAAATACAAAAGCTTCACATAAAGGTAAACTTCAGGTTCACAAGCATGCAAGATACGAACTTATAATTAACTTGTGCTTGTTTGAGTTGTTGAGGGTGAAGCACCACCTTAATTTCTATGAAACTAATATAACCTTATGATGATAGTAGTAGTAGTAGTAGTAGTAGTAGTAATAGTAGTAGTAGTAGTATATTTGCAACCAAAAACTGCAAACAGATTATGGAAACAACATCATTGAAAAACCATAACGTATGGATGAAATAACTGGCATTATGATGAAGCACCATGCTCATATCTAGTAAGTACACTGAAGCACTTTATTGCAGAATCCAGCACTGTCAGAGGTTTATTTGTTAGAGATTTCACTTTTTGGTGGGAACACAGTTAATAATCTAAATTTTATCACTTCAGGGACTGTTTTTACATAATTAAATAAAGCAATACAGAATGAAGGACTTTCACCCTCCAACTAAGGGGCCCACATGACTTGTTAAGAGTTATTTCAAATAGGGAGCCTTGTACAAAGAGGAAAGGGAACCATTCGAAACCATTAGGGAGTTTTCATCAGTACATCACTGTAATTCATATTCAAGAGTCACGAGTCACGACAAATCATTTTGTTAATTAGAAATGTATTAAATGATGTAATAGGAAAGGATTAGAAGTTTTTGTCAGAGAGAGTGATAAAAGAAGGCTTTAAGAATTGGTGAGGCTCTTTGACCATTATATCCTGAATCTTCATTATCAATGAGAAAGAAACATTTTTGCTGATATTGAGCTCTTTTATCCATCTGGCAGCAGCAGAAGTCTGCTGTAACTTTCTGGTTCAGTTAATATCACTTTCTTTATTCCTCACTTATTTCATCTGCACATGCAACTTGAACCCTAGCATCATACCTTGCAATTCTTTCATCCATTCAGATATCAGAAGGGAATTATACCTTACATATCATTGCATAAAGAATATCTAAATAGAAAAAATGGCAGCACAAGAAGTTAGACCGAAGAAGATAAGCAGAGATGCAAAGGATGATTAAGCAACCTATACAAGATATTTAACATCTACAGCTTAAAGCATGTCCGTAAACCTGTGCTGCATCATAGAAATAAACCACATAATGGATCCCCTTGAATATTCCGATAGGAAAACTCAATGACGAACAACTTAAGGAGTTCAATAAACCATTTCATGAAATGTTAAGAAACTTGGTTTCAATATTGGTTGCAGCCAGACTGCATGAATTTCAATTGCAGCAGTTTTGGTAGTTCACTGGTTTCACTTCAAGCTTCAATAATTCTTGTAAATTAAGAAAACCGAAGAAAATATCAACCAAAATTAGGGATAAACTAAAAAGAAAAAAATAAGTCAAAAAACTTAGACATTATTTTGAAGTATACTGTATTGTTTAAGACCTAAATACACAAAAACCTCCCATTGCATCTTGTGTCCATATGCAATATGTATCAGATAGCGGCACTCATCAAAAATATCTAGGACATTTGTTGAACAAATGGACTTTGCATATGTTGATGCTATTGTATGAAGCATAGAGTATATATGTTATTGGATGCTTTTCAAAATATATGTAAAAACACATTTATTTATTTGTTGTCATATCCTAGCCATGCATATCCTATTTTTTAAAAAGTTTGTTGGATCCATATCACAAATCTATGTCAGCACTTCATTGTTGAGAACCTCCATATGTATCATAATGGTGGTTTCACATAGAATCAATGGAAGTTTTAGTTTTCTAAGAAAATCAAATAATCACATTTGCAGTGTAATATGTCATTTTATTTTCATGACAATCTAACACATGAGCAATTCATATTTGCAGTTTAATATGTCATTTTACTATTCACGACAATCTATAACATGAGCAAGACAAAAAAGTATACAAAACATGAGCACTAGGAATGCCAAACTCTTTAATCTCATGGGCATCTAGCATCATAGTGCTTCTAGATCCTCTCCAAACTTGCAAATATAAGGGAATAAGGGTTCCCTTACGGCGGTGGGGTTGGAGTCGACCCTTAAGAGGTGAGGTGGGTAATAACGTAGAAAGTGGGGATAAGAAGAAGAAAAAGAAGGGTAGGGGTTCGATTCCAGTTGGAGTCAACCCTCGAGGGGTGGGGTGGGTAATAGGGTAGAAAGTGGGAATTAGGAGGAGGAGGAGGAGAGAGAATATGGTT
Source organism: Phoenix roebelenii (assembly GCA_025769935.1). Lineage (NCBI taxonomy): Eukaryota > Viridiplantae > Streptophyta > Magnoliopsida > Arecales > Arecaceae > Phoenix > Phoenix roebelenii. Next base: position 4,218,303 of record JAOXJJ010000263.1, read on the forward strand.
CTAAACTTCTAATGTTTTAAATATAAGATATGGGGGGAAATAAGCAGCCTACATATACAATAAATTTGACTCTTTAAAGTTTCAATCAAAACTCTGAAATTGACCCAAACTCTGGATATGTTCCAGCCAAAGCCAATGAGCTTTAGTTTCAATCTCAAAGTTTTAGAATATTTCAAGTTAAAGTTTTGAGAAAATTTTCAAACATGTAAACCAATGTCATAAGAAGCATGACTGGCATGCTTTGAATTACTATTCAACAATTATGAAAATAAATTTTGCAAGTTGATGAAGAATCAATAATTGATACTCT
>JAOXJJ010000263.1:4218712-4254035 GCA_025769935.1 Phoenix roebelenii
AGCGTATGGCTTCTCCAAACACTTAGTTTACTCAACAATCAATGCATATGGCCTTTGCAGGCACCCAGCTTACTCAACAATTAAAGCGTATGACTCCTGTTGCCTACGAATATCAGGCTCCTTACGGCAAACCTGTTTAGCTATGAATGGCGGTATGGCTCCGCAATAATTCGAAGGCTTCAGCCTGATCTCCTACGGAAACAGCATTGATTCACATGATCAAGCATTAATTTCAACTGCATGTCCAATCATACGGCAGTACGTCTGCCCTGTCGCATCAAAGGTAAACCCGTTACCCACCTATAAAGGGAAAACCCCCTGTGGGGGGACGGAGACTCTTCTCTCGAACTCTCGCTCTCTTGAACTCCAGTATTATTTACACATTATTTTGGCATCCCCTCTGACTAAAGCATCGGAGGGCCGGTGCCGGAAATCCCGGCCACCGGCTTCCTGCAGGTCCAGCGGAGGACGCCGCCTGCCGACGGATCGCCACCCACTAACTTGCACCGGAGCTCCTCCTTCCTAGCCCAGTGGTCGCCCCCGGGTCCAAATTCCAGCAACAATTCCATCCCACAAAAATAAGAAATTGGAGAATGTTCAAGCATTAGATCTCCAAAAATGTCCTTGTCCATGAAAATAAAAAATAATTAGTTGAATATTGGTCTTGCTCACAGCTATCCACGTTTTTATCATCAAGGTGAAACCATCCATGACACAATGCTCTGATCCACAAGTCTGCCTACCATCTTGATTTGAAGTATTTGTAACTACGATAAATTCACGATACAAGCATCAGGCTTTGGTTATCTCCTCAGGTCACAGCGTGCCAGAACTCCGATAAGATTAAAAGCTGTCTATTTAAACAAATATAAGTCATATTTGACCAGCTAAATGGTTGTGACCATGCCATGAAGGTGGTAGCCTAGTTGGAACGGGGCGTTTGGTTCCGACCAAGTGGTTCCATGTTCGAAACGCATGGGCGCTGATTAAATTTGAAGACCGGATGCCCCTAGTCTGGACACGGGGTCTGGAAGCGCTATTGGTCGGCTAGTAGCCTGGGTGGTGCCAAGTGTGACGTACTCATACGAAGGGTCGGGTCGGGTAATCAAGCCAGCCCACGGGTGGGAAGGGTATGAGTAAAACCGGCCGGGGTGCCCAACACACGGTCATTTCTACCCGCATCGAACATTCTTCTAGCGGGGTGGGAGCCCAGTGGGGGCTGCTACGCGGGGGTGGGCTTGTCCCTTCCCCCTCTTCCCCTTTTTTTAAGCAAAAAAAGGGTTGTGACCATACAAATAATATCATTTCGCAATTACATTCGGGTTGGCGTCAGAGTTTAAAAGTTGTTCTGGATTACAGGATGCCATCAAAGGAGAACTGGTTCATAATTTGGGTCTGCCATCACATATAAGCAATCATCATAACTAATATAAATATGCCAAGAAAATTGGCAAAAAAAAAACCTTGATTGTCAATCATCTGAAAGATTAAACCAAAAAAGAAAATGATAGATTATATTACAATAGAAGGCAGGTCAACTATTTAAAATAGATTGCTTTTAGACCTGCTTATTGTTAGCAATATATTATCTAAATAAATAAATAAATCTAAAAATTACAATTAATAGAAAATCTTAAAGGGAATAATATATGTATATATTATTCGACATCAAAATAATTCTATTTTAACGCAAAAGAAATATATTCTAACACAAAATAAACCTATTCATTTAATATATTTAAATCATAAAATTGCAAATACTACAAATCTACTAATATTAAATTTAAAATAAAAGTTAAAGGAAATAACCTGATTGAAGGCATGTCGAAGCACGTAGATACGGTACGAAAGAAGTGTTTGCCCCTACGTACGGATCTCTTGGCAATCCTTCTCAGAGATACGACGATCCTAAACTTCTTCTTCTGTACGTCTCGGAAGAAGCCAAATCGAACCTGATTGGACTTGCAAATCTAGCGAAGAATGAAATAAAAAGGATAAAATAAACATAATACAATTGTAAAAATAAAAGTCAAAAGTGGTAAAAAGGAAGAACTTTTCTTCAGAATTTTTATGGTATTTTTTTCTATTTTTTTCGTATACCGAAAGAGATAAAATCAAGGGGTATTTATAGGGGTAATTGTGTGGGGGCAAATGGATCTTTTTGCGGACGCATCTGTGGTGATTTCGCGAACACGTTTCGCGAAATTCAAATAAAAAAATGGCAGCGGGCGCCAGTGCCTGCTGTCAATTGTGCACGCGGCCCGAGAATGGCCGTGTGCGCATTTAATTTTTCCAACAATTCTCCCACAAAAATTATTTTTTTTAATAATTGTAAAATCAAAATAAAATGATGGATATCTTATATTATGTAATAGGTGTAGGTAACTTTCGGTTTGAACCTTCATTTAGTGATAATTGATTACATCTGTGGAGCTAAGGTAGTCTTAACCTTGAACCTCGGTTTATGGCTCAGATTAAATCAACAGTACACATAATATAGCCCGATCTGGGTTCTAAGCGGATTGCGCTAATATGGTCATGCGCAGGTATCTTTCATGTGCTTTTTAGGGAATCGTCATTTTTCCATAATCGTAACCTCATGATTGCACATATAGGTAAGTCCTAATAAGAAAGCTAGCAATGAAGCTCCTGCCTTTTGGGTCTCGGACTCATTAAGAGTTATACAAACAAACTCATCCTACTGCTTGCTTTTATGAGCACTAGCGTCATAGAGATTAGGAAAACATAAAACAATGCTCCTCTTAGTCACACTCCGATTTGTTTCTACCCATTGAATATTTTAAGGTTGGGTTCTCACCGTGGTAATCTATTTTATGGGCTAAGCCACATCCCCCTCGACGACTCTAAAACCACTGTTCTAAATAAACCTTTTGCAAGCTGATCAGCCAAATTATTTTCTAATTTTACAAAATTCAGAGCAATAACATTATTTTTCAATTTGTATCTTAATGATTTATGACGCACTTTTAAGTGCATGTTCATTTTTACATTGGTATTTTCTTGGTTGCACTTATTTATTATAGATTTACAATCATAATGTAAGGAGACATATGGTAAAAGTGACTCATCTATATGAAGGTTTATTAGTAAATCTCTAAGCCATTCAGTCTCAGTGCTAATGGTGCTAAGGCAATTAGTTCAGACTCCATAGTACTCCTAGATATCAGGATTTGTTTGGTGCATTTACAAAAACAACAACACCTTCTAGAAGAAAAACATATCATGTGGTGGATTTAACATCTAAGGTATCATTGATCTAGTTGGCATCACTATAATCTTCTAAAATAGTAGGAAACCCACTAAAGTATAAACTATAGGACTTAGTACCCTTAAGATACCTAAGGATCCTCTCTAATGCTGTCCAATGATCTCTATTTGGATTAACAGTATATCTACTAAGTCTATTTACAGCATATGCTATGTCTGGTCTGGTGTAGTTTGCTAGGAATCCTAGTGAGCCTATGATTTGAGCATATAGGCTTTGAAGGATAGGAATTCCTAAATTCTTCTTAAGGTGTATAGAGGGATCAAAAGAATTAGAGACAAGCTGACAATTAGAATAATTAAATTTATTGAGTATCTTGTCAACATAATGACTTTGGGATAACTCAATTTTATTTGCACTTCTAATTATTTTGGTATTTGAAATTAAGTCAGCTTGTCCCGAGTCTTTCATATCAAATTTATGACTTAAGAATTGTTTTACTTCATCAACTATCTGAAGATCTATCCTAAAGATCAGTATATCATCTACATAGAGACACAAGATCATAAATTTGTATCCAACTCTCTTATGATATACACATTCATCTGTGCTATTGATTTTAAATCCAAATGTCATTATGGTTTCATCAAATTTTAAGTGTCATTGCTTGGATGCTTATTTAAGACCATAGAAAGATCTGACTAGTCTGCAAACTTTATTTTCTTGGTCTGGGATTACAAATCCCTCTAGCTGGTCCATATAGATTTCTTCATTTAAGTCTCCATTTAGAAAAGTTGTCTTGATATCCATCTGATGAATTAATAATCTATGGATAAAGGCTAATGTTATAAGGACCCTAATAGTTGTAATCCTAACTACAGGTGCATAGACATCAAAAAAATCTACCTTAGGTCTCTGAGTAAAACATTTGGCAACTAATCTAGCCTTAAATTTATCTATAGAGCCATCAGGCCTAAGTTTCTTTTTAAAGATCCATTTGCATCCTATAGTTTTACAACTAGGAGAAAGATCAATCAATTCTTAAGTATGATTTTAGATAATTGACTGCATCTCATTATCCACAGTTTCTTTCCAAAAAGGTGAATCCAAAGATTTCATTGCATCCTCAAAGGTAGTTGGAGAGTCTTCTATAAGAAAAGTATAGAAGTCATCTCTAAATATTTTCTATACCAATCTCTTACTCATTTTAGGTTCTGCTTCTACTTCTATTTTGCTTATCCTTATTCTACTAGAGCTACTAGCTATACCACCATCTACTCTAGTCCTAAGTGAAAATGTGTCTTCAAAATATGTTGCATCTCTGGCTTCTATGATGATGTTGTTATTAATATCATTTTCTTCTGAATTAATCATCAGAAATCTATTGGCATTACTATTGCCTACGTATCCCATGAATATCGCATCCACTGTTTTAGATCCTATTTTCTTTCTTTTAAAGTCGGGTATTTTCACTTTTGCCAAGCACCCCATACTTTTAAATAGCTAAGATTAGGTTTTCTATGTTTCCAAACTTTATATAGGGTTAGATCATTATTTTTAGAGAAATTCCTATTAAGGATATAATAGGCTGAAACTAAAGCTTCTCCCCACAAATTCTCTGGTACTCTTGAGCTTATAAGCATTGAGTTAACCATATCCATTAAAGTCCTATTCTTCCTTTCTGCTACTCCATTTGATTGGGGAGAATAGGGTGCAGTCACTTCATGAATGATTTCATAATCTTCACAAAATTGAGTTATGTCATTTGATGTATATTCACCTCTTCGATCTGATCTAAGAATTTTAATTTTCTTCTCCTGTTGGTTCTCAATTTCGATCTTAAAAATCTTAAATTTGACCTTATCCTTGGTTTTAATTAGGTAGATATAACATAACTTGGATAGATCATCTATGAAAGTCATAAAGTATCTGTTACCTCCTCTAGAAATTCTATCCGAGTCACAAACACCATTATGGATCAACAATAATAGATCCGAATCTCTATTAATAGATTTAAAAGGCTTCATAGGAAGTTTGGCTTCTACACAAATTTGACATTTCTCATTGTTCTTAAGATCACTTTTTGGTATTAGATTTAGGTTCATAAGTTGCTTAATCCAATTATAATTTACATGACCTAATCTACCATACCAAATAAAAGGAGGTTTCATATTCATAATCAAAGAAATTTCATTCATTGAATGAGCTATTACAATCAACTTAAACAATCCTTCACTTAGAAATCCTTTTCCAATAAATATTACACCATGAGAAATTACAACTTTATTAGACTCAAAAACAAGATGATAGCCTTGCTGGACAAGCAAGAAACCACTAATGAGGTTTCTCCTAACAACAGGAACATATTGGATGCCGTGCAGGGACAAAACTTTTCGAGAGGTAAGCTTTAAGTCCACTCCTAGCACACGCGCCTCCGAGCTGTTTTCCATGATCACAGCTCCTCCACTTGAGACTTGATAAGAAGAAAATCAGGAGCGATTCGAACAAATATGAATACCAGCTTCGGTATCAATCCACCAATCAAGTGCTTGTAAAGTCATGTTAATTTCAGGAGTGAAGAAAACAGACCTGAAAGCTGTCTTAGAGGAGCCAGCACCAGAATTCACCATATTTTTTTTTAGCTAAAGAAAAGGGGAGGAGGGGAGGAAGGGACAAGCCTACCCCCGCGTAGCAGCCCCCACTGGGCCCCCACCCTATCAGGAGAATATTCGATGCGGGCAGAAATGACCGTGTGTTGGGTATCCCGACCGGTTTTACTCATACCCTCCCCACCCGTGGGTCCGGCTCGGTTACTCCTTTGGGCTCCGGCATGAATACCATATGCAAGTACGTCACACCTGACACCACCGAGGCTACCAATAGAGCGATACACCCTTCCAGACCCCGTATCCGAGCAGGAAGTATTCGGTCTCCACAATTTAATCGATGCCTGTGCGTTTCGAACTCGGTACCACTTGGTTGGAAATAAGGCCACGCTCCCATTGGGCTACCACCTCAGTGGCTGAAGTCACCATGTTGACTTGAACACTGGTTGTGTGTGGACCCTTCTTCTTGGATTGAAGAGGTGCAATCTTCTTATAGAAGCACTAAAAAGACAAATGGTTGGTTCGACACACACATAACAGAAACGGACACCACCATCCTCTTTCTTCTTCTTCTGCTCCTGGGATTGGATAGGTTTCCCATTGTGGTGGTTAGGGTTTCTAGGGTTGTATGGTTTCTTTTTGTAATGCTTATTTTTTAAAGGGTCTATTCTAATTTTTTTTAGGTGGGGCCTCTACATTATAAACATTATTCTTATATCCAGTAGAGGTTTTAATCCTGAGCCTATGCTGCTCTTCTATTTTAATAGAGTTCAAAACTTGGGTTAGGGTGAGACCTCCTTGGGTATGGCTCAGAGTCTTAGCAAAATCATATAAGAAATTAGATATTTTATTTATCAGACAGGCTACCTGGAATGATTCATCCAAATTGGTTCCATTAGCACTAAACTGGTGGATCAGGATTTCAAAATCATGGATTTGGTCATTCATAGGCTTCAAGTCCACCATCCTAAAGTTATTGAAGTCAGAGGCCTTGAACCTCTTCACCCCAGCATCATCAAGACCATATTTGCTTTCTAGGATGTCCCAGAGTTCTTTGGCACTCTCGGCTGTGTAATAAATGTCATACAGTCTCTTAGAAAGGGCACCTAGGATTCTATGGATGCAATGATAGTATATTTCATCATGTGTCCTAGAGGGTGTGCCGGTGGAGGCAGAAGGTTCAGTGTGGGAGGAGGATGAATTCTGCTTTGAGTTTTGGCGAGTAGCATATCGTGAAGTAGTTGGGTTGGATCCGTGATCAACTTCAATGGTGCTCTCACCTATGGCTGAGATCAACCATAATGTGGTGAGCCAAAACCGCATTTGGTTCTGCCACCTCCTAAAGTTACGACCATCAAATTTTTCAGGTTTGACACTAAGGTGGTCACTAGTATTTCAGGCCATAGGTTCAAAGTTATAGAGAAAGGATAGAAACCTGAATGAAGGCAAAAAGTCTATGTCAAAAGATTGCACTAAAATTTGTATTGAATTTTGAATGTCTAGTTGATATATCCAAAAAATAATAACCAGATCAGCTTCAGATCGGTAATGGAGCACTAGGCTCACTTAAGTACCAGTCTTTCCTAAGCACGTATGCCTTTTTGACAAGCTTTTTTTTGACACTATTAGTTAGTGGATATAATTACTAGAAATCATAAAAATTCAATTTTTACAAAAGCCTAAGTGCAAACTTAAATTTGTTATTATGAATTAATCAATTCCCAAATTTTTTGTTTAAATTTTTGGAATTAGGAATAATTAATTGTTAACTTAGTGCTAGCTAGACAATTATTGTAATTTAATCTAATATGTCGATTCAATGAATTATATATCATAATTGATTTATTGCTTTATTAAAATAATTGATTACTAATTTTGTGCTAGTAAATCAATTATGTAATTGAGATCTAAAATATCGATTTAATGAATTATAGGATTTATTATCTTATTAGAATAATTGATTACTAATTTTGTGCCAACAAATCAATTATTGTAATTAAGATATAAAATGTCAATTTAATAAATTATAAGATTTATTATCTTATTAAAATAATTGATTACTAGTTTTGCACCAGCAAGTTAATTATTGTAATTGAGATCTAAAATGTCAATTCAATGAATTATAAGATTTATTACCTTATTAGAGTAATTGATTACTAATTTTGTGGTAGCAAATCAATTATTGTAGTTGATATCTAAAATATTAATTCAATGAATTATATAATTTATTACCTTATTAGAATAATTAAGGAGTCCAAATGGAGGTATGATAAACCTCTTGGAGGTTAAACAAATTATTACCTTTTAAGAATGATTTACTGAATTATATATTACTAACAAAATAAGTAAATAAACACTTCTTTGGATTGTTAGCAATATATTATCTAAATAAATAAATAAATCTAAAAATTATAATTAATTAAAAATCTTAAAGGGAATTATATATGTATATATTATTTGGCATCAAAATAATTCTATTTTAACACAAAAGAAATCTATTGTAGCACAAAATAAACCTATTCATTTAATATATTTAAATCATAAAATTGCAAATACTGCAGATTTACTAATATTAAATTTAAAATAAAAGTTAAAGAAAATAGCCTAATTGAAAGCAGGTCGAAGCGTGTAGACATTGTCCCAAAGAAGTGTTTGCCCCTACGTATGGGTCTCCTGATAATCCTCCTCGGAGATACGGCGACCCTAAATTTCTTCTTCGGTACGTCTCGAAAAAAGCCAAATCAAACTCGATCGGACTTACAAATCCAGCGAAGAACGAAATAAAAAGGATAAAATAAATAGAATACAATTGCAAAAATAAAAGTCAGAAGTGTCTAAGAGGAATAACTTTTCTCCAAAATATTTTTTAGTATTTTTCTTTAATTTTTTCGTATCCCGAAAGAGATGAAATCAAGAGATATTTATAAGGATAATTGTGCAGGGGCAAATAAGTCTTTTTGCGAATGCATCCGCGCTTTTCGTAGATGCGCGCACGGTGGTTTCACGAAATTCAAACGAAAAAAATGGGCAGCGGAAGCGCCCACGCCACTAGCTATTGCGCACACGGCCCGAGAATGGCCGCATGCGCATTTAATTTTTCCAACACTTATATATATATCCTCACCAATATGCAATCAAACTTTGTGAGATGGACAGTATATTAAGGCAGCACCATTAAACCAATTCAAGTGAGAATACCCTAATATATGACTTTCTTTGGGCACAAAGCCTCTTTGAAATGATTAAATTCTAGTAAGAGATGAGATGCTAATTTATTTTCGTCGTCCTGATTTCTCACATGTCCCAAGCAATGTCTAGCAATGGCGAATAACAGATTTCTCTAGATCTCAGTAGATTTATACGCAATCGGAATACAGTGTAGGAGATCTTTAAATGAAACGCTACAGGATCAGCATAGAGAATATAAACACGAGAGAGAGAGAGAGAGAGAGAGAGAGAGAGAGAGAGAGAGAGAGAGAGAGAGAGCTAGAACCGGTGGGTAGCTGCGGCGGCGGGGGCGGCGCCGCCGGTGACGGAGAAGAGAGGAGAGGAGGCCAGAGGAAAGAGGTCGGGGGAACGGAGGGAACGGAGGGTTTGAGGTAGATGATATATCGACCCGAAAACTTTCCATTTATGTACCAGTTCCATTCCCATTCATTAGATTCGTGAAAGAAAAATAAGTCATATTGTACCTTTTAAAGACTAAAGGGTAAATATAACTTGATCCTATTTGGACCTCATCGTTGGTTGCATTTGATTTGGTCAAGCTTGTCGTGAGACTTGATTTTGAGATTATGCTTGATTCATAGGTGATCAAGTTTAATTTCATATCAAGTCAAAGACGGGTCTAATCAATAAACTTGTTAATCTTTGAGTTGAAACTAAATAAAGTTTGGTTTAAGATTGAATAAATGCTAGATTGAATCAAATAATTATTTTTTAAAAACAAAAAACACCTAATCATAGAATATATAGTTGAAAAATTTATTGATAGCTATGAAATATGTTAGTCGTTTAGTTAAAACATGATTAAAAATTATTATTATTATTATTATTTAAAATAAGGTCTCACAAGCAGAAGTAATAGAATTTTTAAATGCTTCGGGTACTTAAACATGCAAGCTACTTGCCATCTGCTTCGGATTACATTAAGTATTTCTTAATCAACTCCATCTATTCTAATTTCTTAATCATGCTTTAACATATTTGGGCAATCCAATGGGATCTTCATAAGCATGCATTATGAACATGATGCATTCAATTACATTCATGAAAAATGGCTACGAGGCAATTGTTAGCTTTAACAAATCAAGCTCTTTCTACAACATGCAATTTAAATCACTTGGTCGAATTAGCATTGTTATTTAGGGGCATAATTAGGATTAACTTAAGGGATTGAGTATTGAATTATTCTTCATTCATCTGCGCTGTTATGGTGATCAGCACATATGCATTAGAATCAAACAAGAACTCATAGGTGTTTCGATTCGACAACCAAACAAGGTGTGAAAAGTACGTCCATCTCGTTTTCCTTGGGATACTTAATTCATAGCCACGAAAAAGGTTTGGACCCTTTCTTATGCCCCACTTGGAAGAACTTTTAGATCGTAACGTGTTTTGATGGACCAAGTGTCGCTCCTTGAACCTAACACTTGGGTTCGGGCGCGTGACACACCGCACACTCTCTAGGGTAGAGATCTAGAGTATGCTAGGCCTGAAATAGTTCAATTACTAATTTTTCGACATCCATCGATTTCAACAAATTAAAATAAATAAATAAATAATGACTAGCTGCACAAACTCCACGTCCCTCTCATTTGAGTTTATGCCTCCTACGACTCTGAAAAAAAGTAAGAAGAATATAAGCTTTTTCAACCTAATAAGAATCCCAAACTGCTATACTATAAGTAATAAAAAAATAATCAATTAATAATGCTAGATAACTGAATATTGTATCAATTGTCGAAAAAGTCATAAATAACTGACACATAAGTTCTCATTATTATGTTTTCTAATAAACATATATATAGGTATAACCTATTGTTTAACAATAATTTTTTATGTCATGTCATTCGTTTCTTGTTAACTCGATTTTCAAATTTTTTATCAATTTTCTTTTTCGACTTTAGACTAAGCAAGATCATAACTCAGTCCAAGACTGATATCGTACCACATTATAGCCTATGGTGCTAACCGACCCATGTTATATCCCATGGTAGCTATCCAACTCATGTTATAGCTCGTGGTAGCTATCTGATCCACGTTATAGCTCGTGGAGGCTCTCCGACCCACATTATAGCTCGTGGGGTCTCTTTGACCCATGCTATAGCTTGCGGGGATTTTTCATATGTTAGCCCATGGGCACTATGATGAGGTTAGTCCAAATTATATCTTATCCATCTTATTTACTTGTTACTCTTGTCAAATCAATTATTCCATATACAATGAATTTCTTTTAAATTGAAGATATCATTGTTCATATAATCATGTTCTCAACATTTGATACGTATAATAACCACATAAATATATTTATAATGGAAATCATATAAAAGCATATCGTTATATGCCAAACCAATACAAATCTCACAATGCAAATCCAGCGATACAAACTAATAAACATATATGTATATATGGTGATTCAAGTACGGGGATATTTATCTCTATTGCAATCCAACACAGCAATAATGCTACCAATCCACACCTAACATGCCCAGTCAATATAAAATCAATTTATTCCTTATCAATCATTCTCCATATTAATAAATCAATTATTCAGAAATTATCTAAATTTAGAGTTCTAATATTTGAATTGGCTATATTCTCTATTTCCCTTAATTGAAAAGTAAAATAAATAAAAGGTCATTGTGTTACCTTAATTTAGACATTAGAGTATACAATATTGTAGGGCTTCTTTCTGTCTGAATGATTGTAGCTAATATAAAACCAGAGTTGACTATGAAAATAAATTCATATAGAAAAATATACGAGGCCAGCTAAATGACAATGCTTAATTATTCCAATTGATCACACATCATAACTCAGTCCATTTGATCAAAAAATATATATCCAATCAAGAAAGGATAATAGATCATGGGTTATCAATTATGGGTCCAATGGTAGCTGATAACAGTCGGATGCAAGACAAACAGGATCGACTACATAGCAACATCTGATGATCCAGGTTGGTTCGCTCTAGCCAATCAAGCAAGCTAAATTATGAAACGAGAATCAAACCATAGTTCAGGTAACATAATAGGAATTTATGATGATAGAGTTTAACCATGCTCGGCAATGGTTCGGATAAGACTAGCGCAACAGGTGGTCGCTACACTAATCTAGAACCCTCTACTGGGGTGGATCCGGGTCCATAATAAAAACATCTGATACCCTCATACTGGATTCATAGAATCATGCAAAGATAGAGAAATAATAGAGAGAAAGGAGAGAGGAAGAGTAAGAAAAGAGAGAAGACTCTTCTTTTTTTCCGAAATAGGGGAGAGTCATTCTCTCCCTCTCTTTTTCTCGGAGTAGGATGGTGGCAACTATGGTGATCTATTTCGATGGTGGCGGCTAGGCATTTCATCCCAAAATAGGGTGCTTAGTTGTACTCGGAACCCAGCTTACTCATCGTTGGCTAGGGCGGCTAGGGACCAACAAGAGAGAGCAATCGAAGGCTTCGACAACTAGGGGAAAAATAGGATCTCCTCTTACCGATTGATTTCCAGTCAATTTCTCAGCTGACGACGGTGCTTTTGGAGCATGGAAAAAAGAAGAAGCTAAGGGAAGAAAGATCAGAGCTTTACCTCAACTCCGATGAGGCTTTTTGGCGGCTTTTTTCGGCGACGAACTAAGGAGGAGACTAGGAGAAGGATCGTGAGATCGGCGACGATTCTTGGACTCCTTGAGGATGGCTTTCAACGAAGGGGGAGGAGGAAATAAATAGGCGAAGTCCTGGAGTTCTAATCGAACTTTGATCGCCTTAGGACTCCTAGAGTCCGACGAAGGCGGAGGAGGAAGAAGACTCTGATCAGAAGTCTTCTCCTCCATTCCATCGCGAGCTACAAATCTCACTCAAAGATAATTGGGCTTGGCCTCTTCAAGCCACCCCACTAGTCTAGTTCGAAAGTGGGTTACAGTTCAAGATTGGCTTGGGTCCGACCTCTTTGGAATAGTTTGTGCACATGATTTTTTTTTTCTTTCTGGTTAACCAGATGATTCATACAGACCTAGTACGAATGCATCCAACAAAATTAGAAAACAACAAATTGTAAAATGCCATAGGCAACTCCCTCTCTCCACTCCATAGGGTACTTTCGGAATGGTCGGCTGCATACGAGGCTACCCAGTTCGCGGCCCCATTCGCCTATCTGAAGATATGCCTAGCCTGAAACTCTACGCTCACACAACAGGAGGTGGCACCCATGCACACCGCCGGTGCTCCCTGTAATCCAACTGATCACTGTACTTGAGTCTCCCTCAAGGATGACTGCTCTAGCACCTAGGACACGTCGGGCACGACCCAGCCCCAACCAGGCCGCCCTCAGCTCAGTCTCTAGAACCGAGACCTCGAAAATCTGGTGCCCACCAGTAGCAACTACTTTCGAGTCCGGGCCTCTGATGATAAAAGCTCCACCTCCCCTCCTACCACCCTTCAGAGCACATCTATTGAAATTAACCTTGAGGAAACTCGGGGGTGGGAGATCCCAGGTGATAAACACTGTCCGAGGCACTGTAACTGCAAAGAAAAAGCCCCAGGTGCCCCGAGATATTAAGGGTCCATGATTTTTTTTAGAGGGAAGGTGGGAGGGGTCGGAATGGATAGGATTGCTAAGTGAATATGACTTATGACAATAATGTCAATGTTTCTTTTTTGTCACGAGCTTGAACAACATGAATGATGGACCCCAATAATATGTGGTTATAATTGCAGCTTTCTTCCATTTGAAGGCATACAGTAGCCTTTTTTTTCCCCCTTCATCTTGGCAAAAAGTTTAATTTTGAATACCACAAAAACAGAATACATCTTTATGGTTGGTCATAATCTGTCCAATCTCAATCCAGTCCCATTGCTGTCATCTTTTTCTAAGAAAAAATTCTGCCCTTCTTAAGAGCCAGGTTGCGAGACTATTGGTCTTTTGTGAACCCAAAGGAAATCCAGCTACAAGAATTGACTATGCTGTAATTTATCTCTCTCCATGGAGTTCTGCAAATAAATGCTCATATCAACCTAATAAATCAAATACTACAAACATAAAACTAATGGCAGCAAGATGCAGTGCTATGAAGTACATTGCCCTCCCTTTGAACATGGACACCCACGGCCGCAAGTACATAGACACCTTTTAGCTGATTCCTGTAAGAGGTGAGTGCCAATTCTAGGAAGGTGGAATTAAATTAAATTAACCCAAGATGGGTGGCCCAACTCATGGCTCCAACCTTAGTGACCTTTTCCACAGATCTCCCTAGATCTTTGTTCCCCTTTTTCAGCTGCAGAGTCCATTAAACTAGGAGGAAGTACACAAAGCCTAAGCATACAAATGTTATTAGAAGACTTTAGACTTTCACATAGGTGACTTAGTAAATAATTAGGAACTTTCTTGCCACCTCCCATCTCATTAAAAGCTTCAGAAAAAAGATGGTTAAGAGGCTGGAAAGATTAGGACAAACATATATGCCAAGCTTATCCCAACATGCCCATGAAACCATATAAAGAAAGATATATTTTAATTCCTTGATCTTTGAGTGATATGATACCCTTGAGAGGAGGGCATTTTGTGTCCCCAACGTGGGAAGCACATGTGACAAGTAGTTCAAGCACCAACATATAAACAGTGCACGCCCACAATACTTTATCCGCACCGGTAGAAAAGTCTTCTTCGTGCCAAAGACAAGGAGAAAATTGTAGTTGGATCAGATCTACCGCTGAGAATCAGAAAGCAACATGGGCAAATATGACTTTTCTTCCTTTTCTTCTCTTCTTTCTTTTTCGTCTTTGTCTGTGCATGTTGCTTTCTGGTTGGACTGGTCCACCGCTGAGTTGGTGGACCTGGACCAACTAATGATTTCTCCAAAGGTAAAGCTATAAGATAAGTCCATATGACCGAGGAAGGGTAAAGAAGTGCTTGCATCTCTCTCTCTCTCTCTCTCTCTCTCTCCATGTTCTTCATTTGATTCATTATACCCAGCCTTTTCTTTTTTAGTGTGATAGGGCCTCAGTAATGAATTTTCGGAGGATGCTGCTTCTACCACCATAGAATTTTTAAAACAAAATCATTGTCAGGGAGGATACCATTCTCTCTTTTGTTGGAGAAGGGGAACGCAATCACGAATAAAGGAACACCTGAATTAAGATGTCATGGTAAAGTGTTCTTTGGTTGTAGTGATATATTGCAATGATTTGGATATTCCAGTAAGCAAGTTAGTGATAAGAAACCAGACTTCAAATACACTCGATTTCAATTTCATAAGCCATTAATCATGCAAAAGCAGAGAAGAATGGATGTGGAAGAAGAAACTTCAATACAAAGTATAAGCAATTGTGGTTCATATTATAATTGTAATTATTATTCTTGTTCATTATAGGTAAGGGGTCATATAATTGTTAACAGAGAATCCAACAATTAAATCGAACTGCAATCAATGATTATAAAGACAAAGTTATCTGTCAATTTAATGTAGTTCTACTGCAACATTCCAAATAAAAAGGGTAACGAAAAGATAGATAGAAAAATCCAAGCTTGAAAGAAAAGTCCATTTTCTTTTGAATTGTATGCTTATCCTTGACAGCTACGCATTGCAGTTCCCTTGGAACAATTCCTTCCAAGTGGACTTGGAAGAATTAAGACATGAAAGATCTCCACCAAATTCCTCTTCTTTAATTGTGGATGGCCTTTTTCTCTTTACCTCCAGTTCTTTTTTCATCCAATGAGATGTGCAAGGATACCCAAGCATGAAAAAGATATCACTTTCCAAGTCCGCATGGAAATGGGCATCAGTATCATGAGAGGATGGATGTGTAGGGACCCCATATAATATTCTCCTCTTGAGTTTTGGCATTTACAATAGAAGGGCAGGTGTTATTCTCTAAACATTATTAGCAGAGAACCTATAATATGGAGAAACTATATCTTACATGCCGTGCACCAGGCCAATCACAACCGCTCATTCTTATAGCAGTGCACCAGGATGAGCGCTTGAAGAGTAAATTCGAGCCGCTGTAACCGGCAATGTGCACTGCCACAAGGTGCAAGCCATGTAGCATACAATTTCTCCATCTCCACAAAAGCATTCAGAAACAGCAACACTGCCCTATGAGGCCATGAACTGCCAAGGGGGTCTGAAACCTCCTCCCAGCAAGAGAAACTCAGAAGGCTCACTTATAAAACCAGCTAAAAGTTCCAAACCAGAACTATTCAAGTTCCCTGACAACTAAAGCATCCAAGAGAGCACTGCAGCAACCCCCTGTCCTCATTTCAAATTTTTTATGATATTTTTTAAGTATTTAATTCCTCCTTTCTACCTGAAGCATAGGCCTGCACTGAATCATAAATATGGCCAAACATCCACTCATGCCCTGCCAAATGTGTCCTTCTCCATTGTGCCACCTGAACACCTGTGTCTCTTTGCCCTCCAAGGTAACAAATAAAACACTCTCCTCTTTTAAAAGATGCATGCAAGTTGCAACACACAGGAAGACACGCAAGAGGAGGTTGCACACTTGCACCTTCTTGTAATCATGACTTCCCATCTTGCAATAATATTATGAAGGGAACAAGAGAAAGAGATGGCCATCCTTATGGACACCCTTGATTTGTCCCCAACTTGCATCATAATACTCATAATAATAGCAGTAGTCGATTAAAAAATATCCCAAAACTCAGCATCACCAGCTCTCTCCCCAGTCGTCTTTAGTAGTTGTTACCGTAGGCAGACTCCTCGAAAGTTCAGCCTTTTCCCATCCTCTCGATTCCACTCTCTTCTCTCTCTCTCCCTCTCAATCCAAACTCCTTCCCATTCTTAACAAAGAAAGGAAGAAAATAAGGTTTTTTTTCCTCTCTTTCTCCATCCTCAACAAAGAAAAACAAGAAAAGAAGGTTTTTTTTTTCCTCTCTCTCTTTCTCTAGCTTTTCTCTCTGCTATCAATGAATCCCAAGGGCTCCTCAAAGGGCCCCCCGGAGGCCCCCAAGTTCCACCAGGCCCTGGGCCTCCCCCCCGGGGATAAAAGAGAACCCACCGCCAGACTAGGCTCCACCACCACCACCACCACCACCCTCCAACACCAAGAAAGCGGCAGCGGCAGCAGCAGCAGCAGCAGAAGGGAAGACCTCCAGATAGCGACGATGACCTCCACGGCACCAGCAACCACAGCAGTAGCCGAGAAAGAGGACCAGCAAAGGCGGCAGCTTGCGCCCCGCCGGAGCTCCAACAAAGACCGCCACACCAAGGTTGACGGCCGCGGCCGCCGCATCCGCATGCCGGCCCTCTGCGCCGCCCGCATCTTCCAGCTCACCCGCGAGCTCGGCCACAAGTCCGACGGCGAGACCATCCAGTGGCTCCTCCACCAGGCCGAGCCCGCCATCATCGCCGCTACCGGCTCTGGCACCATCCCCGCCTCCGCCCTCTCCTCCTCCTCCTCCGCCCCCGCCGCCGGCTCCACCCCCCAGACCAATTGGCCCGGTTTCACTGCTAGTACTTCCACCACCACTACTACCAGCCTCAGCCGGCCGCAACACCAGGGGCTATGGGAGCCGCCTGTTGCCGGAGGGTTCAATTCGGGATTTTTACAGTCGGCATCGGCGGTGCCGGCGATGCCGAACATTGGGTTCCATGGGATGGAGTTGCCTGGGGGCGCCGGTGGTGGCATGGGGGCCATGAGCTTCTTGTCGATGCTCAGCGGGCATGGGCAGCAGCTGCCGGGGCTGGAGCTCGGGCTCTCACAGGATGGAAGCATGGGTGGAGTCTTAAATTCACAAGTTTTGAGCCAATTCTACTTGCAGATGGGGCACGGAAGGGGTGGCGAGGGCGGTCAGTTGCATCATCAGCATCATGATCATCAGCAGCCTCCGGTGCCGCCGAAGGACAATTCACAGGAGTCAACGCAGTAGACAGGCAAGGGAGCCGAGGAGCTTCGAAGGAGAAATCAAGGAGGAGATTGAAGAAAATTGCAGTCGAAGAGGCTGACAGGATTAGGTTGGTTGGTTGGTCGATCGGCCTTCTTCGGTGTGTAGCTTTGAGAATTATTACTGGAGAACAGAGGTGATTGGATTCAGATATCGAATGAATTGGTTACTGGATTATTGAGCATGCTCTTTATTTCTCTCTACAGAATTTCATAGTGGTATCTGATTATTTTACTGGTATTGTTCTTTCTCAAATTGTTTGGATTATGAACTTGTTCTCTTTGGCCATTTTGGACGACGATGATGGATAAAGGTTGGTTTTTGATGCAGGTTTATATCGAGGGCAGCTGAATTGCTTGGGATGGAGCTGAAGATCTTGTCTATCTGGAGTTGTGTAGATAAGAGATGAAACCATCTTATTAGGTTTGGATGGGGCGATGATTGATTTGTATTTTTTTATGAATAAAGATATAAGGTTTCTATTTTGTCACCTGTGAGATTCTCTGAGAGATGGTGTGCCTAAACATCTACAATAGTTGCTTAACCAATTCTTTACCAATTAGTGGTTTAAATTTTAACTAGTTATGTTGTTCGCCATTCTATAATTAATTTTATTGTCTTTTGATTGCATTACTCTGTTAAATGACCATGAAATAAGAAACTGTAACTTTTCTTTTGGAGTTGGTAATTGTAATTGATGCCCGTGATGCTACTGGTATAGCAAACCATGATGTGTTAATGCTTTCAGACATTGCGTATGCTTTTGTCTCTATTCCATCAATAGAGGCCATAACTTTGTAACATGGACACTAGGTCTGATCTTTTCCAAGTCATTGAGCTTTCCCTTTTTGCTTTTCATGTTGAACAAATGCATCTTCATTCATGTATGCTGTAAAGTTGAGGAAATAATGAATGTGATGTAGAAAGAGTTATTCCAGACATTAAATAAGCACATGATGCCCTTATACTGTCCCATTAATACTTCAATCAGAATGATGCTTGGTGGTACTGCACTTCCTTCAGAAGGTCCTTTTAGCTAAATTTTTGCTTGTGGCCATGATATGAATATTAAGAGAGTACAGAGGACCTGAACATGGTTTTTATTGACTCTGGGAGGACATAAGGTGCAGTGCCATGGCTTGGTAATTTGAAGAAGATTGGCATTCCAGAGGGTATTGTATAATGACAAGTGTGTGATGTGTGAAGTATCCTTGGTGAGAATGGTAAGTCACTTATCATGGCAGGTGCATAACCGGAGATCACTAATAAGCTCTTCTCTTTAATTTTGATGTATGAACCAATTTTTGCTACTTAGTTGGAGATGCCATTTGGTTTTCTCCATGCTGATATATTGAACAGGAGTGAACCAGGTTGGACCCCAGTTGGAATAAAGGCAAGAAACTATAGAACATAAGACTGAAATTTTGTAATTAAGGCAAGTACAGCAAGAAAAAGTTTAGTGGGAATAGAATGTAAATGATTATTATGCCTCAGTCAGAATCAATGGCCAAATGATAACTACAATTGGTGATTTTGTTATATTTTAACTTAAAAGGAAAAACAGGAGAGAAACAAAGTGTACATGCTATGATCAGCATATCATTTTTATGGAGTATTTCTATGGTGTTATGTCATTGCTTCAGGTGTTTGAGACATGGAAGGCTGTATAAGAAATATCTAGGCTGGCGTTATTATGGGTATGATAACATTTGCATAGCAAAAGAAGTTGCAATAACGCTGCATAATGAAACCTACATGCTTGGTCCCCAGGGCTCACTTTTGTGTATTTTTGATCATGAGGGAAAGAGCTGGGAGATACTGGATAGCCCGTTGGTGTTCTTGTTGCAGGAATAACATTTGAGGATTCATCTTATCCAACGAATAATGCAGTCAGAGCAGCCCAAATTGCAAATCATCTTTCTCCATGTTTTGGGGTATAATTCTGTCTTTCTTAAGATCTTATAGCCGGTCAATGTCAAAACATTCTTTTCAAATGTTGTTAGGAGTAATTTTGTCATATACTTCTTTTTTACAATCCTAGCATCTAGAGTACTGCATAATTTAATTGATATGATATGATTTTTGTCCTGGCTATATTTAGGTAGAATTATTATTAAAAATTTTTGCTATTTGCTCAAGTAAAATTCATTGTGAATGACAACCAGCCACTGTATATTTGAAGAACCCGAAAGGAACATGTAGATCTCCAATTGCCACCATCCTCCTTATATGCAACCTAAAGCAAATGTATGAGTACCCTTGGTTCCTTAGGTTAAAGAAAGAGCTCCTTCCCATGCCACTAACTGATTATTGCGTATGAAACCAAAATATTCACTCAGATCTTAATCTAAAGCCATACATTCTCAAACAAAATCCCAACAAGGCTTAAGAAGATCACAATTCCTGTGGAGTAATGGGATAGCATTTGAAGGAGGGCATAGAAGTGTGTTACCTGTATGAGGAATTAAACATGAAAAAATGGGGTCGCTGTGTGTGATACAGGAATCTGTTGTATATATTATTCTTTCATCCAACACCTATGGGATTTGTATTATCAGTTTCATCGCATACTGAAGAAAGCCACAAACATAATTATTAGCATAGTGACAGATGAGGTCTCCGGTTACCTTTTGTTTGGTCACCATTAACAGGAAGCCTTTCCCATTGATGTTCTATTTGACATCATGAACTATTTGTTACTTTTGTCTGCTACGGCAAATTGGAACTTAATGCATTATGGCTTCTGCATCTATCAATTTCATTGCATCTACAGAATAACCACATATATATGCGATGCTGTGTGTTCTGGATGTATGCAATTTTAAGCACCAATCTTGGTGGCTTGTAATTGAAAATTATTCAGGTGGCTGTGTCACTTCCCTAGGAAAACTACCGTATATCATCTATGCCAGTGTTACCTCATCAACTTTGTCTGGTTATAGAAACAAGCACTGTCCATGTCAGATATCATAATGCTGATTTACATGACTGCATTGCAGGATCCATAAAGCAAGGTTGATGATCAAGGTGAAAGCAGACCATACGTTGGCAATCTGGGTGAAAGAATCTTGGAGTATGGACATAGTAAACTTCATTTCTTTTTTATCCCTTCCCCTTGATATTTAGCTTGTTTTAGTTAACTTTGTCCCCATTGTCATTGAAACTTTTTGACTATGTGCTCTCAGGGATAATGGGATCAATATGTTTTATCCTTTAGATTTTATCCAAGGATATTTGTGGCACATCATGGTCCAAAATGTTTTTTTTTTGTGAGAAAAAATGGTCCAAAATGTTGAGAACCATGCAATTGTTCTTTTTTCCAGCAGTACCAAGGATGTGGCTACCAAATGTTAATGGTCTGGTATACCATGATGCAATGATATTCTTTTTTGTCTCTTTGGGCATGCAGGTACCTCAACTGACAAAGGCAAAGATGATGAAAGATTGGCTTCTGTATGCACTTTGGTTGTTTGATTGGCCACTGTTAAGTATCAGGAAGACACAGCAAAGCCCCACAAAGCTGCTGCAATGCCCAAAACACAGGGATCATGTGCAGCCATCCGGAGTGCCAATATTCAATGGAGGAGTCGGATAATAAGCTTAGATCCTCAGAAGAACAAGGCTGCTGCATGAACAAAAAAAAAAAAAATCCAAGACTACAAACATGCATCACTCCTCGCAGCCACAAGGATTGTACTCCAGAAGGATATCAAGAGTCAAGACTGGTAGCAAAAGGAATTTGCTGACTCATATAAGACTTAAAGATAATCTGCCAGCTCGACCTTTTTCCAGTAACTGGTTTTCCTTCTCTTTACCTCTTATCATCCTCTCCACCTGAGCAAGAACATGTGCAAAGCTCCTCTCTTGCTCCCTTGTGGAGCAAAATGTATCTTGGTTGGCATACATTCCTTCTTTGATGCAAACTCCACTTTTCTTTAGCGAGTTTCTGTCGTTATATCATCTCGTGTTTCCTACCTTCTTTCATCTCCAAACTTCACACCATCTTATTCTATATTGCTTGAGTTCTATTGCCTGCAGTTGCTGCTGTTGTGCCAAGCCTTCACAAGCTGCTTTTATGTTCTTGGTTATAATGGAAACTTGTGGTTATTTGAAATTGGAGGGTAAATCTGGCATGTGAACTGTTATTGTTTTCCTGTATAGTGTACTTGTGACAATGATATGCATGTTAAGTTTTGAAGAGTAGAAACCCCATTCATGGTTTGTGTTCTAAAATCAATTCTGCATTACCAAGTGTAACCTTCGGTGCCTTTCGCCTCGATGGATGCTGTGTTAAGCACCTTTCCTGACTGAAGAGAGAAACCAGCTATTGTCTTTGCTGAAATTGTTTTTTGTCGCGCTGCTGCTGAATGATTTACTCCATTCATGTCTCTTTTAAATATTATTGAAAGCCATGCAGTCTCCTTGATGCAGTGCAGATCCTCTGGCACGTTTTCTGGCACTACACACTTTGTTGGCATGTTTTCCGGATGCTACATCTATTCATCTGAATTTATCATTAAAAAAAAAGAAGAAATGATTGAAGCATATGAACTCTAGTTCAAAGGTGTGCAGGTTTTCCAAGATTATTATGTGTTCTTTCTCTTACGAATTCAATGTTTTGTAGTACATTTAACAATACAACATGTAATTTTATTTATATATGCCTTCTGTGAGGCCTCCTGCCACGCCAATATAATTATTTTTACGTCTGGAAGCCAATTAATCATGGATCATCTCCAACTTTTAAAGATTTCTTTTTGAAATTGCATCTGGATATTCCTGCTTCTAGTTTATCCCTTTTTTTTTATCCTTCTTCTTTAGTAATTTAAGAAGAGATTAGCAAATTTAGCAATTAACCACAGCATTTCTCATATAACAAAAATAATTAAAAAAGCCTGATAAAAAGCCCAACATTTTGCAAACTAAAATGCCCTGCCACAAGAGAGAGAGAAAGAGTGGATCTTTTGATCAACTTGTAAAAAATTAGCACTGGGGTTTGTGTAAAATTTTACGGCTTTTAACTTTTCTTTGGAAAGAGAAATCTCAAAATTATGCATTATTTCAACATCATTTAAATTTTTCTTTTAAATTTTCATATTATTTGATTATTTTTAATAATTAAAAAAGGGGTACATCTCACGTATGCCCTGCTTCATTGATATACATGGAGATAGGCATCCCTACAACCTTCACCTCGAGTTTAATAATAGGATTTTTTTTTCCATCTTCTAAAAAATTGATCCTGTTAAATAAGTTCAAGAAAAAACACTAATTAAAATATTCTAAAAACTTATGTGATTAAAGATTTTTTTTTGAATATAATATATATATAATTATAATATTTTTTTAAGAATATATTTTAGAAGTTTTTGGATGATTTTATCCAGAGTTCAAGTTCAAACTTGGATAAGGTAATGTATAAATAAAATACAATATATATATATATATATATATATGTTAGATTTCCAATATATATATATATATATATCATATTTGTTTACTTATCTAGATTCAGGGAGGGTATGTTTTGTATTATTTCTACTTTATGAAAAGAAAAGGATAAATTAAAATTTTAGCTTCTTTGTTTTAACTATATTTCTGCAGAAGTATTTTCTATACAATATTATCAAATATTTATTTTTTAAAATTGTTTCCTTTAAAAGTTGCAAAAGGGCTTTTAACATCCGGCTCATCCTAAAGTTGCTTGCAAAAAGAGTCAATAGTTAAATTTATTTATTAAAAATCTATTTTATTAATTATTATTAATTTTTTTCTAGTCAAGAATAGGATGGGATGGGCTCCTGGCATATGCTCACGTGCAATGCACATGCCCATACAGCACCAAATCAAAACTTCCCCTTCCCCTTCCTTCCACCTTTCTCCCTTCCATCTCCCTACTCCCCATCAAATCCTGCAAACTTCTCCACCCCCGCCGCCGGCCTCTCCGCCGCCGCCCGCTGCATCCTCTCCTGCGGCCTTCTTCTCCTCTCCTCCCCTCCCTCCTCCTTGCCGGCCGCGAGGACCGCTGCGAGAAAGGGCCGGAGGATTGGAGGAAGGAGAGGAGGAGCAGCGGCGGAGTGGAAAGACGGTGAGGGGCGAAGAAGCGAAGAGAGAGAGAGAGAGAGACGACGGACCGTTCCTGAGGAACTCTGCAATGATGTCTACTCTGGGTGGTGTTTTCTCGTCCCCGCGACAAGCCTCAGCCCTAACGTTTCTCTCCCAAACCCGGCAGACGGACCAGTCCTCGCTTACCTCCTTTCTTCCCCCAGTTCCTCCCCGTCGCTCTCGTTTCCCTCTCGTCTCTCTGCGATGGAAGCTGTCAGCAGCTCCCAAGCGAGCCTTACCGTGGGTAACGGTAAGACAAAAATTGGATTTTTTGATGAATTTCTCATTTTATGCGTAAATATAAGATGCAAATCGAATTTTTTATGGGTAATTTCACATTTTTGGTAAAAGGAAGCCAAAGATTGGGTTGTTTGGAGGGATTTTGTTATTATTTTATCCACGAAACTTCTGCGCTTATGGTTGGGCTAGTACTGAGAGGAAGCAGTATAGAATGGATGACTGTGGTCTTCTCTAATTCAGAGTTTTCATATTAATTTATATTTCCTACTATATGCAGTCTTAATTTTGGTCGCTGCACTTCTTCTATTTACTTGAATCAAGTTTCCAAATTGAGTCCTTCTTTATGTGTAGAAATGGAAGCTAGGTCGTGTTTCATGCTTTATGCATGAAGAAGAAGAAGCCTCTTCCATCAATGGCAGTTTTGAGTTTGTGGATAGTAAGCAAATTGAAGACTTGGGCAAGGCTAAGTTGGATCAATCAAGTGCGAAGAACAAGCACTGGACCTCAAAAATTAGAAAGGTGCGCTACGTTTTATCTTATATTTGCTGCCATGATTTTTCCCTTCTTTTCCTCTCTCGATGCTGGGAAAATTAGTTTATAGATGTTCTCATACCAGAAATTTCATAGTTGCATACATGTATAGATTCATAGAAAGAATAAACAACACATCAATCACAGATAATGTACCAGGATATACAGATGAAAGTGTGTACATAGTAGGGCTACTAAATTGTCTGTCTTTTACAGATATCTTGCCATGATTTTATGGCACTAGTTAGTATTTTAAAGCTAATCTGTGTTGTACTTTGACCCTGATTATGGACTTGGATACCATAATATCACTTATTTGGAACCCTTTGCACGATACATATGTCAGCGTGCCAATTATTTTGGTCATGGTAGCCAACTATTTTAGTCATGTATCTGAATATCAATTCTGCCATATTTCTATGGTCAGTTGGAGCACCATCTGATACAGTTTTTGATTCACATCATTGCCAGTAGAAAATTGCTGCACGAAATCTTCACCAGTCCAAGGCTGGGCCCTCCCTAACCATTTGTCATCCTTAGTTGTGATATGTTTAGATCTTTTCCCATTTTTGCCTGTATAAGTTTGTGTTGCATATGAGCATCATTCTTGCTATTCCTAGTGCTTATTTGATGCTAGAACATGTCAAAGATAGTTAAATCTTAAACCTGTCCCATTCCATATATTATCATAATTCTTTCCATGTTTTTGCTTGTTTGGCATGAAATACATTTGATCATAGGTTCCTCTTTTCATCACATAAAAACTAATTTGTAGCACATGATTGCACATGAGAGGGCGTGTGGGTCTTGGAGCCTGTTTTTTGGAAACAGTGGGTACCATGCATCCTTGGTACCACAGAATGAAGGGGAGAAAACCTGGGGTCTGTTTGATGATGGGGCTGTTGCTGGGTTTATGCTAGAGTCTACATGCACACAGAGTTGTGCTTTTAAGGCAAAGCACATATATTTGTTTTTATCTTTTTTCCCAGGAGGTGTTACATAGGGGAAAAGGAGAACATAGTAAGCTTTCAAGAATAGAGGGACTTGGTTGAACCTCTGGAGATGATCCATCGTTTAGTATTTTGGTGCATTGTGCAACAGGAGATATGGATATGACTAAGCCATTTCTGATTTCCCATGGAAATATTTAGTCATGCCATATTTTGGTAGCCAATTCACATTGTTCGGTCTTGTATGTGCAGAGCCCATCATGCTGGTGTAAAGATCCCCATTGACTTTGTGCAATTCTATGTCTTGCTTATGCCCATCATGTTCAATAGCTGGTAGGATATTTCAGGTTCATGGTTTCAAACTCAGTGGTAGATTAGCACAACAAACATGATAACTGAAAAGCAAGGCTTAGCGCATTTGCTTACTCAACAGCCAAATGACTTGAATAATTCAGAAGTTCACAAATTTTTAGATACTTCATTAATTTAAATAAAAACAGTGACAGCTTATTCATGAATTATTTGAATACCAATCAAAAAATTGTTGTTCATTTACACATGCTGTTGTTTGCTATCAGTTGTTAGTTTAACCTATTTAATTCTGTTTTCTTTCTTTTCATAAATTTAATGTTCTTCCTGTTTGATTATCAAGAACTTTCTTGGATCCCTGCCAAATTTGCTGCATTTTTTGTAGTGTCTGAGATCTCCTCCTAAGTATTACCTTCCCTGCAAGATACCTTGTGATTGTGGTCAACTCAAACAATAATAAAGCTTCAATATCAATTCTAGGATTTGGAGTAGCCAATTTGTAGACTTGAATCGTAACCTCATTGAACCCACAAGTGTCAGAAGGATATATTTTACTCAAAGGTCTAATATTTCGTTCTTTCTACCATAGGGTGATGATGAAATCTCTAGTCATGGAAGGCAACGCTATTTCTTTATCTTTCATCCACCCTTCCTATTGTTTAACCTCTTAATCTGAGCTTAAACATATCCAAGTCCAGTTTGTATTCCTTGTGCAAATCTTTTTGAATTCCAACTTGAGTGAGATTGGGACCACATCTGTTGGATAATTGTGCATTACCTGTAGAGAGACCTGAGTGGAGCTTCAGAGTGCTAATTAGTGGAATCAAAACTCTTGGCCTTTCCCTTTTGCTCATTACACTCTTGTTTCCTTCTTTTTTTCACGGCTTCCAAGTAGAGACGTCTAGTTTAGTGAGAAAAAAAAATTGTGGTCATAATTATTGGAAATGACAACAATAACTCAGCTACAGTTGGATAAAATGCCAACAGCCTGAATCTTCTGCTTAAGTTACAGATTCAGTGGGTTCGGACGGTCCATATATCCAGTTATTTGCTCTCCTTCTAAAGTTTATTAACGTAATCCCTTAAATAGGTGGGCCTAGATAAGAATTCTTTGCAAAAGAGGATCCGTAAAGCTAACCTCAAATAGTTTGGATAATGCTCGATGGTTATGGTTATGGTATCTAACTCATTAGCCAAATTGATTACCATAGAATAAGCATTCACAGGTATATGCATGCTTCACCATTTTGAAGGGTAACTACATTGTTCAACCAAAATTGCAGCTGAAAAGATATCAATTCAGCCCCTGATTTTTGGCAAGATATATGCCACCTGGAAATTTTATACTTTGGGAGTCCTTAAGCTACAAGGAGAAGGAAAAAAAAAAATAGTGGTCATAAAACCTTGTTTCCAAATAAAACATTCTTAAATTATAAATTTTCATTATTTATAATAGATTAAAGGGGGATGGAGGAGCTGTTATGAATTGTGAAATTACATGGAGTGGCTAGTACCTATTACTTATGCCATTTACTTTTTTCTTAGAACGTAGGATAAAAATGATGATGCCGAGCATGTTTTTCTGGTAGGCCATTCGCATCAGTTGTACTCTTTATCTTGTCCTCGTAAAGCTTATGAGGCCCTCACTATCAATCTTTGTAACTGCCTCCCTCTCCCTTGCCCCTGTTTTGCTTCTAATAACCTGCAATGGGCTTTTTTTATATTCTTTGATCAATGCACTAAGGTCAAATGTCATTTTCATACACCACATCATCAAGCACATGTGCCATGCCTTATCGAACCAAACGAACACCCTAGTTCATGACAATTCCCTGAATGTTAAAGTATCCATCTATGGAATAGGACATCACATTTTTTTTTACTACCATCTTAATTTCTTTCAATTTGACTCCAACTCATCTATTGTTTTTTTCACAACAAGCCTTTCCTCTTATATTTGTTCCACCTTCTTCGTCCCCCATCACTTTAAGGCCTTGGTTGGTTGCAAGATAGAAGAAGGTCGCATAACAAGCCCTATTTTCCTGGTATCCCTGAAAATATCCTTATCTCTGAGATAAGAACAAATTTCTCTTTGGTTGGGATTTGGTGGAGTTATAGATATCCACCACCCCCCCCTCCTCTCTCCCACACACACACACAAAAAGAAAAAAACACCCTTTGGAGGGGGGGGGTCCCACCTCCCATTGTAATTAAATTAATCTAGAATATTGAGAAAAGTAGGGTTGTCTAGGTTAACGTAATCTCTCAAAACAGAAAGGTGTCTGGCGGGATGGTGGGATGAAATATCCCTATCCCGGGGTTATTCTGTAACTGAATATGGTCTAAATTTTAGAAGCACCACTCCTTCCCAAGCTTTTAACTCATCTTACTTTCCAAGTTTCATTATCATCCACCATTGACCTCCTACACACACATCTAGAAACTATTGGAGAAGCTTCCACCAAAATCAACAAAAATTATCCCCCATGAAATGGATAGCCAAGTCCCCCATTTCAATAAACAATTTCAACATCCACCTTCAATCTAAATTGTCAAATTAACTTGTGCAGCTCCCATCTCCTTATAATTTATTCCATCTAAGCATAGCTTTGGATAGTACTTATCAATATGTCTTAGCTGTTTCAGATGGTTTTATGGCATCTTGTTACCTGGGATTTGATCTTGTACTGTAGTTCTGTCCTTCATATTCTTTCTAGGTGTTCTACTATATGCAAACTCCTCTATTGGTTATTCTATCATTTTTCGGTTGTTTCATTTCTTTTTATCTGGATTTGACTGCCATGACCCTATCTCACTTCTTTAGATCTTTTCTCTTTTTCCTTGCATTTGTTCTTTATGTGGCCTTTTTTAATTTATCAGGGATTTCTTGTTGACTCCAAGCCATTTTAATCGTAGTCACCTTTTATTACATAATTTTTTTCTGTGGCATTATTTAAATATTGTGTCATTTTTTTTTATTGCATCATTTGTCACTAAAGATTCTTTTGTTCATATTTTGTATTCTTGAGTGATTTAGAATATTTATGGTTTTTTAAGGTCTTCAGCCTCATGCCCTTGCATAGCTTATGGCTAACCACATTTAAATTTTGTTCGGTTCCTTGGCATTTATATGTTGCTCAACATTGTGTTTCACCTCCTGCCGTATTTGCTTTCCTCTTTATATTCCTTCACTTTTCAAGTGGTCTTTATCACATTTTGTGTTGCTGTCTCTTCACAGTTCATGGCGTCTTTTGATACAGTGAGATAGGTGGTTAGAAGGCAAAATTAATGTTTTACTAGGACCCTTCCATTTCTTGGATATAAGTAATATATGTAAGAATGTGGTGATGAAAAACATTCTTCAATGGCATTGCCACCATACCAGGACTATTTGCGAGTTTAGGAGTTATTGTATCTTGGGTTTGATGAGATCTCTTTCCTGTGTTTCATGTAATTACAGTTTGTTTGATTGCGTATGGTGATGAAAGCCAGCAGACTGGCACTGTGCTATATTGAACCATTGGGACTTATCAAAAAAGGATAAAAATATGACAAAAATAAAATATATTTGACCAAGCCATAAAACCTGTATATTATATTCACTACTTGCTGCAACAACTATTATGTTTATGAGTAAGCTGAGACAAATTGCAACTTTTATGCCTTTAAATGATTAACTATTTACACAGTTGCATGCTATTAACATAAAGATAAGAAAAGGGATACCTAGCATAATATATAGCTTTTCCTATTCATGAAAAAGTACAAGGATCTCAGTTCTACCTGCAAGAATCATGCTGTTGATCATTTTAGTGACTTTAAGGCATTAGAAGGAATGGGAGGAATGGTTCAACAGTCATGTGATTTGTGCAATTCCTAAGTGGTGCTTCTCTAATTCTCCTGGAGTACTTGAGCAAATTCGTGCTCTATCTGGTTTGATCTTTATGGCTTATGGTGCAGTATTAAAACAAGTACCTAGCTCATGGTTGAAAACAAACAAAACTGTTATTGTAGGCTTTGAGGCATCAAAGTAGCGAAATGATTAACCTGATGATTTATTTGTTATTTTTCTAACTGAATGAAATCCAGCATATTAAGATAATTTATGTGCCATATGAGTTAAAAACTTTGCTTGCAGCAATTAGAGAAACAATACCCAAGTACACCTAGATGTGATAGGTATTAGTAAGTCCTGATCTTCTAGTCTATAATTGCAGAAGATAATAACTGAAGGTTTGACTTTTGTAGCTCATGATAAGTATAGAAAAATGGTTCTGCATGCAGTTACATATTCTTGATGCCATCTTTAGCTTGACCTGCCTTAGAAATTTTTTGTTGAGTTATGCTCTAGTTGTATCACTTGAATGAATGACTTACAGATTGTTCGCTATGTTTAGGTAGGTCCGCAGTTAATGTAATGCTAGATATGTTAATCTTATTCTAAGTCTAATATGATGGTGTTTTGCTGCCTAGGCATGTTCTAGTTGTGGCTATGGGTTAATACAAATCTGTCACTCCTGTAAGTACTGAAAGCCTGAAATTCTGTTTGTGGCTAATCTCTTCTAGAGAATTAATGTACTAAAAGTAGTAAAAAATTACAACTTACAATCTGGTTATTCCTATACCATTTCTGGAAAGAAAACATGGTTGCTTTAGATTTACTGCATGCTTGGTAAGGAATCACCAGATGTTAACTTATGGAAGAAGTGGTTATACTTTTTGTGTCAATATAAACGAGTCTTTCAACTTCAGGGCTTAAAACATCTGCTGAGTCAGTTTGTTTGGCTATTTTTCAACCATGAAACCCGTATTTTGGGTTACAAAATCAATTCTTTTATTGATTGGTGATTGAACTAGTTCATGTAACAATTGGTTTAATCAGGTGTAGATTGAAAAACAATTTAGTTATTGGTTTCCGTGGTTGTTGTTACGCTGCATCAGGTCAACTAACATGGCGATTGCTATTGCAGGTAGCAGACAGAATCTTCACTTTACATGGCAATCCTTGGATGGTACCGTGGACAGCAGAAACCATTGTCCAGGTAAGTAGTTTCTTATGGTGTATTCTTGGGTCATGATTTATTACAATTAAAGGATTGCCCAAAAAAGGTTAACCAAAAAGAGAATTTTGATCTCAATTAGCTGGTTGCTTACTGGTTGAATTGTGTAAGTACGATTTGATCGTTTTTGTTTTGAATCTTAATACATTGAAATTACTTGCCATGTTAAAAATTAGTTGGACCAATTCATTATTTTAAGGACTCGTTTGGTTTGTAGGAATTTTTTTTTCTTATTAGAATGTTTTGCCTGAGAAGCTGAAGCCTGGGTATATGATGCCCGAGAAAGTGGTTTTTGTATCTTTGGTTGACCATGAGAAAGTGCTATATTTAAAAGTGGCTTATGTTTGTTTGAGCATCTACTTTTCTGGAAAAGTTGTGTAAAGTACTTGTTGTGCCCTTAGTAAAGGAAAAGATCTTATCCGATTCTATATAAAAGCTTAAGGGCACTTTTGAAAAGAAAAAAAGCTCAATTTCGAGCCCGTGGAATAGTGACTTTCCTGTATCTCACGTAAGTGTTCTTTTCTATGAAATGTGTTCCCATAGAAAAGCTACTTTCCTATCTCTCTTCTTTGAAAACTCCAACCAAATATGAGGCATTTATTTATCTTCCTGCTGACCATACTTCCCCCCTCCTCTTCCCGCGAACCAAACAAGTCCTAAATTCAATTCCAATTTGTGGTGTACATTCAAATTGAGGTTCCAGGTAGTTTTTTAGTTTGTTTTTATATCTTTAACCTAGTTAGTCTTAAGAAACTCTTGAAACATGTTATCGAGGTCTGAAGAGATGTATGAGTCTATCATAGTTCACCTAAATGCGGTTGAACAACCATTTGTGCAGCTGGGAGTCCAGTCATAGTCTTAGGTTTAAGCAAGAGCTGTTCCATTTGTTTATGTCATCTTTATTGATTTATAGTGTGATAAATTAAAATCTAATTTTATTTTTCTTTTTTATGATTTGTAGTTAATTTGATATCAGCTCTTTTTCTGATGGTGCTGAATTTCTGATCAAGTCAATTTAGGTGGGACAAAAATCTACAATGAAATAGAAGAGGGTAGTTAAAGGGTAGGAAGAACCACCTTGTTCATTACAATCACATAACTAGGCAGCAAGCCTTCAATCTTTCCTTGAAGAAAGAGGGCAGGAAGGCAGGCTTGCTATAGGGAACTGCATTAACCTGTGGCAAAAAGTTGAAGCCTAACTGATGTGAAACACATCTTTAATGTGCGGGATAAAGAAAACTTCCAAAAATTACATTAGAAGGTATACAGATATGTCCCTGCCATCTATTACTCGATACATGGTTGTTAAGTTGTATTCTGTATTGAGGATCATTTAATCAGGATTACTATACTTTTCAACTCAGAATGCCAGCTTGTATTAGAGGATAGGTGATCGGGAGTCTCTCTCTCTCTCACACACACACACATACGTTCCTGTTCTTCCATTTAGCTAGCGAACATCGCCATGCACAAGGAGGGGGGCTTGGGAACATATAAAACCTTAATTGTTGAGTTAGGGCTCTAGTTACCTTTTTCAAAATGTGTTTTCTCCTCTTGAAATCATGTTGCGCTTTCCATTTAAACATGTCCATAGTTCAACTCCATGATTTCAGTCATCTTTTGCCCAAAGAATGTTTCTGTAACCAAACTCACGGTATTACATATCTGTACTTAAAATGAAATTTGAACAATATGTTATGACTGTGCAGGTCATGCTTCTTTGGATTGCATCCTTCTGGCTTGTTGGATCTTGGATAATTCCATTTTTGGTTCATGCTGCTGGTTTCAGCAAGGAATCTTTTACTCACAGAGGTCAAGCCCTATACAGCCTCCTTACTGACGTTGCTGAAGGCCTAGCTGGGATCGCGATCCTTCAACGGTGCCTTGCTAGATTCCACCCCCTTCCATCTGGTTGGTTCCGTTTCAGCCTCAAAGGTAACTGGCACTTTGATGTAGGCTTGGGATGCCTGCTCTTTCCATTGGTGAATCTCCTATCTCAGATAAACATCAGCCTGGTTCCGGTTCTCCCTGCCCCACCTGTGGGGATCTCCAGTGTGGAGCAATCAATTGTGGCTCGCGATCCTGTGGCCATGGCTCTGTATGCTGTGGTGGTCTCAGTGTGTGCCCCGATCTGGGAAGAGATTGTGTTCCGTGGCTTTCTTCTCCCCTCACTGACAAGGTACATGCCACTCTGGTGGGCCATCGTGGTGAGTGCAGTTGTTTTTGCTTTAGCGCACTTCAATGTGCAGAGATTGTTGCCACTTGTATTCCTTGGTGTGGTAATGGGGGTTGTGTTCTCAAGATCACGGAACTTACTAGCTTCAATGCTCTTGCATAGCCTGTGGAACGGCTTTGTCTTTTTGGATCTCTTGAAATGATGAGACCATATTTGTACTATTTTTTGTATATCAGGTGCTGATTCATCTATCTTGTTGATCTATGCTGCCATCTCATGAAAAAATGGTCAGATTGTTTCACTGAAGAGAGAAGCTAACCTGCACCTATTACTATACTAAAATTTCCGGCAGAACTTTAGCCTTTAGCTGAAAATACTTATTCATGCTTCCCAGACAATTGATCTATAAGATTGTTGGGTTTATATTCTGGTTCCTGTGGCAATATGCCCATTCAATTGTAATATAGCAACATTGCATGTATCAGTTTTGACATTGAAGAAAACAATTAATTAAAAATTTTTGAATACTCATGATTTTGTTTTTGTTCACCTGCCAACTTTTTTTTTCTGAATACCAAATATTTGTTGCGTAGAACAATGTTGGGAAGCAGGCATCTTATCAGATAATGCTTGAGATTTTAGTCTGGAAATAATATGTGTATGCATGTGTGCATGCATGCATGCATGCATTCATGTATGTATGTATGTACCTGTATGTCGAAATTAAAGCAGTGGGCTTGTAAGCAAGTGAACCCAACTCAATTGAGCTGGTCCGGCCTGACTCAATTGGTATCCTCTTCTCCACCACCCCACCAATCAAGCCACAGCTCTGTAGAGGACTGAGCAGGTTTTGACTGATGCCTCAATTTGGTCTTGCATCTTGGTACAAGAAGTTTTGTTTCCTCTAATTTTTTCCCCTTCGCTAGTGGAGTAATATCTCTTCAAGGTAATCTCTTCCTCCTTCAGTTTGGGTTTTTAACATGGATTTATTCATCCTGCAGTGGTTCTAGTTACTGGTAATGGTGTTGGAGCTTCTGATGGTGTTAGCATGAGAGATTCCCCTACTACATATGGGCAAGTTCTGATTGTCTACTCTATCAAATGGTTAATGCCTTTTATCTTTTGTTTAAATGCCCCAAAGAAGCTTCAGACCATGCATATGCAGGTTTCTTTTGTTTACTTGCTTCTGTTAAATAAACATGGGTTCTGTATAGTTGTCTAAGCACCTCAAAACATCGGTTCTTTACTTTACTTGCTTGCAACGATGTTGTGTAAAATTTGTTTTTTATTATTTTTACCATCATATACAAGCTATTGAATAAGGTTATGTGACTTCTATTTCTTTGGCAGTTAGTGTATCATTTCAATTCTTGTTTGTGCTCAAATTGGAAGCTAGAATCCTAGATTGTTA
Organism: Phoenix roebelenii; assembly: GCA_025769935.1. NCBI lineage: Eukaryota > Viridiplantae > Streptophyta > Magnoliopsida > Arecales > Arecaceae > Phoenix > Phoenix roebelenii. The sequence goes on from JAOXJJ010000263.1 coordinate 4,253,446, forward strand.
CTCAAAAGTATAATGCAGTTGTGTCTTCTTCTTCTTCTACCCAAGAGTACTTCCTGTGGTGGTTATGCAAGATGTGTTAATTAGTCCTTGCTAAGGTATAAAGTATAAACAATATTCAATTATCTTCATGATACCAAATTGATGTTTATAATCAACTGGACTAGTGTGCGTGTTTGTGTATGTGATTATATATATATAATATTATTTGAGGTAAGACTTGGCTATACTTTATTGGATCTTCACTCGAGATCTGTTCAGATCTAGATCGGATGATGGGAATTGCACATTGAGCCATTGGATCTAATATACTACCAATCACACATATATATAGATATACCCACATACACACACACATATATACACATACATACATACATTTGCATACATATATCATGTTGCATACCTGTACAAAACAATGGATCCACTTCAGAGCAAGAATATTTTCAGGTAGTGTTCCTTTCGAAATTATGATGAGGCAGTCTTTTACTAATGCTAGGAACTTTTTATTTGGTTTGTGCAAACTATGAATCTTGCAGTGTGGCTGGATTTCTTGGACTCTTCTTCACAAGGAAACTTTATTGTAATATATA
>JAOXJJ010000263.1:4254075-4288591 GCA_025769935.1 Phoenix roebelenii
TTAGCTAGAAGCTTTTGTATATGTCTAAACCTTGTTAATACTATTTTATTCTTGTGTTACAATAAAATCCTATTAATGGAAGTGCAAACTGTGTTGCTCGCATGTCTGTTCTTGGTTAAACTTATGAGACATTTTAGAAAGACATGGCTAAATATACCCATGCTTGTTATCGTTTTATATCGAGTACACATTTTAGCAAAATCATACTTTACATGCATGTCTATTATCATTATTCATATTCTAAATCATGTCCTATGATTTTTATTTCCTAGTAGAATCTTTTGATGTAAATAGATATTCAATATCATAAATCAAATTTTATTTGTAAGTTTATTTTTTCTAGCAATCAATCAAATGTTTTGCATGTGCAAACCGCTAGCTTATCGAACTAGTATAACTGAAAATAGGGTGGACCATGATACCTTCTCATTCACTCTAGTGTTCTTGGCAGTAGGCATCAATATGTTTTCCAATCTTATGGGATGATTCCTTATATCAGGAATTTTATCAATCTCGTTTCCTATGTTCGGCCGAATGCCAGGCATGAAAAACAACCACCTCAAGAATGAATTAGATCCACTGAGATCTTTGATCTTATTCTCAAAAGAGTGTGCTGATAAACCTATTATATCCATGAAGTGACCAATTCACCATGTACTAATTCTTTGTGCCAGTATTCTTTCTTTCTTTTTGTCTTTATATCTTTTCAGTTTCCATCTCTTTCATCACCATACAGGGGATGATTAGAAGCTTAAAATGAGAGCAGAGAGCATCATAAGATATTTCATTCCTCCAATTTGAGTAGGTACCCGTATCCAATTTATGCATATTTTACTTAGTGAAGGTATTTTTCCATCGTATGTGGGTTGGTTACCATCCACAAGCAGAACAATTTAGGTCGAAATGTGGATCAAATTAGGTACAATCTAGCGCAGTCCATTTGCATCGATCCCGAACATCATTCATCTTCCAACAACCAGTTTCCGATGTGTCTTGTAAATCAACCTGCAGATTGAGAATTAGGTCAAGTTTGCCGTAAATTAGAGATAATCTCTCGTAATTCTAAGCAATATATACTTACAGAGAAGGAAATCAACCTGCAGATTGATCCAAAAAGATGGTCTGATGAATAAGAAACATTTGAATGGCGACACGGTCCATCGCACGTGTCAACAAATGAACAATGTTTATGAGATGAGATCTTTGTATGTACCATAGAAGTCGGTTGTAAAAATGTCACCTAGGAGTGAACTTCTTTTAGGTTGGGTTAACCTAATACCGATCCGAGATAAGCAACAGTTTGGGACGGGTTTGTTGAACAAATCCCTAATTTGGACTGCATTTGGGTGGAAAATTTTATGCTGGTGTGACTTCGACTCTTCAAGTCAATATGCATCCAAGCAAGACTTGGCAACCCAAACTAAGCCTTAAAATTCTATACCAAGGATTCTACTCGACCTAACCCTAATCCTGAAAGGAAACAACTTGACATTAGTGTGCTCAGTCTAATGTAGTGATTGGGTTGGAAAAATTGGAGATGTGTTGGGTCTAGGGTTTCACTGAGTTAATGGGTGAAAAATAAAGGATAAAATCTCGGAAGCTTCATGTAAATCTAAATTAGACAACAAATGGCACGAGGAGTAGCTCTTTTTGTTATGGTTTTTGGAGCAAGAGTTGGAAAGCCTCCGACAACATTTGTAAATGGATATTGTTGTGGTTGACATTTGGCCTGAGGGTGACCACGCCGGAGGAATCCGAGAAGGCGTCGGTCGGGATGGAGAAAGGGAGCCAACTCTTGAATTTTGGTGTACCTGCACAAAGCCTTGGTCAGAGATTCTGGCGAAGGCCTTCCGATGGCTAAGTTAGAGTTGATCCAGAATTTTTGGAAAAAAATTATGAGTGCTTTCAATGGCTTTTTATGGCTTACCGAGAGTCCTTCCCTACCCTTTTTTTATAGGATGATAGAAAGATATTAAGAAATCATAAATCAATGACTTAATGGGTGAAAAATAAAAGATAAAATCTTGGACACTTCACGCAAATCTCAATTAGATAACAAATAAAATGAGGAGTAGCTCCTTTTGTTATGATTTTTGGAGCAAGAGTTAGAAGGTCTTTGGCTACATTTGTATATGGACATGAAGATCGAAGAAGTTCCAAGAAGCGCAAACCTAATAATGTCACCATCTTGACCATTGGCTGTAAATGAAAAAGAAATCGATCATAATCGCAAGGTTCTTAGAGACCTTTGTTGTGGTCTGTAGATATATATGAAATCGATCGCTAGGTTCCTAAAGGCTAGAATTTAATAGTATGGCCACCTTCACCATAGGCTACAGATGGATATGAAATTGATAAACGAAGTTTTTAGTAGCCCCAATCAAATAGTGTCTACCTTCTCCATGGGCAACAAATAAATATGAAATCAATCGCAAGATTCCTAGGTCTGGATCTAATAATATCACCACCTTATCTACAAACTCAATTTGGACCTTATCTACAAAGTCAATTTGGCAGCAAGCTGCTTTTCTGTTCTCTCTCTCTCTCTCTCTCTCTCTCTCTTATTTTTTGCTTATAAGTCTAGCTACATAATGCTAGTTGAGTGATAATAGAAGTCATGGAAAGCAATTGGATTTTATGCTTTTAATGCTCAAGGTGTCTTACGGTCCAATTGGATTTCTTGCCTTTTCATATTGGATTGAACTTCAGCATCTGCAATGTGCATAGGAACATATTGGAAGAATATTTGATGGATGGTAGTAATTAAAGGAGGAATAATAAAATTGATTTGACAAATGGACGCGTCTCTAGGAACTCACAATGTTTGAAGATGGGAAATCTCAATTTTTTCTTTTATTATTTTCGTGGTCGTGCTTTAAGAATTTTGCATCTCTCTCTCTTTTATACGTGCTATCTTTTTTTTAATTAGGGCTAAAAATGGATTGAATACAAATCAGATGCTATTATATTATATTTGTATATATTCATATTGGGTGAATATAAATGCAGAAATGCATATAAATCAGCTACAAAAAATTATGTTCATATTTATTTCAAATGCAGATTGGTACATATCAGATACTAAAAGCAAGAATAGATATAGATACAAATCCGATTATTAAACTTTGTGACCATAAAATTAAAGATATTATTAAATGGAAGGTAAATTAAGCCAGTAATATATTCATACATTCATTTATTTCTCTTAATTTTTTTTGAGTTATATATAAGATTAAACGGGTTTACAAATCGAATGGATATTAGCTAAATGTTCAAATTATACAAGAATATATCTGAATGGATATTATTTGTTCTATCTATTTTTAACTAATTAAAACAAACAGAAGACAGACCATCTACCTCAAAATTAAAATAAAATCATAAAAATTATCTCTTCTCCAACTTGCAGTTACTTCTCTCCTTATATTTTCTAAATACCACATATTCAAAATTTAAAAGAAAATAACAATTTTAAATAGATGTTAATTGTGCTTACTCCATCTCAACGTATCAAGAAAGTCTTCTGTATGGACCCACTTGGCGACTCCTTTCATGGTGAAATACTAGAGGACTCACAGCTCTATTACTTCACCTATAACCGAACATGATATAGTTGTTCTAATTTATGGCACACATTTTATATAGATTTATAAATTATATAAAAATAAACTTAATAATACTACCATATCATTGTTATGAGCTAGAAGGTGTACTTATAAGTTATAATGGTCATTATAATAAATTTATCTATGCTCTATGCTAAGAGCACTCTTAAACCATCTATCAGCCTATTTATAAAAAAATTGTGATGAATATGAGGTGAATTTAAGGGTGACTTCAGACACACACATATGGTTATTAAATATTTTTTATTCAGTATAGCTCAAGTTGTGTTGTAGCTTAAGCTATAGTGCAGCTCCACTAATATAGCTCCAAACATGCTATTCTATATCTACTCAATTTTTAACAGTTGACTCTAACTAAAATAAAACACTAACCCGGAGTCAAGTGGTAAGAGACGCTACCATCTAAGCAAACACTCTCGAATGATTTTGATAGATTTAGTTATGTAACCATTTTCTATATGTAACTTTGAAGAGTGGTAGATGGTCATAGAGAGATTTTAGCATATCCTCTCCACTATAGTTTTAAATAACAGGGTCAAACCATTATAATGGTCATTAAAATAACAGTTATTGAGATAAATAATATGAAAAAAATAATGCTCGTTATTTTTCATTAGGATGGTCTTTATAACACAAATAGTGGCCATTATTTTTCCAGGTTCTTTAATTCTTTTTCCATGAAATAATATCTATTTCAAAATTTGATTTTTTTTTCTCTCAAAATTCCCTCCAAAAGTAATTGTACGTTCCCCAAAAGTATAGTAATATATCTAATAAAACAAAGAAAATATCATAATGTTATTTTTCCATCATGGCCCATTATTTCCTGGTATTATACTATAATGGTAGCCATGGTTTCAATGGTTACTCTAATATTAAAAATTCAATTTTTTTTTTAGATTAATAATAGCTGTTGTGACCATTAAAACGGCCAGTGACAATTTGGGTGGAGGGTCGTCACAACGTCGTAAGACACACTATTTCAAACTATGTGCTCCGCTTCTTGGTGATCAAAGAGAAAAATAAAATCCTTTAGAGCTCTTGGTCTTTATTATTATTTGGCCAAAGTTTGTGAATCGTATCAAGCTATTCATTCATAACAAAGGACGTATGCTTATAGGATTCTATCCGAAAGAAAGAGATTACAACATGATCTTATTCAAGATCAAGTCAGCAAAAAGATTGAGCCATTGTACCAAAAAAAAAAAGAAAAAAATCCAGGCATTATAGCTTCATGACTGTTTTAGGAAAAAGAATCGGAACCTGAATGTTCCTTATTAGGCCTAATTTAAAGAAAATTGGATCAATTTAGAACAGAGCTGAGATGACTGTTTGCTGATATTCTAACATGAGATTTGGGGCCTGTTTGAGTAATCTAGCAGGATTGAGTTAAATTTTCTGCTGAATTCGTGGATTGGGCCGCCCATTTTAGCATGACTTTATCAGCCAAAACACCTCTCAGTCCAAATTCTATTGAAAGAAAAAAAATTTCGGAGCCTGTTTGGATATTTCTCCAGGATTAAGCGGAAAATCTTGTAAGATTCATGGATTAGGCCGTCCATTTAAGCTAGCCCTATATCAACCAAACACCATCCGGTCCAAATCCTATGGTAAGAAAATTAAAACCTCTATGAGTCTCTCTATTTTTTTTTTTTTATTTCTACAATCCAAAGGATCTGGGCTGAATTTGGACTGACTCTTAAAAAATGCAAGATAGATAGACCAACAAGCTAAATTCCTATAAGCTATAGGAACATCCAAATAGACCATCATAGAGTTTTTTCCATTTCTGCAACCTAACAAGCCTATGATTGGGAAGACGCAAGTTGGATGAGTCAACATGCCTGATTCCTATAGGATTTTTAGCCCAATCTTCCAGAAATATCCAAACAGTGCCTGTTTGGATCATAGGTTGGGCCAAGCATATAGTTGCAAAATGTTCATGTTTTAGAGTGGGTAGAGAGAAAGAAAGACCTCATATCTTTTTTACTCCCTGCATAAATGGGCTGGGAAAAGTCTGGTTAAAATTAGCTAGACCAGGCCTTATATTCTATCATACCACAAATCTTGTTTTCCAAATCCTGAGGATTCAGCAGGATTATCCAAATAAGCCTCAATATTTTTGTCCTTGACAAGGAGGAACAATGTCTCGTATGATCCATGCAAATGAAAGTTTGGTGTTGTAGAATTTTGTTCCGTCCAATGTTTAGAGAACTTCTCTAGCATTTCCCTTGTCAAGAACCTTGCCTTGAAATAAATATCACGAACAAATACTAGGCACAGTCTTCATGTCTCAACCCAATCTTATAACATAGAGTAAAATATATCTAAATCTCAACCAAATCATAAGAGAATCATGGTTAAGTATGCATATGACTTGCCCTAAATCATATTCACCTTTATGTTTAAAATTCACTTTTTAATTGGGTTTCATTTCCATGGAGAGAGATAAAGAGTGGACCATATGGTTTTAGTTGCAATGGGAAGTTTTGCTGCAAGATAGAAGTACTAGACTACGCTAGGATGGGTGGTCTATGTTTGAAAAGAAATAATTTCCTTTAATGCATACTGTGATGGCATGCTAGAATTTGAGAATGTACTTTTATTTTTCTCTTTAGAAAAACTAGCAACCAACAAGGTGCAAAGCATGTTTGGAGAAGAATAGAAGGAGAGAGTTAAGCAAAACAAAACAAAAAAAAAAAAAAAAAGAAAAGAAAAGAGGGAGAGTGATAGAGTATATACAATCTATTTAGCAGTCAAATCTAGAAATCCAAAATATTTCTATCTTTCAATTTATTTATGACTTTTATGAAGGAAGTCATTAGAAAACGAAAAGAAAGTAAAATTAGAAGTTAACAGTGAGAATGATTGTGAGATGATTAGTGTATTTATTTTAAATATATAAAAATGCATTTTTGATATAAAAATTGATACAAAAGAATCAAGAGAGAATGTTTTTTGATTTAAAATTATCATTTTTACATAAAAACTCAAAATAAGCATATCTTTCCCTCCCAAAAGAAGGCTAAGAGCCAAAATGAAACCAAAAGCACATCCAAATTAGCTTTTTTTTTTCAAAATGTAAATATTTGTATTTTATGTGCAAACATGTTTGTGTGCACATTATATGAGATATTTTTTTAGATATCTATTTACATTATATTAAGTTCATCAAGTCTGTCCATTTTTTATTTGGAATTTCCATTGGTTTTACCTTTTTTTTTTTTAAAGAAACACATTTAAATGGAAAACTAATGGAAATATAGAAAACTATTCATTTCTTAGGCGTTAATACATTTCTCTCTTTTTAATGCATGCCCTCTAAAACCCAATTAAATTGTCAATAAATTTTAAATTGCAAAGGACCATGAACATTTAAAATATCTCATTATATCATTGCCTTATTCTTGTAGTAGTTTAGATGGCAACATAAGAATGATTCTATGTATGCAAACTTCATGAATCAAAGTTACAAAAATAAATGATGGAAAGGATTGGATAACCGAGCAAGGAAAGCTAGTCCACAGAATCCCACATTTCATGAGGGTTGCATGAATAAAGTGGAAAGGGATGAAATGCAGGCCACCTTAGCCAAAACCCTAGGGGCATTTTGGGTACGCTAATAAATGTACCCCCACACATAAATATACACACTAGATGTTGCACCAGGGGTCCAAAACAAGACAAACATCTCTCTCTCTCCCTCTGCATGTGTGTGTGAGCCTTCTCTCTCTCTCTCTTTCTCTGGGTGTGTGCGTGAGAGCCTTCTCTTTGCTTTCCCTCTCGCCCTCTTGGGACAACTGAAGAGCCACCAAGGCTCCTAAGCACACACCAATATAAGAAGACACAGAAGCCATGGCCTTTTGAGAGGGAAAGGAGTGAGATATAACAGGAGAGGAGAAGACTTTTTGTTTCACAACCTTGCTGCTCTTCTCCTTTCCTATAGTCCCTGTTCTGCTGCTATTAGCAGTTGCAGTGCTTCCCACACTATGATGGATTATGGGCCTCTTGTTGATGTTGATGATGAGTATGGGAAGCTGGTGATTCGAATGAACCCTCCAAGGTAGAACATTCTTCCATTTCCATCTCCCCTGTCTTAATTCAAGTTTATATCTCGTAGTCTTGAGGGATTTCCAATCTATGTGGGGGGATGCTGGGAGTATTTTGATGAACAAAGGCTGTGTGTGCTCTGTTTTTTGCTCTCAGGGTCACTGTGGACAACACTTCCAGCAAGATAGCCACCTTGGTGAAGGTCAGTTGCGTAGTTTTGGCCTTTGTTTTTGGAGGTGGGGTGGTGTTTGGGTTTATGTCTTATTAGGCTTTGGATTTGAGAGGTTCGGCTCTGTTTCAATGCAGGTGGACGGTGTTAACAGGCATGGGAGTTTGCTAGAAGTTGTGCAAGCCTTAACTGATCTCAACCTCACCATTAGAAGAGCATATATTTCCTCTGATGGAGAGTGGTTTATGGATGGTAGGCCTCTCAATTCCCTTCTTTCGTTTATAATCTTCTTAGTTTTTTTCCTCTGTTATCTTAAAAAAAAAAATTCTTTACTACTGCCATTTGTAGTGTTCCATGTTGTCGACCAAAATGGGAATAAGCTACATGGTAGCGAAGTCATCGATCGAATTCAACAAGTAAGACTGTGAATCCCATTTGTCATTTAAAATTACGAACTCTTTATTATGTTTTCAAGAATATGCAACTTCTTTTATAGTCGTTTACTCTGTATTGGACACACGAATGTATATTTGTCTTACTAAACATGAGGATTTTTTTTTTAAGATTAGAGTCAAATGAAATGTCTTATATTGGTCTGCAAATAGCATGCAGATGTAAGGTTGTTCTTCTATCCAATACCTTGTCAGGAATTATGACTCAGTTGAGCTGTTTCTCTTTTCCTAAAGTTTTCTTAGATATAAGGGAATATAAACAAATATTTCAGAGCAATGGTAATTGATACGAACCGAATGTGTTTCTTTTTTTTTTTTGAGATTTTGTTGCAAGATACTATTTTATTTTGGCATGACTCAATAGTTCCTTCCAGTTTGCTGTGGATAGTAGTTACTGATAATATGTTCCAAGCTCAGGGGATTTAACTTGTTTCAGTGCTGACCATCATCTTGCAGTCACTAGGAGCAAAAGCATTTGATTTGTGGTTATTAAGAAGATCGGTAGGTGTCCAAGCCTCTGCGGCACACACAACGATCGAATTGATCGGCAGAAACCGGCCAGGGCTGCTCTCTGAGGTCTTTGCTGTTCTCACAGACCTCAAGTGCAATGTGGTGGCTGCAGAGGTCTGGACCCACAACTCAAGAATGGCATCAGTGGTACACATCACTGATGAAGCTACTGGAGGTGCAATTGATGATGCCGACCACCTTTCTAAGATCAAGCTACTTCTTCGCTATGTGCTGAAAGGAAATCCAGACAAACGAAGCGCGAAGACTGCCATCTCCCTAGGGGTGACCCACACTGAGAGGAGGCTGCATCAGATGATGTATGCCGACCGTGACTATGATCGGGGCGATGTCGATGAGGAAGAGTCCCCAATTGATCGGAGCAAGCTCCTGGTGACCGTCGAGAATTGCAGCGACAAAGGATATTCGGTGGTGAATGTGAGGTGCAAAGATCGGCCTAAACTGCTTTTCGACACCGTGTGCACTCTAACTGATATGCAGTATGTTGTATTCCATGCAACCTTGATTGCTGAAGGGCCAGAAGCATATCAGGTTTCCCTCAAACTCATTGCAAACAACCCCCACTGTTTACATCAAGAGGAAAAGAGCATTCAGCATTATGATCATCATGTCATTAGCTTGCATGTGATGCCTATGAATGAATCGACATTGAATGAAATTTATGTGTTTCACATGATGCAGGAGTACTACATTAGGCACTTGGATGGATTCCCCATTAGCTCGGAAGCGGAGCGGCGGCGGCTAATTCTTTGCTTGGAGGCTGCAATTAAAAGGAGAAACACAGAGGTATGTGATAATAGAGATTTGGTAGAGTTCTCTTTCACAATGAAAACTATCCTGGACTGATATCAACATTGCTTCCACAATCCAGGGTGTGAGACTCGAGCTCTGCTGCGATGACAGGGTCGGCCTACTCTCCGACGTTACCCGAATATTTAGAGAAAATGGCCTCACGGTCACCTGCGCAGAGGTCTCCACAAGGGGCTCTCAAGCTGTGAATGTGTTCTATGTCATGGATGCATCAGGGAATCCAGTTCAAAGCCAAACAATTGAGGCAGTAAGGAATGAAATAGGGGAGACAATTCTTCATGTAAAGGATGACATGTATTTGAAATCTTCGCCGCAGGATGGTAGGAAGTTCTCATTAGGTAACCTTTTCAGGTCCAGATCGGAGAAATTCCTCTACAGCTTGGGTTTTATTAGATCAGGCTCTTGAGATCAGGTAACCTTCTGATTTGCATGGAATTCGCATGTAAAAATAGCCGAGTTAAGCATTCAGCATGTACTAGTTTCAGAACATAAACTAGTTGAACTTCTTTTCATCTTGGCTTAGGGCTTGAATGAATGCCAATGGCTCTGTAAGATTACAAGGGAAAAGAATTGTTGGATGCTGTAAATAGAATGGATTCTCTTCCTCGGACCGGACCCCTATCGATGTGAACACTGAAGAAAAAAAAATTCTGAAACTTTTTGTCTAACTATGCTATTTCGCAACATTTCAGAAAACTTCTTCCTTGGCTGACAAATATTAATGTAGAAAGCTTCTTATGGTTTGAGTTATAAGTTCTGTCAATCTCTTTCCCTGCCTTGTCTAAATATTTTCATGCATTTTTCTGTCCATGTGGTAATGAATGGATAGAAAATAATAAGTCAGCTAAAGCTTTACTGGATCTGCTCCAATTGAACTATGACAATACCATAGGCAGGAAAGGGATTTTGAGTTACTGCAGTAAGTATGTGAAATGGAGCAGAAGGGTAATGGAAAGTTAAATTCTAAAACGTTATGTTCTCTGGATAAATAGTTGGAATACTTGAACAGGTAGGGACTGCGGCAGAGGATACTTGAACAGGTAGTTGCTGAAATCAGAAAAAGCATTGGATGGAATTTCCCTCCCCCTTCACTCCAACAAAAACACACACAAAGTTTTTTTTAAAAAAAAGACAGAACAAAAGCATATTTCTGAAATAATCATAGACCTTCATACTTTGATTAAAGGCTAGTCCCCCTCCTCTTAGGAAGAGATAGCCATGGAATAAATATTTTTAACCAAGGAGATAGGCATCACAATTCACAAATCTGTCCAGGTTTAATATGAAAAACTCTACCCCGCACCATGTTCCTATATCTTTGCTTGACATTCCTTCTTTTCTTAAGTAGCCATCTTTGATGTTTTCTGGTTATCGTCTTCGATTAAGATGGTTTAGTTGATGCTTTAAAGACGAAAAGCATGGTAGACAAAGCATGCATTAATATAACTTTTCACATTTTATATCTCCTTCTCTTTTGAGATTAGGATTAAATTATACTCTCACTCAATAATTTAAAAAACTTTCACTTATCCCTTGAGGTTTATTTTTATCCGACACTCTAACCCATAACTTAATAGAATATTAATCAAATTGTTAACCTTAAATAGAATCCAAATACCATATTAGAAAAAGATTTCAAAAATGATCGAAATAACCTAAAGTGATATAACAACTACCTTATGATATAAAAAATCGTGTGCGTCCTCCTCTCCACCAAAACGGTTTCACTAATATCATTAATTTAATTGGATGCTTTACAAACTATTAGATGTAAGCATAATAATTGTAAATCTCGAGGAGGTTTATGCAATTTATTCAATATATTCTTAAACCAACATTCTAAGCAAAAAAAAATGCGACAATTTATTCATCAAATGAGAAATCATATCCATCAGCAACATTTGACAATCAATGGTATATGAAATCATGTTGATGTCATCTGGTGACCAGTGAGCATGTGAGAAACTCAAGATGGAGATCATGGAGGGGTCAAGACCTTGATATGCTGATGATTGCCAACCATGGAAGGAGGCCATGGTGATGGATATATACCACCCTCCAGCCAACCACATCACAATATCACATCCGGCTGCTGGTCCCCCATGAATGCATGTCCTCTTCATCTCGTCTCACACGTGTTGGGAAGGGAAACTTTTTTCGTGTGGCCTCTTGTGGGGTCCTTTTCCCATTATGGAAACCTACCACCTACCAAGAAGACCCCCCCCTAAGTCTAACCACCTAATTGGGACACCTTATCCTCCATGCGTGCAAGTTCTCCCACCAACCACTGGGCTCTTCTGGAATATACCCTTGCCAAGGAGAGACTCGCCTTACAGTAATAAACAGGCTCCATTTTGTGATTCTCAATCAAGCTAAAAATTCTTTCTGAGCCGGACCAATTAGGATCCAAATTGTTGAAATATTTGCAGAAGAAAAGAAACAAGAGAAAGAGAGAGAGAGAGAGAGAAAGAATTTTATTTCTCTATTCTTCATATTCAGTACAACTCAGGAGTTATATATACTCGTGTATAGACTCCATACATGAAAAATAATATAGGCTGATACTGGTTGTCATGTGATCCCTAAAATCACTCTAACAAAATTATGCTAATAAAGAAAACTAATATAAGTTTACACAGAATCATGCTGATAAAGAAAAATATTATGAGTGATGAGGGTCTAAGTATGTCATATTTGATGATTATTTAGGTGAAAATACTACTAGTCTGTAATCTCTCATTAAGTGGTTGAGCTACCTAATCTTATAGCCTTACTTTGAGATATCTATCACTTTTTTTTAAAAAGGAGAAAAGAAAATATATATGAGGATCCTCTGGACTAGCGGGGGCTTGTCTTGTAATCAGGGCCGTCCATGATAACTTAATAGACATGATTGAATAAAACTGGTGTGCTTCGACAAGGTGCACTGCCCATGGATCCCATCTAATCACGACAGTCATGTCAATCATGGATGGCTGTCATTGGATGATAGATAAGCCCTCCCTTGTCTAAGTTAAGACGATCGAAATCCTATATATATATATATATAAAGCAAGATTAGTTGCTAAAGGATACTGTTAAAATTGACATAAGTTAATGAAATAGGCTAGAAGATTAAAGACTGGAACCTAGCTAGCCTACCATCTATAGAAGAATTTAATCAAGCACCGATATGAACTTGGGAATCAAATACAAGACTAATTTACTATTTATTTATAGGTAGGGATTGGATGTGACACAAGCAGCAAGACAAATATGTTTGTTTTTTTTAAAAAATTAGGATTTATCGAACAAATAGTAAATAAAAAGACATTACTTATGCAAATAAATGCTAAATAATATTTAAACAAATAATAATAATAAAATGTTAAGAAAAAGATTGTAACCTTTGATCTATTAGGGTTTTTACCTTTTAAAAAAGATTGTAACCTTTGATCTATTAGGGTTTTTACCTTTTAAAATATATAAAGATAGCAGAAACATGAGATGCAAATGCGTGGAAAGATAGATAAACAAAATATTTAAACAAATAATAATGATAAAATGTTAAGAAAAGATTGGAACCTCCGAGCTATTAGGATTTTTACCTTTTAAAATATATGGAGAGAGCAGAAACATGAGATACGTGGAAAGATAGACGGATAGATAGACCTCATGAACACACAAATTATGAGGGTTGGCATTGCATTGGAATATATATATATATGTATATATATCCAAGATTGTCATATAGGTTATGTAACAATATCCCCCGACCAGCAAGTGCATTTTCCTAGTTGTCACCTAATTGCTTTGTGGATTATAAATAAATAACAACAATGGCATGAGAACAAATTTTTAATGAACAACTGGTAGATAATTGTCTCAAAGAATCATCCCAAGGATCATGAGAAATAAGCACTCAAATCTTTTTACCATCTGTTTTTACCGGATCCGGGTCAATCTTAAATTAATGGACCGAGCCCGGTTCGGTTGCCCTTCAAGATCCCAATGCATAAAAGTGATATAAAGCAATAGGGTGGACCACTGTTGGGTCGGATTTGGAGAATCGGGCACGATAACCAATAAAGATCCCGGATCCAGCGGAATCACGTGATCTGGAGCCCCGGGGTTGGGAGGGCCGAGATTGGGACACGCGTAGAGGGCCGAAAGGGACGGGTCGGACAGGGAAGCGGTGCTACCGCCGGAGTTGCGTGTCCGCTTTTCCTGTTTGGTCGATCCTGTCGGCCCAACTTTGGATCCGGTGCCACCTCATACCAAAACCAACCCAACCAAATATCTAGTGGGCGCGGTCCCTTTTTTAATTGGACCACATGCAGAGAAAGATACGAAGCAACTTGCAGCCGGATTCTTGTCTTAAAATCTAGCTAGCATGTATCTTTTTCTTGATGCCGTTTATGAAAAATTAAGCTAACAAACCTTGTGTGCTAAGTAAATTAGTAATACTTAAGAAAAAGAGAAATTAAAGTAAATCTTCAATTAGTTTTTCACAAATTAGTTCCTAAAATCATCTATATTTGTATATTAATTCCTGTCTTTTGTACACTTATATTTTTATTCCTAAAATCTTATAAATTATGCATCCTTTGGATTAAGTTAGTTAGATGGCAATGGAATATTATATTTTTACTCTTCTAATGGTATTAATTAATATCTTCCACGTGTTTTTGTCCTAATTCTCAAACTCAAGTGATCTCTTAAGCCTTGCCTCTCTATTAAAAAAAAAAGAAAGTGAATTGAGCATGAAAAGTCCAAGTCTCTAATTTAGTTTGCCACTAAAATAAAAATATTTTTATCCTGATGCAGTCTTAGTTAACCTTAATCAGAGTTTAGCCAACAAAAACTAACGAAAAGGCCGACTTCTACAAACAAACAAAAGAACTCAACATAAATTTTTAAATAATTATAGATGGTGTAGAAAAATAATATGTAAATATGAAAGGTTTGAGGAAGCAATATATACAATAGAAACTCTCCTTAGTTTGGTTTAGTTTTTCTACAAAAAGAAATACATGCCAACGTGGATGATCATTGGTATTCTCACATTCTCTTCGCGGATAATTGCTTGCTTCTCGCTCGAGCTCCTATTCAGAATGCCTGCAGTCAGCAGGTCAACTTATCCAGATCTGTTGTCCTCTTCAGTTCGAAGACCAACCAGCATCTCAGGACTGGCATCAGGGAGATTCTAGGTATGGAGAACCAGGCTAGAGGTGGAGATACCTAAGTGTGCCTATTACTGGAAGGAGATCACGGATGGCGGAGTGCAACGAGATTGAGCAGGGTATCAGATATAGGTTGAAAGGATGACAAGCGAAATCACTCTCCATGATGGGTAGAGTGACTTTAGTGAGATCAGTTCTTAGCTTAGTTTTGGTTTATCTGTTGACCCATACAGTAATGCCTAGGGCCCCACTGGTGAAGGTGGAGCAGTTATTCAAGAATTTCATATGGGGTGCACGAGTAGGAGGGGACTTCATTTTGTTGCTTGAGAAATGGTTTGTCGGCCTCGAGACCTTGGAGGTCTGCATATCTGCTCTATACTAACATGGAGGGAGATGATGGCATCCAGACATGTTGCTCGATTCTTGCTTGAGTCAGATAGCCTGTGGAGCTCTCCGATGAGGGCCAAGTATGATGACTAGACCATGGTGGCTGATTTTCAGGCTGAACATCGTAATTCTTTTATTTGAAGAGAGATGTGCTCTTGGGCCTTGAAGGTGACGACTTAGATCTGGTGGATAGTTGGGGATGGCCAGTTGATTGATGTGGTCAACGACTCCTGGATAATGAATATTTCAGTTCAATTATTGCCCACCATGGTTGATATGGAGTGCTCATGCCTCAGAGTGAGCGACCTATTCTGACTAGGCGAGAGGAGATGGGATGTGGTTTAGGTCCGATGTCTATTTGGTGATCAGTTAGCAAAATGGATTCTGGTCGTTCTGGTGTCTAGGAGGGGAGGACCCGATAGTAGGACATGGAGCTCAACTTGTAGATTTAAGGTGAGAGTTAGCAACCTTGGGAAGTTGTATAGAGTTGAGGCGCCTCAGTTGATGGATGGTGCCTGGCTTTGGAGGCTCCATGTTCACCCCTGGATCGTTTTATTCCTTTGAAAGGTGGCATGGGGTTGCCTCCTAACGAGGGGAGTGTTGAGCAGGCGGGGTGTGCGCATCCATCCCACTTATGACTAGTTTAGGGAGGAGGAGGAGACCGTTGAGAATGTGCTCATCATGTGCCCGAGAGCAGCTCGGGTGTGGCAGTTGGCAGGCAGCCATTGGGGATTCTTGCAATCTCCAAAGGCGGTGGCATCTTTCCTTAATTACTTGAAGGGATCCATTAGCAGTCCAGTCATGGGATTTGAGGGTGTCACTGCCGCCTATGTTGCATATTATACATAGTTGGATAGGAATGCCAAGACCTTTGAGGGTCAAAGGCAGAGTTTGAGGACCGTGGTTGCTAGGACGATTATTCAAGCAAAGGAGTTTTCCCAGCCTCAAGCTATCGAAGGATATGGGATAGCTAGGAACATTTGAGCCCCCACTCATTTCTTGGAGTGATTCAAACGACTCTCATCTTCTAGGAGCCTCCATTCTCGAGCTTTCCCAAGATAAACTTCGACGGAGTGTGCTTGAGGAAGGAGGCCGAGAAGGTACTGGGGTTGTGATTAGGGATGCTGAGTCTAGGCTGATTATAGCAGAGGATAGTCGTCTTTATGATATTTTTTCTCTTAGAGCCGAGCTCAGAGCTGCTTGAGAAGGAATCACTTATGCGCAGGACAAATTGGGACGTATCCATATGGAAGGTGACTCAGCTCCTGCGATCAATGGATCCAGAATTATGTGAGAGCAATGGACGAGCACCCGCTGCTATGGGACATCAAAGATCTCTTGAAGGATTGTATTGCTTCTCAGGTCGCTCATGCTTATTGTGAAGCGAAAGTCGTCTCGTTCGTTGTGCAACAATTCGATGGCTGATTTTGTGTGAACTATTCTTCTACTCCACATTCTCTCTCTTCTTTTTTTTGTGTATTTTTTTGAATGCACTCACCCGACAAGAATAATATGATGTATTCTGCTTATCAAAATAATAATAATAATAATAATAATAATAATAAAATAGGGTAGTCAAAGTAGGGCAGGCTTGTGGTACGGTCCGGTCTAATACTAGGGCGGGGTCAAACTTTCCGCTTCCTGGAAACCGATGTGGTACGACGGCAGGATATCTCGCAGGCGTTTATTGGGCGGAGGGAGAAGCGCGAGCGATAGGCTTTTGGGCCCTACACTAACATTTCGGTGTGGTGGCGACGGACAGCTGTTCGATGTAGGACCACCGTAGGATGATGTGGGACCCTCACTAGCGGCCGTCCATCTCGTGTCACGAGTGACGTTACTTACTTGGGCCCAGATTTTGAGATCCCTCTGGCACTATCAATCATTAGCCGGACCACGGCCGTCCGTCCAACTGGGAAGCTTCCACCCCAAACCTCTTGAGTTTGGCGGTTATCTGATCCGATCTTTTGGAAAGAAATGACCTAAATGATGACAGCCGTTCCATCGATGCTTCCTCCAGGGGATAAGATCTGATAGGATGCCTAAGAGCAAGCTGTGGGAAAATAAAACAAGACAAGAAAAATGAGCGTCTCTCACTAAGAAGTCCAAAGAGATGAGCCTAACTAACGTTCTTGCCCATACTTGCTTCCTCTATTGTTCAATTACTCATTCCCTGAACTGAGGAAGAGAAGACCTTTTTCCATGCTACAACCGCTAAAACCAGTCCTTGACCGAATACATTCGATCATAAATGGACAAAAGAAGAGCTCTGAGCTAGTCCTGTTTGCTTCAAATATTTGTTATTTTAATAAAAGAGATTCTAAGATAGGTTTTGGAAGAATATGTACGTCCGCATTGATTGAATAGTTTGATAAAGATACTTTCAAACCAAAGCACCCTTTGTAGATTGATGTCGGCAGCAAGCATTCCTTCCCGCCAAAAGCTGGAAGAGCATGATTGCTTGCGGAATAAGTGAGGCGCCAAACATTAACAAAAAAAAAAAAAATCATAGAAGAGGAACTTATACGGTGTATAGGCCCATACAGTGTATGTCTACCCACCAAAATGGTGCAGACTTATACCTTAGAATACATCAGTTACTATTCCCTTTAATTACCATTTTACCCTTACCCACGCCGTAAACACTGAAAAAAAGTGAGTGCAATTTAATCTTTACCATAAAATCTAAACCATCCAAATGCCAGAATACATGCCTACCCCTACAAGGAATATCTTCCAAAATCGATTCCACAACCAAATATCCCCTCAAAATGTTGCAAATAATTTTAAGATAAGAGGGTTTCATTATGTATGAACAATCAATCAAGTTCAATATTCTTGGATTTCTGGAAAAAAAAAGAAAAAAAAAAGAAGAAGAAAGCAAAAGGCGAACCAAACAGCCCTAGACAAACGACTTCTATTCATAAACCAATCAGAGCCTCGACAGCACAACGCTTGTTCAATGTGATTACTCCAAATTAAATATTCAGTCCAACTACTGAAGCCTGGAGGAAACATAGTTTGGTTGGTTTGGCTCCAGCCTGCGATAGGATATTTGTCCCATCTCCAGAGAGATACTTTGAGAAATTTTTGAGCATTCCAATGATGTTCAATAAGAATAGTCATAGTCCAAATGATATGATATAACCGGGCAAAAAATGCAATCCTGTATCAGGAACAATTTACTATTTTACTGCTGTAAAATGCTTACGATACATCAAACTTAAAATCAGCTGACCTCCAACATCAGTAAGTGTATTTACATGGATCCAAATCCCCTCACCAGCTTTCACTTCAAGAATTTGAACTGCAATATTCTGTGGGGGTCTTGGGTTCTGATGACGAATGACTCCAGCTCACCAGCTTCTGTCCTCATCCATGCATGGAACTTCCACCAGTCAACAACAGAACTATAGCAACAAAATCAAATTTCATATTTGATTTGCAATTCCAAAAGATTGCATAGTATGCCAACAGCAGGCAGCAAGTGGATCAGCTTAAAATCAACAGTATTTGCATTTTGGAAATACCAATGCTAGTTCGCATGAGGCCACTGAATCTTTTGGTATGACATGCTTAGCGGATGAGATTTGAATCTAGAAAAAAAATGGAGGATCATAGGATGGTGCCCTGCTTGAATAAAGAAAGGTGGGTAGGTCCTGTACTCAAGCCTTGCTCAGACCATTGGAAGCTCACCACATTCACTGATGACCACTTTATTTTTTGGCCGGTCCCCCCCGGTCAGTCTCTTGTGACTCGATCACGCTCGCTACATCCATCCCCTCGAGTACCTGTCCAAACACAACATGCCTCTGGTCCAACCAAGGTGTCTGCACCAAAATAGTATACACAAGTTGCATTGTCAGCTTGATCAGCAGCCACCATGTGCCCACAATCAGCACAAGCACATGCTTGCACACTACTCTACCAGAGCCAGTACAGGTCCCGATAACAACGTGACCAACAAGATGGAGGCTTGAACAAAGCAAAAAAATTAATAATAAAGGGTTTCCTGTAGCCAAGATAATATGAAATTTGAAGGGAAATTTAAAACTGTACACGAAACAGTTCACTAGAGCTAGTACATGCCCTTCAAAACATGATCAAAATGTGCCTGTGCAATAAGCATATGCCAGTAATTTTTATTCAAATAGTTCTCCAAAGTCAGTGATTCAAATTTCAAGATTATTCTTTTCTTTTTCTTTTCCTTTTTTTTTTAGGAACCGAAAGCACATGCAAGAGCTTCTTGGTCAGTGTTCCATCTTTCCGTATAACTATGACATAAAAATACAATAGAAAAGTTTTTCTAGACTTATGTTTTCAAGATATTTGATAGCAGGGGAAATAAGGCTTGCATTATGGATGCTTGAAAGTCTGATAAAGTGTCTTTAAGCGTCCAGAGGTAATAGGTCAGCCTCCAAAATCTCACAGTGGGAACCTTGGGAACCCCACACAAGTGTGCACACACACAAGAGCTCACTTATTCTTAAATATGAACCATGGATGACGTATTTGTCAATGTAAAGTTGAATAAAACCTGCTCAGGATTGCTAGCTTTATAATGTGCATAAGGTATGTACACTATACTGGCTAACTTGCATCACACTACCTAAATCAGAATTTTAAAACTGAAAATTGCCGTATCATGTTTGAGTGTTGAAAAGCTGTGACGCTTAGAAAGTGACATCAAGGTAACAATATTAACCTGCACTTTACCACACCATTTAATGGTATAGTTCCCAGTCAAGATAAATTAGACCCCATAACATGACAAAACAATATGATGCATCCAAAAGTTGCTGGAAACCAGAACCAAATCTAGGATACAGATTTGGAACATAATTTCAAATGAGTAATAATATGGTCAGTTACCTTGACAGTGCAAATGAAGAACTGGCTTCCGTTGTTGTTGGGCCCGGCATTTGCCATGCTAACCACTCCAGGTCCCACATGATACAGATTTAAGTGCCATTAGCACGGGGGGTGCAGTCACCTGTCCAAACAGTACATATAACTAAACCTAAATAAGATAAATAAAGTAAAACAAATAAGGATAGTTCTTGAGCCTTTTTGGCTTGATACTAGGACATATTGACCCAGAACCAGAACATGTCAATATGAGCTAGCACTTCATATCGAGTGGCTTGCCTGGTAACTAGTACCAATCCAATGCCAGGTGGTAGTGCTGGCATGAATTGGCATGAGCAACACTCAAAACCACGAAATGAGCTTGGAATTTTTGAGATGTATAGTCATCACTTGCATTTCCCAGGGCATCTTAAAACTTGAGACTAATGCTGCCATTAAGATGGAATCAAAGAAAATAACAGTCCAATACTATAACCCACGATAAACGAAATAAAGGGCCATTACCTAGTTATGGTCCCAGCAATTCAAGGCCCTAGAAAGAGAGGATAAGGGGTATTACCCCTAGACATGTGCATCCACAAGCCTAGAGAACCCGAACTTTATCCAACATTGACACACGCAACTACAAACATTCTGAAACTTAGTTTAAAAGGAAAGATGGTAACTACTACTTTTTAATGTTTGCATGTGCATGTGTCTGCATGTGCATATGCCCATGCCCGTGTTTGTTTATGCGTGTTTAAGAGACAAACATCTGCCAAAGGCCGCATAATATATTCTAAATATGTGCCATCAAGAGCAACAGGACAGTAATATTTCGGCAAACTTCTTGCATGGTTATAATCCTGTTCTCAAGTAAATGATTGCCCATAGATACACAGATGCATACAAACATATTGTGAGCTACTATATTTGTCCACGCATAAGCTGGTTATAGTTTTCACTTTTCAGTAATAGATGCACACAACCTATAGCAAGATAGGATCAAAAGGGAAATACTTGTTATGCCAGATTGTGACTACTTCATCAAACACAATGGAAAATGGACTTCAAACTTTTTGGCCTAAACAGCCCTAAATCATTAACCATTTCTACCAATTGATACAACATACTTAGCAAATTAGTGATGCAGAATCATTAGCAGATATGATGACTTGAGCAGAGTGGAATACAAAAGAGAAATGAGAAATGTCTAAATAAAGGAGATTTAACACTGAAGAAGACCATGAAGAAACGGATGAATTGCTGAAGTTCTCCCAGATAAAACAATATTCTATATCTTTCAAGAATCTCAAAAGATCTCCATACAACTCTTTTCTTGACATGGATCAATAGGGGTCAATATGGGGCCTGTATCTCTTTGTGCCTGTGAGTGTTTCTTTTATCTGAAACACTGTGATTCGTCCCCTCAAGAAAGAAACAGTACGTGATTCTGACTTTGCTTTCTTTGCTTAACTTTTTTTCAAGGATAATCAAATTGCTAGATCTACGATTTTGGAGTGCGGATCCTCTGTTGCCTGGAGGTTATTACCCTCCATGTGATGTGTGTTCGATTGGAATACGCACCAGACCTCACACTGCATCACTAGGACTGTGGGTCCATACTGGCCACTGTGCAGTGGGAGCAAGGAGGCGTGCGAGAGGGCAAATGGTGTGGGTAACAAGGGGGGTAACAACATACTAACGTGATCTATTTTAGACAGCCAACTTTATATCATGGTCTCATCCACCAAGATCTACAATAATGAGCTAGCTAATGAAACTATTTTCAGAAGGATCAAGCTCTATCAATTCCCACGCAATGAGATCAACAACTCGAGCTCCTCATGGATTTCCTTACTGATAAGTGATGCATGTTGCATTGTTACCAATCATATTTTACTTTACAATTGTCACA
The DNA here is from genome assembly GCA_025769935.1 of Phoenix roebelenii. Lineage (NCBI taxonomy): Eukaryota > Viridiplantae > Streptophyta > Magnoliopsida > Arecales > Arecaceae > Phoenix > Phoenix roebelenii. Next base: position 4,276,026 of record JAOXJJ010000263.1, read on the forward strand.
TTTGAATTCTTGTCACAAATGTAAAGTTACAACTTTTTTTTTTACTAAACATTCTCAGTGCATATTGCACATTGCTTCTTTGATAATACTAAAACTTATAGAATTTTACTGTTTGCTCTCTTAGATAAGTTGAGTAAATATTTTGGGTTGATAAACTGGTACACAATGCAATATAACATGATGACAAACAGAAGCAACTGCATACCATATATTTTATAAATGGTCAACAAGAACTGAAAAACACATTCTTGAAAAAAAAAAATATACATTCTGGACTTGCCTTAACCATATTTATTTGGTTGGAACCCCAAAGAATCAGAATATTTGACTATAACATCTTTTTTGTGAATCAATAAATAACTATGATACTTGGCAAATAATAATTCCTTAAAAAGTTAATACAAAAGCAATTTTAAGACATTCAAAATATGACAAAGGTCGATGTTCGCCAAATTTTGAATGTTATATGAGATAGACTTTAGAAAAGAATTATTGTTTACTTTCTTAAATAAGTGAAAAGCACTGTACTACCAATTTATAAGAAGTGATATTCAAACTGTTCTAATTTTTTGGCATTACTCATAAGCTATACTATGAAACTTTGGAAGAGGGTGATTGAGCACAGATTGAGATATAACATAAAAATATTGGAGAACCAATTTGGTTTTAAACTAGGAAGATCAACTATGGAAGCCATTTTTTTCGCTTTTGGAGGTTAATATAGAGGTATAGAGAAATGGTACAAGATCTTTATATGGTTTATTGATCTAGAGGAAGCATATAATAGAGTCCCTATAGAAGTCTAGGTGTTAGAAAAGAAAAGAGCTTCCATTAAATATATTAATGTGATTCAGATCAAATACGATCAAGCGGTTGCTAGTGTGAAAACTACTAGTGATAATATGAGTGAGTTTCCAATCACAACAAGTTTACACTAGGGAACTACTCTAAATCCTTAACTTTCTGCATTACTTATGAATGAACTAACTAGGCATATTCAGAACGATATTCCTTGGTGCATGGTATTTGGGGATGATATAGTCTTAGTGGATAAAATTAGGTCGGGTTTAATTGTAGATTAGAATCATAGAGCAGTGCATTAGAATACAAGGATTTAGGTTAAGTACAACCAAGATAGAATACATGAAATGTTACAAAAACCAGAGATGAAGGTGGAGTGAAAATTGAGGATTATGAAGTTCCTAAGAGTGATCATTTTAGGTATTTAGAGTTGACTATTCATAAGGAAAGAGAGATTGAAAAGGATGTTTTCCATGGAACTAAAGCAAGATAATAAAATGGAGAAGTGCAATTAGGATATTATATGTTTATAGGATACCTACCAAGTTGAGGAAAAAAATGACAAAACAGCCATACGACTAGCTATATTGCATGGTATAGAATATGGAGTAGTTAAAAAACAACATATATGCAAGATGAGTGTAGCCGAAATAAGAATGTTGAGATGAATGTGTAATAATACAAAAAAAGTTAAAATAAAAAATGAAGTCAATTTGCAAAAAGGTAGGAGCACCAATTGAGGACAAAATGGAAGAACGATTTAGATAGTTTGGACATGTACAATGTAGGCCGAGAGATACACCAGTATAGAATGATTTCATATTTGTAGAAGGAAAGAGAAGTAGAGAAAAAATGAAATCGCATGGGATGAGGAAGGACTTGGTATCTCAACGTTTTTCAGAAAATATGGTCCTGAACTAAGCAGAATGGAGGAAAAGGATTCGTGTAGCCAACCCTAACTAGTTCGGGATTAAGGCTTAGTTGAATTGAGTTAAGTTGGGTTTCTTATATAAGTAAAATAAATACTATGGTATTATATATTAAAAAATAGGACCACAACTTAGTACCATATCTATAAACAAGGGGGAAAAATAAGCTTCATTTGTGTCATAAGCAAATAGCAAAGTCTAAAAACATGCAAGAACCTCCTAAAAATATGAAATCAAAAGGCACATACCCTTCATAAGAATTCAAACTATTGGAGGCAAGGTACGCCGTCTCGGTATCGGGCCCCGTACCGGCACTATGCTATTATTGTATCAGTATGGTATGGTACAGGGCCCGTTCAACATACCGAGTGTTGGTACACCCCTCATATCCTATATTGGTACCGAATTGGTACAATATACACTCCATACCATCCGATTTGGTATGGTATGGCGTACCATGATTGGAGGATTTACATATTTGGTTACAAAGTTCCAAAAAATCAAAAATACACAAAAAGTTCTTTACTGAAATGATATGTGATTATAGCTTTGTGTCAGCAATGATTCTTAAATTCATGTAACATATAACAAAGAAGCACGTTGAAGAGCAACATTCCATCTTATATAACAATATGAAGTGATGGGAAATATGAATAGTCACAATGTTTACAACTGAAAGAAAAAAAAATACAAAGGCAAAATACAAGCAGTACAAGTACTCCAAGCTTGAGATTCACTGAATACCAAAATATGTTGGATAGGTGTGAAACTCCTTGCTGTTTACTTCTGAGAAACAAAGTTGTGCACAACTTAAGCTGCACTCTAGTTACAGCATGTGCTTGCATATGCAGAAGAAGTGAGTACAGGAGGATAATTTGAAATTGTTCTTAGTCAAATATAATGCACATCATATTATATAGAGTATAAGGTCGTAGTGAATAAATAATCAGGCCAAGATGAAAGTGAATTATGTAGGTGGGCATTTAATCAACTATCATTTACCCAGATTTCAATTGGGACCCTACAAAAGTAACAATACCAGCTTGAAGGAGATGGGTTTTAGGTGATGGATTTAATAGTATAATCCCAAGCCCACTGCAAGGTTTGAATCAACCTTCCCAGTAATAGGGGAATTGCATTGTTCAACTAAATTAGCCAAATACAACAGGTGAAAATTTTTTATTCAAAAAAAATGGACATTAAGAAAATGAATAGGAGTTCTTAAACACCACGTGGAAAACGTGTGCAGAGACAGGACAAACATAGTAAGAAGAAGTGCATGGCATTGCAAGATGAAATTGAAAGTGCATTGTACTGGAGAAAAACAAAATATCCTATATTTTTTGTGATCTAAATTGCACTTGCCACCAATTGTGAAAATTGATGCTCTTGTTTAAAGTACGGACAGTTATTTTAATGACCTATTATGCTTTATGTATTTTCTTTATATACATAAATTATATACATATCTATGTGCGCACATGTATGTATAAGATACATACATACATATATACATAGTCATTGATGTATCCTAGTAGCAAATCTTACATTTTACATCTTCAAGGTTTGTCGTATCGGTGTGTCCATAACATGTCATATCCGTATCTGTTATCCATGTTCATGCTTCATATATTTCCTCATATGGCCAAGCTAGGATTTTTCCTAACTTGAACCATATTCACACTACTGCAAAAGAAGTAAAAAGGATGGATTTTGAGATGCAACTTATGCTGGCAGAAAACAAGGAACAGTAAATCATACCATATAGGTGCGTGTTTAAGTATGCCCATATACATGTATATGTGAATGCATCTATATGCATGAACTATGTGTGTACGTGTGTCATTATATATATAAGCAAAGGCACAAATTATATATATAAGCAAAGGCACATAGGGCAAGGTTACATCGATAACAAGAACAATATGCAACAATTGTTTGCTCTGTATGCTTACAAGAGTTGCCCATAAAGCATATATTTAATGGGCTGCCGACAATATCTTGAGGCAGCTACCTCACAAGATTTTGTAAATAAGCATCGACAGATTTTTATAGAATTATTTACAATTTTATTTTAACACCATTATCATTAGACTCTTCATCCCTCTTTTCTTCCTCCTGTCACTTCTCCCTTATTCCTCATGCTGAAAAACAAAACCTTTCTCTATCCCATTTTCCTCTAAGGGCTCAGCGAGGAATTTCCAATTTGACAAGCACCACATGCCCCTCATCCTTTCATCTACCGCTAGTTACGAAAACTAACACGTTTCCCTTGTTTCTCCAAAACTTCTCCAAATCTTGCTCCAGCTCTTCCACCAGCTCTATCTCTCAAATACAGGTAATTCCATTGCCTCTTAAGTCAGTGTTTTAAAAATCAGCTATTACGGCAGCTTTAGTGGTTTCAATGAAAACTGCTATGCTATGTGCCATGGAAACTTCATATAGGACCTATAGCACCCCAGTATAGGGAGTGAAAATACGCTATAGCGGCTGCTAAACTATTTCTCTATAATGGACACTATGTTCCATTGAGTCATAAATTGTAGGGGGCTAGATTGGAGCTAATCACGGATCAAATTGTGAATCATAAAATTTTTAATTTCTTAAAAATTTAAAAATATTAACAAATATTAAACATTGAAGAATAAGTAAAATACCATGTAGATGAACGAAAAAAAAGGCCATCCATATAAGTAGTGTAGATTCCATCATCATAAATCCGTATGTAACATGTCCAATGGGGCATTTAATATGTCTAATTATTTAGAATTATATATATATATAACAATCAATTTAAATATCCTTTTAGGTAGAATTTTTTAGAAATAAAGTGTTCAAGGAATGGTAGTAAAAATATCAAAATCGCCTCTTGATTCTATGAACTCTTAGTTTTCTTTAATTTTATTTTTAGAAGTTAAAAATTGTAACAAGTTTGCCAATTTTATAGGCTTGAATCTATTAGAGATGATAATTTATGTAAATGGATTTCCGCATGATTTCACATGCAAATAGCATGATCAGTTTGGTAATTATGATCTAAGGGACTCAAGATTGTTTAGGCCATTTTGATTTGGACCATAAGATCCTGATCATGGATCGTAAGATTCTAACAACGTGTTCAAATGAGGTTAGACTGGTTCTAATAGGATAGGTTCAACAACTAAGCAGACCAGTTCAGAAGTTTATTAAAAGAAAGGTCAATTCACTTATTTGATGCCCTATTTAAAAAAAAGAGTGGGAAAGAAGAGGAGAAGAGAAGAGAAGAACAGAGGCATTCCTCCTAGTGTTGTGCCACCAAAGCTCCAAAGTTGAAGCTCCATCATCGGCGTTCCGTAGCTGGCACACCACCAAGCTCATTAAAGAGAACAGAGGAAGGTTTTGACACTCAAAAGAGGTACACAAGGAGGATAGTTAGATCTAAAGATGTTGGAGCTGCAGCAACCACAACTTCATCTTCACAATCAAAGAAATCAAAGAATCAAAATGTAAAGATTGATGAGTATGAGTTTTAAGTTATCAAAGTCATGCGAGCCAGAATATGTTTATATGGACGATCCGAATTCCTCTACTTTTGATATTAAAGGAATAGATCTCATTGAAGTGGTAGATGATTGATCATTAAGATAGCCGACCATCCATTTGTCATTTGACTTTTTTTGTCTAGACTCCAGTGGAGTCTCTTATCCATTGATAATAATGTTTTATTCGGTGCATTATATTATATGAATATGATTGTGGAGTCGTTTCTTCTATGGTTCATGGTGTGTAATTGTGGACATCTATCTTTTGAGTGATCTTACTATCTGTGGTAGATGATGATACTTGTTATTAGATTGTGGATGTTTATATTATATGAATGTTGATATCATATTATGATATTGCATTGATGATGTTTTATAGCTTTGCCCTTGCTTTCTTTTTTCGCGCGAAGTTGATATGAACTATTGTTTTTGATAACAAAAGAAAGCATGGATCTGTTTTAACAACCTACTTCGGTTTTACAGTGCCCGTTATCCTATCCTCTATGCAACCTCCCAGCCGCTACATGCCCGTGACCTATTTTTTAATATATTGCTCTCAGTTGATTTCAGTAATTTTGTGTTTGTAACGTTGGGACAATGGCTGAATTTCTAAAACCAGATATACTTATAATCTCCTAAAATTCACAGAAAATTAATTCAAGCATTGAGTTACTACTGCGTCTCATAAACATTTAAAAACTCTTACAAATCTTAAAACAGCTATTCTGTTAAACAATATGTAAATATTTACACAAATATTATCCTATTAGAAAGGGATCACAAAGAAGAATACCGGGCTTAGTATTTTTCACAATCGTGTGACTTTTACATGATCTTGTTATTCCACCTTCTATAGCTTTTTTATGAGTCTTCTTCTCTTATTAGTTGTTGGTTATGCTTCTCTGCCCTATGTTTCTCAACCATGCCACCATGTCTTATTGCATTAGACCAAGCAACGAGAATCCAGTCTTGGGTTGTAAGTTGAGTTAACCAGTGTTTGAAAAGAGAGCAACCCATTCCTTCAAATACTCCCCATGTCTCCTCTCTGATTGCCTTTCCTTCCCTCTTCCTCCTTTCCTCCACTCTCTCTCTCTCTCCCCCTCCCCCCTCCCTTGCATCTCTCTCCCCCCCTCCTAACCTCTCATATCCTTCTCTTCTATGCTAAAACCCAGCAAACGGAATCCTTGAACCCCCAATGGCCTTGAGAACTCATGCATCCGACAACCTAACATTTCCCATAATCCTAGAAACCCTCGTTGCAAAACAAGCTTTGCAATGTCAACAGCATCAGCATATCCACACAGTGGTTGTGTACGCTATGCCAACCCATGGCCAAAAAGGCATCATAGGTACTACTTTAATCCATAACAAAAAGAATTGAGGGAAAAGAGATAAACAGTGCGTCCCACTTTATATATAAGAGACAAGAAAAGAGTAAAGATGGAATACGAGAACAATGAATGTGAATTTAGAGTAGAATGACTTCCAAACAATATTCTGCTAATCAATTATCTAACTACAAAATTCAAGATTTTCCAAAGCCTTAATAATAAGTTTATAGACACTCCAAAACAGATAACAACTCTCCCAACCCACTCTTTATAACCAAATGAAATCTCTGTGCATTTTAATCAATCTTCCATGAACCATGGATTTCAAGCATGGTACTGATGTTTCCTAATTTCTTAAAAATTATCAATTATCATATCTCAAAAGTTTCTAAGAAAGCAAATGCAATATGAATCACTAAATTTGCAAACTATAACATTTATTTGAGAAACTCATAAATAAATCATGTGTCACAAAAGCAATTAGAGAAATCTTGTTCTTAACCCCTGTTTGGAATAGAGAAATAACCATCCCAAAGCCAGACGCATGACTCCCTTTCTTTTATTCTTCCTTCATTTCCCCCCCTCTTTTATCCTCTTTAATCATCCCCTTTATTAAGCAACATGCATTCACAAGTAATAAGCTTACAATTGACCATTGAGTGATAAATGTCACCACCAACTTGCCCTTTCAGTCAGACCCCTCTGGCCCTCCCACTACCTTGTCATTTTCCAACTTTTGCTAGGGAGAAGATGTTGCTCACCCCTTGCTGGTCTTAGTACCTCCACAAATCTGCATGCAACTATGCATATCCATTAAAAAACAAGAACTAGAAAGACAAATTTGAAATCCTTTATAAATTCCATGACCTGGCCAAATACCTTACAATCAAAATTCCATGAATCACATCCCTCCACTAAAGTCAAATCTAAACTGGTCCAAACCTTAAATTCCCATATGTATCTATTTTAAAAGCTCACACAACTTTAATTCAGCCAGCTAGAAACTCCATTTAATATAAGGCAGAGGACAACAGGGAGGAAAGGAGTCATTCCAATGATAATCTCATTTTTGTTTAGTTTAATTTAGAGCAGTGGCACTTTTCTTAATTGACAATAGAACATACAGAGCTATGTCATAAATTCTTTTGTTCAACGCTTAAGAGAATAACAAAAGGATTGTTACTTAGAAGAAGAATAAATCCATTTGTTTTAATAAGCACATATTTTGTCAGTCCTCTCCCATCTAACATTCAACATTCATGTTATTTACATAAGCCCCCATAAAATTTCATGAATAATTCATGCTATTTAATTTTTAATAAATAGTTAAATTGTCAGTTCTCCCATATCTAACACACCATAGACAAGGAATTCAACATTCATGAGTATGAATCATGTTGTTCTCATGATGTAGTATGACTTTCAATTTTTTTTCAAGTCCAAAGTTGTCAATTCTGAGTGTTCAGTTTTATATTTTCATGAACTAGTTATAAGAAGATGAATAAGGAATGGAACATTTACAATCAACTATTTTGTTTTTCATGATTTATCAATTATCATGAAAAGATGAGGAGCATTAATTTTTCATGAATCATTAAGCAACAAAATTATATCTTCTTTGATGTTTAATTCAACAACCATAGAAATTCCATTATTTCAAGTTTATTACTCACAGCTGGAAACATAGAAGTATGTAGAAGATGAACATGATATATTAGATTGATATTCTGATACATAAGGTAGCCAAAAATATGGCAACATCTGTTGTGTCACTAAAGAAGCAATGATTGTAGTACGTGCCAGTTTTTCAATGCATTGCAGTGGCAAAAATAAAAGCTACTACCATATTTAAACTTTCTGCAGAAGCATGCAGACGAAAATCAGAAAACAGGGAAAAAGAGGATATACATTTCCCTTCTCGAAATCTCCCCCTTGGATCATGAAATCTTTGATGATACGATGAAATGTCGATCCCCTGTAGCCAAAACCTTTCTCCCCTGAACAAAACATCATGTAACTAAGAATTGCATCTGCATTTTCTCCAAAATAAATCAATACACTGAAAAATGATAAACATATGAAAAAGGTATCAAAAAATAAAAGCTAGCTTTCAACCTATACAAAGAGCACGAAAGTTTTCAGCTGTTTGGGGCACATCATCCCCATACAGCCCTATCACAATCCTTCCGACAAGCTTTCCCACAGGGTTCCCAATGCTAATGTCAAAGAATACTTTGTTGGTGACCTTAGGCTGCAATTCAGCTTCCTGAAATTCCAGAAAGAACAGAACCATTATCAGAACCCAAAAAACTCTACCGAAACATTGTTATCTCTAAAAATCATGACAGAAATCAAAAGCTCATATCAGTGACCATCACCAATAAACCCCATTCTCTCATAACCCAACAAATTTATCAAAATACACCGCAACAGAATATTAGGTTCCATTGCAAATATCAGATATCAATATGAATTACATCTAATAACTCTCACGGCATTCTCATCTTACGAGACTGAAATTTTTCTGCAAAACCAGTGTAAGAAAAGGCTTTTTATTTTGTTAAAGTTTCAAAAAATAAGGGATCCCACAAGAATACACAGTTAAACTCATAACATCAGATAAGAATCCAAGTTCCGCAAATTAAAAAGAAAGACAAACAAATTAGCCAAACCATGCTCACAGAATTCCATTAAAAACCTAAAAAAGCTTTCAAGAATAATGCAATAACATATTCATATAAATCATATTAAATTACAAATAATATGCTCCAGTAAAGATCACATCAAACTCTTGCGCCGTTGTTTGCAAGTACCATAATAGAATCAGAAACGGAAAAGTTTTTGTTTTCTGTGTTATCCTAATTCTGAAAATCAAAAAATAATCAAGTATGACAGCAAAGAAGAATGCAGTTTCCAATATTAAAGAAAGAAATAAAGATTTTACAGAAACTACAATATGTAAGATTTTACAGGAACTACAATATGTACTTAAAATTCCATTAAAACCCCAAAAAAACGTTCAAGAAAATGGCATTAAACTTCCCAAGAATACTGCAATAACATACTAAAATCCCATCAAACATGGTAGGTTTCACTGCAGATTGCATCTTGTTCTCATGACATTCTTTTCTTGAACGATTAAAATGGTTTCTCTTTGTTTCAGCTTAACTCCCAGAATCAAGGCGATCAAACATAGCATAAATCAAGAATCCAATCCCCATCACTGGATAAGAAAGAAGGGCATGCCGCATCAAGTAAAACATTACTAGAAATCCTTCTAGAAACCCTAATCCAAAATGAACAAGAAAAAGAACAGCAATGAAACCCCAAATTCCCGTACACTGACCTTCAACTCGGCACGAGCTGAGGTGGCGTAGCGGGCGCTCCTTCGGGACGAAGGAGAAGAGGACAAGAGGGAGAGGGGGGAAAGCCCATGGCCGCCGGAGAGAGCGGCGGCGGAGGATATCTCCGACGCCGGACAGGAGGTCCTCCGGATACCCAAGAAACTCGGCGAGGGTGTCGGGAGATGGGAGCGGCTGAGGCTCCTCGGCCCGGCCACCTCCGGCTGGACGCTCGCCTGTGAGAAACAAGAGAAAATGAACGCCAGAGAGAGAGCGATGCAGAATAGCACTAGTCGTAGCACATGCCGTGCATGACCCACTCTGGTCCAAGCTGCTCTTAGCTCTGTCCTAGAAATCGAGATATTGTAGATCGGATTTCCTCTGGCTACTACCATTTTGGAGTTCGAGCCTCTGATCACGAAACCCGCACCACTCCTCTTATCACCATCCAAAATATATCTATCGAAGTTGATCTTGAAGAAGCTCGACGGTGGAGACTCCCAGGTGATGTACACCGTTTGAGACACTGCATGAGCAGAAGAAGAGTTCTAAGTGCCTCGAGCTATCAACAACCGGCCCGATGGACCAATATTGATGATCTCCATAGCCTACATTCAGGCTTTCTCCACGATGAGCCTAGGTTTCGAAATGCTCTCCCCAAAAATTCAAGTATTTCTAGCCAGCCAAATGTGATAAGCAACATAACTTGCCCTGATGGCCACATACTGAGTCTGAGGCATACCAGACCACCTCCTGAGTGCCTGGGTAAATGAATTGGACTGGTGTAGTGCCTCTAGCGGGATGTTAGACTGCCTCCACACCCTCACAACTTGATCACACTAGAATAACATGTGATCCACGGACTCTTCTACCTCACACCTAAGGTAGATCGACAAAATACTCAGTCCGCGCCTGCTCAGAACGTTCCTTGTCAGTGGATCCCCAAGCTACCTTTCACAAAAATAATGCAACCCTCAGATGAAGACTGAACATCCAGATCCAGGCACAGTCCAGCATGTGACTCTACTCACTCTATAATAGGTTGTGGATATCCCTGACACTAACTCTCATACTGCAAGAAGTACTCCAGACCCTCCACATTCGGGGTGTCGTATCTAGGAACCACCAATGAATGCACTCTATCTGCAAGGTGCTCTCCAAATAGGTGACCAATCCAGCTAGAGTCTTACCTAGTTCTATTCAGGCGGAGGAGATCACAAACCTGCAACCCACCCACGGCCTCAATATTGACCATGGTTGGCCAAAGTCTCACCAGAAGGTGTTCATCCAAGGGTCCTCCACTAGATCCACACACTGCGCCTGTCTCCGATCTACCATCTGATGTTGGCCAAAACAGTAGGAATACCCCATCAATGGTCCCAAGGTTGTACCGGGTTGTTATCACCTGATTCTATAAGCTCTATGGCTTAAGGAACAGCCTCGTGGCATGTTTGGTGACTAGTGCCTCTTTCCTCCTGAGTAAAGATTGAACACCTAGCCCTCTCTTGAGTTGGATAGCATACGACACCCCAGGCCAGTAAGGTGCACCTTGTGCTGCCGTCATACGAGCCCCACAAGAAGCTCCGGAGCATCTGCTCAATACTCAGTAGCACCGACTTCGAAACAACCATGTTGGACATGAGGTAGATTGGCATGTTACTGAGAACCAATCTCACAAGCGTCAGCTTGCACAACATCATTGATAACGAAGCAATGTTGTTAATTTCTCTATTCGAGAGGAGAGGGAAAGGAAAATTGGCACGTGGAAATTGGAATTACCAAAATATCATTTTGTTTTTTTTTATAAAATGTTATCCTTTTGTTTTGTTAAAAGAAATAACAAAAGTTAATTTGAATATTTTTTAATAAGTTGCTCAACCTATGGTTTTCTAAGGATCTGCCTAAATTTTAGCTTATGAGCTTGTTGGTCTGAAGAAAAAAAAGACCCACCGATTAAAGCTAGAACCCGTGGAATTTTTTCAAAGACTCACCGAGGTCATATTTTTTTTCTCAAATTGAACTTAAAGTAGAGGTGTTGTATTGATGTCGGCAATGCCCAAGCTAGGTACCAATGGACAGATCCAACCGAAAATCTAATCCAATTCTGCTAGATTATTCAAATAAATTCCAAAAAAGATAAATTTATTTGTAAATGTTTATTGAGCCATGGATTCGAGCTGGAGGTATTTTTTAAAGACCTAGATTTTTTTTTCCTTCAATAGAATTCGAGCTAAGTGGTGTTGCGTTGATACGAAGCCATGCTCAAGCCGGCTACCCAATCATTGAATATATATAATTACCTATATAGACCATAAAAGAGATAAATATATTTGAAAGTGGATCATATTTTAATACTGTAGCATATATTGGAAGGTTCAACTCTCACCCTTATCTCGATGTTGCCCAGGATTCCTCTTGTTTTGATTTCAGGTTATTATGAAAAAAATAACGCAGTACATATCGTCACTTATGTACCCCTTTTAGGTTAGGGTTGCCAAGGTGCCTACTAGATGTGTTGGGCGGGACCACTGGTCAAATAGATTGCTATAAATCTAGTCCAATCAATTACATTTAATTGTTTTTAATTGTTTTTGTAACATTTCTTCTTGTCTGTGTGTGTGGTGGTGGGGGGGGGGGGGGGGG
>JAOXJJ010000263.1:4288691-4305524 GCA_025769935.1 Phoenix roebelenii
GGGGGGGGGGGGGGGGGGGGGGGGGGTTGTCTGAATTTAGTCCCACATCGATCGTGTAGCGGAAAGATCTATGCCATATAATGGGGGGCTCAATAACCCTTTCCTCAGGAGGCGCTTTTTGCGGGGCAAAGCCGTGCGAGAGTCAGTCTCCCCCTGTCTGCGCTGGACGCGGCAGGCCGGAGCACCCAAAGCGGACAATACCTTCTGGGGGACGCTTTTCTTTCGCTGCTCAGCTCGGTATGGGGCTATGCTGGTGACGGGGTGCAAATCCCGCATCAGATGGTGCGCCAGGTAGGGGCCCTTAACCCTGCACAGGACCTTCCCGCTGGAGGGCTGTGTTGTGGGGGGTGTCCGAATTTAGTCCCACATCGACCGTGTAGCGGAAAGGTCTGTGCCATATAATGGGGGGCTCAATAACCCTTTCCTCAGGAGACGCCTTTTGCAAGGCAAAGCCGTGCGGGAGTCAGTCCCCCCGTTTGCGCTGGACGCGGCGGGCCGGAGCACCCAAAGCGGACAATACCTTCTGGAGGACGCTTTCCTTTCGCTGCTCGGCTCGGTGTGGGGCTATGCTGGTGACGGGGTGCAAATCCTGCATCATCATGTATTAGTTTCACGATGCATGTTTTCGTGCAAGAAGATAATCTGTTGATTTTGCCACTTGTTCATCTTAGAGATTCATCCATAGAATGAGATGCATAATGTCACCAGCATCGATCTTTTTAAAAATTTTGCTTTTCTTAGCAAGGAAAAAGAGGAAGAGCCTCTACTCTTCGAACCTAACCATAGCTCGCAAGATTCAAGGATGAAGAGAGAGAAAGAGAGGATTGGGCTCGGACGATTATATGTATAGAGTTTGTGCTACAGTTTGTCTTCTCGTGAAGATTCTGGCCAAGGTCTTTGCCAGGCCTGCCCAAAGTTATTTGATTTGCAGTAAGAATTTTTTTAAAAATATTTTTTTAAAAAAAATTATCCCGGTACATGTTATTTGAAAAATAATTTTTGTATTGCTTATGATTGGTCAAGCATATACTTTTTTAGACAAGTTATGCAAAATACCCGTTGTGCCCTTAACAAAGAAAAAAAATTTATATAGTTCTATTTAAAAAAAAAGCTTAAGAATACTTTTGAAAAAAAATATCCTAATTCCTAGTCGATGAGAATTAGATTTTTCTATATCCCATATAATTTTTTTCTTTCCAATCAAATATGAGAATCTTATTTATATGAAAAGTTACTTTTTTAACTCTCTTTTTTGAAAATTCCAACTAAATATACGGCATATCTTCGTATCTCTCTTACTCCCCTCATTTTCCGGCAAACCAAATGAGACCTGAATTCTAAACTATGGGCTTGGACAACTTGGGGCTCAATCTTTATTTAATTCTGGATTGAAGGGAACCATGCGATCACCTGTATGGCCCTATCACTTCAGTTTAGGCGGTGGTTATGTTACATAACCAAACACAAACTTAGTTTGGCTTCATAATAGGTTTGTCTTGGAAAAAGTAACTGATCTGGAGCATCTCTTGTCAAGTTTTGCTGCAGCCTGAATACCCTTTGTTAAGAATCAAGCCCAAACATATTATACTAACTTAAGATAGTATTTGGTATTACTGCTAGTTTTATTAGGAAGAAAAAAAGAACTCAAAACTTGTTGGATGGTCATTTGGATTGCATTTGGTGATAGGGAGCAACAACGGTAGCAGCTAGCACCTATGACGCGCAATGAGAGAATGGTTGGCGGCATCGGCCGACGGTGATGGTAATACTAGACGATGGTAGTTGGTGATGCTGGTGGTGGTTGGAGTCGGTGGTGGCTAATGGCTAGTACATAGTAGTAGAGCTGATGTTGGTGGTGGGAGTAGTATTTATGATGATTAAAACGGCAAGAATGGCCATAAATAATTTTTATTTTATTTTTTTTTGAAAAATAAAAATTAGTTTTTTATAATTTTTATATACTAATAATAAGCCTTGGCGCAACAATAAGGTTATGGATTCGAAAAGCCATAACCATGCCCAAGCCCATCAGAGTGTGAGCAATAGTCCACAAGGACCAGTGAAAAGCCAACCTGGCCAGCCATTAAACTAGTATAAACCGACCAAAGCCCAATGGCATCTAGACAGGCCCATGTATTGTTAGTTTATGTGCCAGCCCAGCCCACCATGAACCATCAACACTAGATCAAAGACCAGCAACATGATAGCTTTTAATTCATCGATCATGCCAGAGGAACAATAGATTCACATAACTGTTTATCATGTTTTTTTTTTCCTTTTAATCCAGTGATATAGCTAGTATCTACTTGTATCATAGTTGCACATCTCTATAGTTTGAAACTTGGACTTCTAAGGCAACCAAGTGTCAACTTATAAGAAGGAACTCAAATCAAATATATATATATATAATTTTAAAGTAAACCAGTGTTTTCTAAAAAAATAAGTATAATAATTGTTAGAATCATTGTAGGACCATTGATTGATTTGTAATTGATTGTGCTAAACTTAATCGGTCCTAGCAAACTTCATCTTGATTGATTTGTGATTGAATGTGTCAAACATATTCAACCTTATCAAACTTTGTCAACCTTCTAGTACTATATAAAGGATGCTCTTATATACGGTAAAAAAAAAGACAGAAATACAATTTTTTTTTCCATTCTCCTATTTTAACCGTAACATAGGTTGTAGAAAAAAAAAAAAAGAAGCATTCTGGATAAGATAGAAAACCAAGCCTCTGGTTTTTTTTTTTTTGAAAAAAAATTTATTTGGAAAAAAAAAGTAACATCAAACAGGACTAAGGTTTCTGGGCTGCTAGGAAGCGTCGATTGCAGGTGAATTGGCACTAGATCCTCGGATCACTTTGATTTCGACCTCACACGACCATCTAAACCTCCCACAAAGGAAAAGGACCGGAGATTTCATTATCCACAGATGGCACTTGGATTTTGACTCACCTTCTCACCCAGCCATTGGTTGGGTGTCTACAATTATTATAGGGCGGCTTGCAGGGAGTTAACATCAATCATGGTGCTACTATGGCTATTTTATCATGGAGTCCCTCCCAAGATCTGACTGCTCTCACTTTATCAGTTACTTCTCAACTAGGAACTGTGCGCTCAAAACCCAACTAAAGTTACAAGGTCCTAAGGGATTTTCTCAAGACACTAGGTTCCAAGGGTTGGACCACTGACCACTATATTAGGACTTGGTTAAGACCTATCTCTTTGTTAATAACCCTTTTATATAGAAAAATTATATTCCACACCACGTGCACGATGCGGCAGTGCATTGTGCCAATCACAGATGCTTGTTTCTATGAGCTCCATTCATTGTGTGCTCATCCCGATCATTGGCATGTAGGAACGAGTGTTTGTGATTGACGTAATGCACAATCATATGGTGCATGTGGTGTAGGATATAAAATCTATTCCATAGAGGGCTCTACTATGTCCGTGCCCCACTATTCCACCAAGTTGTAGATGAAAAGGTTTAATTTGGACCACTAGCCATTAAACAATGAGGACTCGTTTGGTTCGCGGAAAAAGAAAGAGAGAAAATATGGTCAACAGAAAAACAAAAAAATGTCTCTTGTTTGGTTGGAGTTTTCAAAAGGAGAAATGACAAAGTAACATTTTCATAGGAATAAGATTTCCATATTTCATAAGAATAAAAATTCATGGAGGATACGTGAAAACTCTTTTCCACCGGTTGAAAATTGGGATCTTTTTTTTTCTTTCTAAAAGTACCCTTAAGCCATCAAAATATATGGATAAGGTCTTTTCCCTTATTAAGAGTATAATAGGTATTTCATATAGCTTTTTTAGGAAAATGGATGCTCAACCAAACATAAGCCAATTTGGAAAGTAAGACTTTTTCATGATCAACCAAACATGCCAAAACTATTTCTTCAAACATCATATTCTCATGAATCATCTTTCTAAAAAAATATTTCAGTAAAAAAAAAAATTCTATGTACCAAACAAATCCTAAGTAGGTCCAGTTCCCTCCTTGTAAGTATCCTCTTGAAGGGGACTCCATATTGTGCTCATGATCCCACCAAGGCCTCTAGAGTTAGGTGTGTGTGTGAAGGTTGACTAATCCTTGGGTAAAAGTGGTCTCCAGGTTCAACATAGAAACAAGCTTGGGTCAGTTGACCCACCTAGAACGCCAAAAAAAAAAATAGCAGCAAGAGATCATCCAATTCATTTACATTCAGCAATACTAAGGGTACTTCCATCCCAATCCTAAGGTCTACAACTGAGTGTACTAAGGTAATTTACATTCAGCAAACATCTAAAGCTATTAGTTGAGCTAGAAGAATTAATTGGTTGACATGAGTCGAAAGGACTAATCTTACTCTCTTAGTATGTTAGATTTAAACTATTAGAAATATGACTTGATGTTCATACTCTTCTAAATTTTAAGCTTGAACTGTTTTTACCACTGCCAAGACCAAAGTGTAGTGCCTGTTCCGCTAATCTTAATAATTCTATTCCCATAATGCAATTCACTAATGCCCCTCTAATATCTGAACTTAATATTAATTTGAATCCAGCTTCTTACAATTTTTTTATGGGTATGTCAGATTACGAGGGATGGTCCATGGAGAAGTTCCTCTCACTTGGTCATTTTTCAAGTCAACCAGATGACCAAGAGTTCTAGGCTTAGCTTATAGGGTCCAAGACTTATTATATTTTTTTGGCATTATTATTTTCTGATCATACTCCTGTGCATAATGTATTTTATCTTTATCTCATGATTTGTTTTACTTTGCTCCATCCATTGCATCATGTCATTCCTTGATTTTAACTTAAAAGACTGGAGTTAGAGTTCTTGAATAGTATAAATTGGATTATTTTCTAAGGAGGAGAAGAAGATGATAATGATGGTGAAATTAGCTTCCATTCAATGGACTTTCTAGATGGCTAAAAACGAACATAGAGAATGTCCATGACATGAAAAGAATTTAAAGAAGATTCATGACATCTCCTTACAATGCAAATGTCGAGTATAATATCAACCAACCTTTTTTTCCAATCTTTTCACGAGGAAAAGGAATGAAAAGATAGTTGTAAAGTGAGCAATCATTATCTTAATTTTTGATAAATGTTGTACTCTCTGAATGAGTAAGCTTGTGTATCTACACACGTATGATACAAGTGAGGATGGGTCGAGCTTTGCTCATATTCTTAGCTCGTAATTAATCATTGATTCTTGTAGCCACACCAACCTTAGCTCAAATCATTTTTATCGTAAATTTTGGTCTCCACTACTCAAAGTTTTGTTTGAGGAATGTCATACTACTTGCATGTAGGGATCGATGATCTACTGATTATGCCTTGTCATGTCGATTTTAGCTTCATGTATAAGTGGGCTTGTGGTTTGTTCAAATAAGTTGAGCCTCATCTCATCCAAGCTGCCATGTAGACGAGCCAAATATATCCAATGAAAGCATCTAGGAATATTTTAACCTAATGCAAGGAATCAGGTGATGGTCCCACTAGGTCACTATTGATGGCTTTGTCTAACATGCGGTCGCAAATACTTCCACCAATCTTTGGATTGGCTCGAAAAATTCCTGCGAGTCATCCCACACCTCTCTAAAATAACATTATGTCCAAGTGACATATCATAAGAATATCTAGAATTTTGCAAGTCGAGATAGTGAATGCACAACAAAGATTGGCACACAATTTTACACAACAGGACAATAACTAAACAAACCCATATAGCATCCAATCTTATCTTCTTTGCACCCTGATTTTGTTTTGTTGCATGCTTAATCCTTTCCCAACCACCCTATTTGTGTGAACTCACATTTTTGCAACTTAGCCCCTATATAGCCCCTTGGCCATTTCAATCCAGAGCATTTCAACTCCAATTAATGTCTCATTGTCCATTTCCCCCTCCTTAGGTCCCATGACTACTAACAGGCAAGAACTTGCGCCCAAGATCCCACTCATGGTGAACAAGGGAGAATGATATATGGAAGTTAGGGCAACCTATGTCGAAGTGGTTTGGATAGACCTAAATCTAACCTTAGACCCAACCTCTACTCAAAGCGACGATTCGAAGATAACCTAATTGAAACCGAACATGCTCAATTTAATATGCAAAAATTAACTCAATTCAAATCTAATCTCCAAAACTAAATATAATCTTACTATTCAGCCTTATCTTAGCTGGCTGGCATCTCTCTCTAACGGTATGCGACTGTGATTCGGATCTGATAGAGACTTAAGCTTGATCCGAACCCGCTGAGCCATGTTGCATACGATTTGAGTCTGGAGCAAGCTGGACTGAGTCCCAACGTGGTCCACGTTGGACCATACAAGCTTAGGTGGGACCCAGAGTAGATTTTTATGGTCCTCTTCGTGGGTCTGTCCATTTGAAAGGCAAAAGAAAAGGCACAATTCCCCACCGTCCACGTCCCTTGGAAAAAAAGGGTCCGGGTCCTCCGGGACCCTTCGATTCCGTTAAGCTACATGACCTTCTCATGGGTTGGGCCCAGTCTATAGATTATTCTTAGATGGGCCCCACCTTAAGATTTTTTGGTAGGATGACGGTGGCACTTGGACTTGGACGACGTGGCAGGATTCGGGAGGCCACATTCCTTATCTCTAGTGCAATCTTTTGCGGTTAATAATTTGCCACGTGGCAGCTTCTCAAATGTTAGGGATTAGTTGGCATAATTTATTAGGACATGAGATAAAAGAAAGAAACATGCTGCGTGTGCTTAATCCACATGGCTATGATTGATTGCGCGATTAATTTTATAAAGATTGAGGGGGAGAGGAGACTATTCGGTGCGCTCCGAAAATAATTATGCTATGTATAATATATCTGTTTCAGCAAAAAAAATAAAAAAAAATCACTACAGCATGATGGCTTTCATCAAAAAGGGTGAATAAGAAAGGCTTAGCTTGGTGGCAAAGTAACTTAATCTCAAATCGTAATCAAATCCTATGGCATTTTAAAAGCTACCTTATCTACTAGTCTATTAGTAATGAGCCTCTATTTGTTAAAGATTAAATATTATAAAATATGATGATAACCTTGCTATCTACTTCCTTTTTGATGTTGCTTGAGCCCTACTCCTCTGCATGGCCCACCTCTTTCGCACCGCCCAAAGGATTCTAGCATCCCACTTTTATAAAGAAGAATTGCTGCTTCTCTCTTATTCTCATTGTAGGAGAATGGTACTAAAGTCAAAATCCCACTATTGAGAGGTTAAGGAACCAAACCCTGATGATAGCTGCCAAAATATTTGCACCAAAAAAAAAAAAAAATCTCTATTCCATTATATTCGATATATCTCAAAAGTTATATATACTCATGTGCAGACTCCATACAAAAAAATAATATATGTATGATATAAGATCATACTTATAAAGGAAAATAATACTTGCCGATATGAGTTATTATGTGATTCCTGAAATCATTCTAACAAGATCATGCTAACAAAGAAAAATAATACTGATTGATAGAGAATCACGCTAACAAAAGAAAATAATATTGACCGATATAGGATCACGCTAATAAAGAAAAATAATATTAGCTGATACAGGTTGTTACGCGATCTTTAAAATTATGCTAATAATAGCACATTACAATTATATTACTCAAAGGAAAAGAATCTAAGGTTTCTTATATTGCATAGTAAAGAAAAAATCAAAACAAGAACAACAACAATAATTCCTTCATGGGTGCATAATGTGCATGATTTATAGCATGCATGAGAGATGTCCAGGCATGCTGCATATCTTTTTTGCTTATGGGTCTCACATGGAAGGAAGCAAAAAGATTGGAATTCATTTTTTTATAATTTGTATTGATTTTAAAGAACTATTAAAATAAAAAAAACTAGATCGGCTAAAAAAACTAGACTCTGCTTTCTAAGTTTTCTAGAGAGTCAAAAGTTAATACAAAATTTATGAATATTTCTTAACTGAAAAAGTAGCTTCAACCAAGCCAGGCATTCTTGCATGAAATTTAAGCAGCGTGTGCCTAGGTCAAAAGCTAAATTGAAACTTGTTATTATATCATGTTTCACGTACTTTGGGTTCTTTTTAACATTAAACCTAGACATATAATCAAATTCTGGAATGCGATCATATTCTAGCTCTCCTTCCATTGTCTAAGAGATATGAATAACATATGAACCATATAAAGATATGATAGTCTTTTAGGGTTGAGGAGTTACTCGGAATGCTGCGAAGATATCAGTATCTTTGGTTTCGTAGTCAGGAGTATAATAAATCAATTTGTAATCTTAACACTAGTTTTAAATCCAACACTTACTTTAGTCTCTGTTTGTGGTGACATAATTAAATTTGTAATATTTATATTTAGATTCAATATATCAGTTTATACCAGCATCAAGTTGCCATCAATATCATACATCTAAAATTTCAACCCTTATTATGTCGATTGATATAAATTGATGTATTCATAAACATTGACTATTAAAACTCCATATTGCAAATATTTGCTAATGATTTTACTATTTTAAATATTTTTTTAGGATGAATAACTCACAATTTTAGGAAATAATGCAGAGATGAGTATTGATATTGATCCGCAAGAAGCTCGGTAAGCTATATATATATATATATATATATAGAAAGATTACGATTGATTTGAATGGATCTAGAAGCAAATTTGATTGCTTTTGATCCATAAGAAGCTCAGCAAGCTATATATATATATGTATGTATGTATGTATGTATAGAAAGACTATGATCCATTCGAATGGATCTAGAAGCAAATTTGTTCGCTATTGGAGCTATCTGATTCTTACATCAAAAGAAAGGAGCTATCCGATTCCGCACCAATCTTTAAGTAATAAAGGTCCGGGTTAACCGGTCAACGGGAGCAGTTAAGAAAAAAAGAAGCATTATTAAGCTACTCGTACAACTCTCTTCTTTTCTTTCGTGCCACAATTCAAAAAAAAACTTCATTAATTGTTTGGATAGCAGTGCCACATTTCAAAAAATAAAAAATACTTCATTAATTGTTGCGACCTATGCCTCTGATATGTCTATGGTATTTCTATTTATTGCCACAGACTAGGTGCTTATTTTATATTTTTTGTTTATTAACGAGAGGTTAGTATTTATTTTTCAGGTGTTTTTGGGTATTTCTGGAGAGAAGTGCCGGAAAGTAGCAAACACCTTGCAGGTTTTTACTTATTCGTGGCCTATTTGTATTTATTTTATACTACTTTATATTTATTGTATCTGAATTTTATGCTTGTTCTCTGTCTTTGTTGTTTATTATGAGTGAGTCCTATCTTGACCAAAAGTGGAAGGTTGAATTTTGGTTTATTTCTATGATATTTTTATTTATTAACACGAACTAGATATTTATCTTAAAGATTTGTGTTTATCCTAAAGAGGTTAATGTTTATTTTTAAATTTTTTTATTTATTTCTGAAAGAAAATTCAGATTTGTATTTATTCATAACTAGTTTGTGTTTATTATTAGAAATTAATGAAGTGGTAAAAGCTTCCGGATTTATTTGAATGGAGCGTCTATCCCTACAATATAATATAAATTTAGTATTAAAATAAAATAATAAAATTATAAGACGGTAAAAGCCTTTGCGTCACAAAGTCCACGTGGCGCGGGAGAAGCGGTCGCTCACGCTGGGGCTTGCCGCCAAGAAAACCGGCAGCGGTCCGACCAGCTCACGCCTGATACGTGGGAGCCGACCAGTCTTCCCACGTGGACTTCCACTAAAAAAATTAAAACAAGAAACCCAACCATGATATCTCCGTTCCCCAAATTCAACAACCCACTCCTTCAGTTCGCCTCCACTGACCCTTCATATGAAGCCTGGACCTCAATCATCAGAAAAAAAAAGCGTACCGATATCAAATCAGTAAAAGATAGTTAAAAAGTTCCGCATGACCTCAGGTTGACAGCCGTCGCAGCTTTTCCTTCTACTCTCTCTCTCTGTTTCTTCTCTTGTGCATATATATGTACAGGGAGTTGGAGTTCTCTTTTGTTTGGGGGTTGCATGGGGAGTTCTGCAGCTATGGAGATGGATGATGATGAGTATGCTAAGCTCATTAGAAGGATGAATACGCCAAGGTATGAGATTCCTCTGTTTGTCTTTCTTTCTGCCCTTCTGCTGCTTGGAAATTGGTTCTTAATTGGCTGGGGGTGTGTTTTCGCATGGGTCTAATAGTTTTCTTCAAGGGTATTAATCTTTTTGTTTCTTTTTTAGGGGGTTTTGAGTCTTGGGTAGGGGCTAGTTTGTGCTTGTGATTAGTTGGGGATAGTTGTAGCTCTCCCCAGTTTGTTTTATTTTTCAATTTTTGTTCTCTTTTTTTGTTGAATTTGATGCTTGTTTTGAAGGGTTGTATTAGTCTTGGTTTTTTGGGCTTTGAAGGTTGGGTTGGGGCTTGTTCGGTTTGTGATTACTAGGATCAGTTTTTGTACAGCTTTTTCCTTCTCTGATTTTATTCTTGCTTGGTTTTGGTGTTTTTTATTTTGTATTTATAAGTTCTTTTTTTTTTTTGAAGTTGTAGGTTGTTTCCAAGGATTCTTTTGGCTTCCACCTCTCTCTCTTTCTGTCTCTCATATCTTTTCTGGGTCTTCTCTTCCTTTTGGAATGGTGTTCCTTTTCTGTTTTTTTTTTCTTTTTCACATTTTAATGCCATTTTTTTAATAATCTGGGTCACCTTATGCTCTTTTTTTTTTTTTTGTAAATACTTCCTTTTAGGTTCTCTAGTTCTCTCTCTCTCTCTGGGGAAATCTATGGGTACTTGTTCTATGTATTGCTTCTAAACTATACTTACTGCTTTTGCTGCAGGGTTGCAATAGACAATGATTCTTGTGATAATGCGACTGTTATTCGGGTAAGGTTGAGTTTTTTCTCTAGTTTTTAAGCCATCATCCTCCACTAAGTCCACTCTATCCATATCTATGGAGGTCTTGTTTGTTGTATTTTTTCTTATTGTCTTTGTCTTCTGAATCATAGGTGCATAGTGTCAACAAGCATGGAATTCTCCTAGAAGTAGTCCAAGTCCTCACTGATCTGAACCTTATCATCACCAAAGCTTACATATCCTCAGATGGGAGTTGGTTCATGGATGGTAAGGCTTGGTACCAGATCCAATCTAGATGATAAAAGAAACAAAAATTTGAAGTCCTCTCTAACTCATCTATGGGCTGAAATTTACTCACTAAATTTTCTTATGGTTTTAGTCTTTAATGTGACGGATCGTGATGGGAATAAAGTTTGGGACGAAGAGATCATCTCCTGCATACAAACAGTAAGCTTGAGCTATAATTAAGGACTTCTAATTCTTCAAACACTTGATATAAATTTGTGTTTAAAGACTTTTGATGCCTAGATCTAGTTCACTTCTTATATTTTCGCTTCCTCATAGATTTAAGTATAGGATCAAATGGCAATCACCTAATTATCTAGTTCTTTGTTTGAATTGTTCTGCAGTCCGTAGAATCGGATGCTTGCTTCTTCCCCACCCTCAGGAATTCGGTCGGCGTGATGCCCTCCAAAGAGCACACATCAATTGAGCTAACAGGCACCGATAGGCCTGGCCTAATTTCTGAAATATGTGCTGTGCTCACGGACTTGAATTGTAATGTGGTGAAAGCTGAGGTCTGGACTCACAACGCCAGAGCTGCGGCGGTGGTTCATGTCACCGATGAGTCCTCAAGGAGTGCAATCGAGGACCCTCGGAGGCTCTCCACAATCAGGGAGCTCCTCTGCAATGTTCTCAAAGGGGACAACACTTCGAGGACTGCCAAGATGATGGTCTCGGCAGGGCTCACCCACACAGAGAGGAGGCTGCATCAGATGATGTTCGATGATCGGGACTATGAAAGACTCGGCGCGTCCGGGGAGGGAGATGAGAAATCTAGGCCTCAAGTTGCAATAATGGACTGCTCTGAGAAGGATTACACTATAGTTATTTTGAGGTCGAAGGACCGGCCCAAGCTCTTGTTCGACACTGTTTGTACCCTCACAGACATGCAGTATGTTGTGTTTCATGGAACAGTCCACACAGGAAGTGCAGAAGCTTATCAGGTGAGACATACCAAGTTGCTGATGCTCGATATCGATGTGGATTGCTGCTCCTAATATTTTTCCATGCAGCTTCCTCAATGTTTTGATCTTGTTGCACTGCAGGAATACTTCATAAGGCATGTTGATGGGATTCCCATAAGCTCAGAGGCTGAAAGACAGCGCGTTATTCAGTGCCTTGAAGCAGCTATTGAGAGACGAGCATCGGAAGTATAATGCTCTTCTTCAAGCCATGATGAAACTATGTGCAATGCTTTCATTTGGTTTTCTAAAGTCTAATCTCTGGATCCTTGCAGGGGTTGGAATTGGAATTGAGGACAGAGGACAGGGTTGGTCTTCTCTCAGACATTACTAGGATATTCCGAGAGAATGGCCTGCGCATAAGGAGAGCAGATATATCGACGATTGGGGGCAAAGCAGTGGACACCTTCTGCCTTTCTGAGATGTCAGGCAACCCTGTGGATGCCGAGACCATCGATTCATTGCGTAGGCAAATTGGTCAGACAATTCTGAAGGTGAAGCAGAATCCCTGGCCTCCTACTAAACCTCCTGAGGCTGCGAGCACCACCGGATTCCTCTTGGGAAATTTCTTCAAGGTCTGTTCATTTCAGAGCTTCTGGTTGATTAGATCCTACTCATGAACTTGTTTCGCACTCATCAAACATGATGAATATGCAAAAAGGAATTTAGATGTATAGCCAACACTACAAACAATAGCCATAACACCACTCTGTAAATAGCTACACCTTCCAAATATTAGACATTGGAAGCTGGATTCCAACTATGGAGAAAATTGTATAGGAATGTGATCTTTATCCTTTGGTTCTTAATTACACACATGTAAATAGATACTACATGGTTTGTAATCCAGAGAAAAAGAAAAAAAGGAAAAACAAAAAGAAATGATTTACTTGGCTTGTAAATGAAATATACATTTGTTAATATAACATGGTATCAGTTTATTATTTATTCATGTACTTGTATGCTGTTTTATTGCTTTCACTAAGTTCAGTTATGCCTATGTGGGATGGAATAATTCAGTGCAGACAATGCTTGGAACTTCTTTGCTGCAGTTCTAACCATTAAATAAGGGAAGCTAAATTTATTGGCATTGGAGGGATCAAGTTTCTCCAAATTACAGCTCTAATTGATCAAGGAATAATTTAGACTCAGAATAAGTGCCAAGTATTAAGCGCCTATGAGAATGATTATGTATGGATTCTAGTTGGTTAGAGCGCGCTACACACCTTGTGTCATCCTTGCCTACGGGCCATGCTAATCGTCTCTGTATCGTTTCAATTTTATCGTCTCTGTATCGTTTCAATTTTATCGGACCTCTTCAAGGAGACGAGCTGTTCAATGGTGCATTAGGAAGTTGCAAATAGAAATATAGTTCCTATCATGCTTAGCTCAGCTGGTTGATAACAATATTTGTAAACTTACATGTAGTGATAATGTAACTATAGTCACCCATCAAGGGAGGCAAACACTTAGAACCTTTCTCCATCTTAAAGACTAATCATCTGAACTCAAGTGGGCTCTTAATAAATAATCATGATTGCAAGCTTGAAATCATCCAATTTTTATACTTACAAGCGGTTTCTCATCATTAGTTCCATTTTCCTTTCCTTTTCATTGAAAATTCAAAGCTTTAGATCCTTTTATTCTGCGTGTCTATTTCCACGACCAATACGACAAATCAACATTCATCCATGTTCACCAGATTCATCTTCTACAAAAAAATGCCAATTGGAGAACCATTCATGAACCTTCCAACTCTTGCCAGCTCACATAGACACCATCAAAGCACAGTCATTGTGCCACCAAGGTGGTAGCCTGGTGGTAAGAGGGCGATAATTCTACTCAAGCTGCCCGGGTTTGAAATGCGCGGACGTCGATTAAATTAGGGGATCGGATGCCCCACGCTCGCTGGCGGATATGCTTTCTTTTCATCTGTACCAAGGTGGCGCTGGGGTGACGTACCCACACGTGAGATGGTGAGCCCAGTGGGGTGAGCCTACAGGTCAGAAAAGGCACGCGAAAACCTGCGATCTGTATCAAACATTTCCTGATGGAAGGAGGGCCCAGTGAGGGCTGGTCGCCCTCCCTCTCCCCTCCTATTTTTTCACCAAAAAAAAAGAAGCACAGTCATTCTAGGTTTTGCTTAAATTTCTGCTCTAAAATTTTGCCAGTAAATTTATAGTATTCAACATTTCAAAGCATAGCAAATTCAAGATACCCAACTCGCAGAGAAAGAATGTCTCATATTTGATAAGAGTTTTTAAAAGAAAAAGATAGGAAAGTAGTTTTTTGTGGGATCAAAATTTTTATATTTTATTGGAAAAAAAATTTATGTGAGATATGGAAAAATCTAATTCCCATCAACTAGAAATTAGGATATCTTTTTTTTTCCAAAAATGTTCTTAAGCTTTTAGATAGAATGGAGTAAGATTTTTTTTATTTAAAGAAATAATAGATATTTTATATTTTTTTTAGAAAAATAGAAATTCAACCAAATATAAGCTATTCTCAAATATGCTACTTTTTTATGAACAATCGTACATTAAAAAAAACTATTTTTTGAGGCATCATGTATACAAGCATCAACTTTTCAGAAAAAACAATATTTCAAAAAAAAAATTCTTCTCACGAACAATCTGGGTGCTTTAATATTTTTATTTTCTATAGAATATTTCCAAAATATACCAACAGATTAGCGTGCTTGACCCTTCCCACATATTCCAAGTCAAACCTATGAGACCATGGCCGGCACCAAAGACAACCACGCGTCATTGACTTCAAAAGGAGAAAGGAGTTGGTCAAATGCATGGTCGGATGCATGCATCTATGCCAAAGAAATGATACTCCAATAGCCAACAATCAGAGGTCAACGAGTCAATGATCTCTCCAAACATTTCCTCATAGCAACAAAATGATTCCAATACGGACACCAACTTTGAGAAGAGGATTTAAGAAGGAGACTGGAAAGCAGAAGTCCCCAGTTCAAGCGGCAAAAGCTTTGACAAAATTATCAGTAGTTGTTTATCCAATGAAGCAAACAAGTGCTAAATCACAATAGCAGATGGAAAACCATAAAAGAACAAAGGTCATATGGTACTAATGAAGGCTTCATTAGCTTGTATGCATTTGGGAGCACAAGGCGAACTCACTAAAAAGAGCCTTTTTTCTTTCTGTTTTGTCTTTTGAGGCTTTTTCTACTGGGGCCTTAGGCGACCGCCTCAGTCGCCTAAGGGTTGGGCCAACCTTGCTTGTATGGAGTACAAAGTTGTCCAAAATTTATATTAAAACGGACTTAGGGTGCTAAAAAGCATATATATCTTTGGAATCTAGCTGCAAAAACTTTAGTGAAGCCTGAGAATGCCAGAATGCCAGATTCATAAATTGACCAATCTTCCACTTACCAGTCCACGAGGATAATATTTCCCTAGAATTCATGGGAAGAATCATGGCTGCTTATTTTGTTAGTTCATGTTTTAGTTGTTTTTGGATTTGCTCTTTACAATTCACTCTTTTACAACCAATTGGTGGTACATTTGTTAAAAAAATATTTTCCTCCAAGCAGAAATTTCTTAATTATTTTAGAAAATATAGAAACTCTTATTAATTATTTTAGGAATCATAAAAACTTTTCTTATTTATTTTTTGCATAGCCCTATTTAGGAAATGCACAAAGTATTTGAAACCGTCTATTTAGAATCCCTTACATAAGCCATTAGAAATATTACCATGCACTGCGCTCTTCTTAATTATTTAAAGCTGTCCATTTATAAATTTCTTAGAGAAAAAAATTACTTACAGGAAACCGTTTCTTAATTATTTTATAGGATATTGGTTTCCACATAGATTTATTATTTTTTTAGAAAATACAGAAAATCTTGTTAATTATTTTAGGAGACAAAGAAACTCTTTTTAATTACTTGGCCAAGATCTATACAAATTTGACATAATAAAAAATCCTTTAAAAAATACATGCCAGTTAGGCAGAAATTCTTTAATTATTTTGAAAATATAGAAACTCTTATTTATTATTCTAGGAAACATATAAACTTCTCTCAATTATTTTTTGCCGAGCCTTATCTAAATTTGACGTGCAATTTTTTTTTAAAAAAATAACTTTCTAGTCGGCAATCCAAGTAAATGTAAGGTTTAGAGTGCCCGTTGTTGCCACAGAATAATCATTGATTATTAAATACATTCTATTTATAAATTTATTTTTCATTCTATTTTTTAAGAAATTATTTAATTTTCGATGAAATAAATTTGTATCTAGAATTTTATTATCTTGCCGCATATAGCATGTCAATCATTTATTTCAAAATTTAAAAACTTTCCATCTTTTTGAGAAACACATGAAAATATTCCTTCAAAGTCCTAAATTCTCAGGCGATTTTCTTCCATATAAGCAGCCTCCTGCCTTCGTCGTTGAGCACAGAGGCAAATATACTCGCGTAAAAGATAAACATGGCAGCCGTTTTGAATCTCCTCGTAGCTTCTTTTGTTTTCCTCTGCATCTTAAAAGCAGGTCTCTCTAGATCTCTCTCTCTCTCCATTCAGTCTCCTGCTGTTCTCCTTGAACATTTCAACCATTATTTTCGTAGCAAGATAGCTATGGTCATGGTTATTGTTGGGGGAAAAGTTGATCAAGCAGAGGGCCACGGAGTCCCGCCGACCAGAGAACGCCCTGCCGAGCAGGGAGCGCCCGAGCAGTAAGTGCCCCGCCGACCAGCGAGCGCCCCGCCGACCAGAGAATG
>JAOXJJ010000263.1:4306072-4325716 GCA_025769935.1 Phoenix roebelenii
AGCATTAAAGAAGCATTAAAGAGACATTAAAAACCTAATTTTTATTAAGGGCATAATAGGAATTATACATAACTTTCTCAAGAAAGTGGATGACCAACCAAACATAAGCATTTTGGAAATTTGTCACTTTCCCATTATCAACCAAACATGCCAAAAGTATTTTCCTAGGCATCATCTTCCTAGGAATTTGTTTTCCAGGAATCATATTCCTAGGAAGGGGAAAGCTTCCCACGAACCAAACGAGCCCTTACATCTTCAAACAGGTGGGCGGAGGTCAATGTTCTGTCAACTGTGAACAACCTGTTTTCCAAGGCTCCAATATCACATTTAAATATGCCTGGGATGCTCAATTTGACCTCTCGCCAGTTAGCTCTTAGATCAATTGCTCATGAGGTTTTTGTTTGTTTGGTGAGACATGAGATCAGATAAGCTGTTATCTGATAAGTAAGAGTTTTTTGTTGATTTAAATTTGATGAATAAAGTTGATATGCAACGGGTGTGAATCATGATTTCATATTGTATTTGATGCAGTGAAAACAGAGTAGTGTTGGGAGTGTTTTTGCCCGAGAACTATATTTCGGTGTTGAAACGGCTATCAACGGCTATAATACTAACGGTTATATTGATATCATCGTCGTCTTTGCGTTCTCATGCTGCTCATCCTACTCTAGTGTAGGTACAACCAACCGAATCAAGATCAAGAATTCGACACAGTGGTGTAGGAGGGACCCCCTGAAGAGTCCAAAGAACCCCTATGGAATGCTGAGTAGTATAGGTAGCAACCCAATTTACAGGTCGGTTTGCCTCTTGGTAAACATGCACAATCCAAAAAGCGCTGCATCCTCTCATCATCTGTCGGTTGTTGAGGAGTAGAGGGCTCGCACCCCTCCTCCACCCCTTCTCTCGTATCCAATCAATCACCGAGGCTGAGTCCTCCTTTAGGATGATGCGCTCTGCGCTCAGCCTCCTCCTCGCAAATGAAATGCTCTCCCAAACTGCCCCGAGCTTCTCCCTTGCCGCTGACAATCCGGCAATGCTTCGGTCTCCTGCTGCAATCAGCTGTGAGTCATGACTCCTGATCACAAATCCCATACTTGCTCTATCTTCTTCTCTGGCAACACTACCATCAAAGTTCACTTTAAAATGGCCAGAGGGTGGGGGCACCTAAGAGACAAGGACGAATCTGGTTGCAATATCAGCAGAGCGGTCGCCTCGGCCCACCGCAATATACTGCAAGGATTGGAGGTTCGGGTTGTACCTTTCCACGAAGCATGATTCATATTTTCTTCGTGATATGCACCGTTGGATCGAGCAATAGCTACTATGAGATCTGTGCAGATAGATGAAAGAGAGTTCGGAGTGCTTTCATACCTTTGCTTGAATTTGGCTCCGGTTACCGCCGTGAGCTTACCACCTCCAGTAGGGATGGTAGGCCAAGCCCAGTACTATTTGGACCATATAACTGTTTATCATTTTTTTTTATAAGAAAATGCACTTCTTGAATTATTCTTAGTTTTTTAGGTAAAATTTGTCCAGATATATTATGGATAATGAACTGACAAAAAAATTGCTAAACTATGTACGGATTTAATGATTTTTTTAATTTTGGCCACTCTTTTCAATAGTGGGATGGGCGGGCAACAAGTCTTTGGTCGAGACTGGCATGCCGAAAAATCTGGATATTTTTTACTTGCATCCACGTACGTTGATAACTCCCTTGCCCTTTTGACACCCTTGACTGGGCCACTATTTTTGCTTGTCTATTTTTTTTCTCTATCTTCAAAAAGTGTCAGGATTATCATGTTTCATTTTTGAAAAGTTTCTTTTTTACTTTCTTTGTTGTCGAAAGAAGATAAGAAGGGTCATATTATAGTTTTTTTTTTAACAAATTATTGCTCTTCTAATCCTCTTGGCAAAATGATAAATTGGACACCATCAAGTAGGCCGTCATTTTTTCTCTTCTATTTTTTTATTTTTATTTAAATCTTTAAGCCAATCTCCAGTTTCCATTTTGCATGGTCTATGTTTTTCAAATAAAAATAATTAAGGTGATGTAGTAACTATAGATTTAAAAAATTCATGCTAACAAACAAGTTCAACAATTTACGCAGGATTTGCTATATTTTGCAGTACCTCGGACATGGAGATAAGCCAGTAGAAGACAAGAGTTGTCATTTTTTATTTTTTATTTTTTGTTCAAAATAGAAAGAATTCAGTTCAGATGTAGGATACCTATCCATATGTTTTCGCAACTCAATTATGTATGATGGAATCATTAGGAGGGGGGAACCTTATCCGCGTAGCCTCCCCCACTAGGTCCTCCTCTCACCAGGGAATGTTCGATACATGCCGCAAGTTTCTGCGTACTTTTTCCAACCCATGGGCTCCCCCCACTGGAATCAACACCCATATGTGAGTACGTCACCCCAACGTCACCTCAGTATTGACGGACCAGATAGCGATTTCACCAGGTAAACCAAGCGGGGGGCATCCAATCCTCATATTTAATCGACACCCGCGCATTTCGAATTTGGGTCACTCCGGTGAAATCAAAGCTCCGTTCTCACTATGCTACCACCTCGGTGGCCAAGAGTTGTCATCGAAGGCAAACCAAAGTATGAAGTAGTTGTCGATAATACCTGTCAATATCTTCGATCAAATGTTATGGTGTCAATATCTTCAAGATCAATTTCGACGGATCTGTCTTGGATGGAGGTACGAGGAGCGATGCGGATTTTGCTATTTGGGACCCGTCTGTTAGGAGCATGGCTGCAAGGGGCAGTCAACTCTTCGACATATCGGTTCCGGGCGCGGAGTTGCAGGCCGCTTAGGCAAGCCTTCGTCATGCCCGGTGTGTCTTACGGGCCAGTTTCATCGTCCTGGAGGGAAACTCGGCCATTGTCATTAGTTGGATCCGGAGGGCCCCAAGGGGCAACAGTTACATCCATCCTCTGCTCCGAGACATCTGGGCAATGGCGAGGGATGAAGGGGGCCTTTCAGGCCAAACATGTGTTTCGTGAAGCTAATGGGGCTACGGATTGAGTGACTACTTATGTAGCCAGTTACTCCGATAGTATCATATGAGCTGGTGATGGAGAGTTGCCCCTAGCACTCTAAGGTATTCTGTTTTTTGATTTTATTGGGTGCATCTATACTAATTAGATATGATCCACCTGTCTTGGCCAAAAAAAAAAAAAAAGGTTATGGTGTCGTGCAATGGGTTTGAAAGTACCGAGTCAGTGAACCTAAATATTGTTAGACCAACTGATGGCCAAAATTGTATCCTTAAGAATGGAGGTCCCATAGTTCAAGATCATCCAATTACATTCGAAGTATGCTTTGTCTCCCCTTTACAATTTTCAATTGACTGGCTCTTTAGTCAACTGCATGTAAATTGAGTTGGAGCAATCATCGCAAAATGTAATTGTAACTCTCTTGAGATCATGGTGGGGTTTGAAAGTGCAGCCTTAAAATTCATAAGCGAGTGTCAGGCCTTGAAATTCTCTATCCCTAGCAAATCTCTCCCTCTCTTTATATGTTGGACAATAATACAATAATAAACTAACATTTGCAAATAACTAAAATAATCTAAAAAATAAAAAATACGAAGGAAATAAGAAATGCATGCCTACAACTGAGGAGTGTAGGAAAACTATCCTAAGAATGAATTCATTGTCAACAGAAAAGCAAAGGAGGTTAGATTTATAAGGTCCATAAGGTCTACTGTCAGCTTTAGAACTTTTTCTCTTTTAAGATTTACAAGGAAGCTCAGATTCAACAAGATCAGGGTTACAAGAAGTAGAAGCTTTGGATCATATTGGATTAGGAACCTTGTTTCTAAAAGGAAATATATTTTCAAAGCAAGTTGTACCTCTAGCCTCTATATGTATATTATTTGAGTTATCATTTATCTCGGATTTTATCACTAGAAATTTATGGGTGTTACTATTTACGAATATCCTATAAAAATAGCATATAAGATTTTGGGTCCTATTTTCTTTCTTTTAGGTTAATGTATTCCTACCTTCGCCTGGCTTCCTCAAAATTTTACAGTAATTTAAACTTAGAGTTCTATCCTAATTCCTGGCAAAGATCAAAATGTTGTCTTATTGCTTTTCATTAAAAGGTATTCTTTTCAGGATATAATAGGCCAAAAGTAAAATTTTCCCTCATAAAATTCTTGGGTGCACCAGAATTGATTATTATTGAGTTAATGACATCCATTAGAGTTTGGTTTTTTTCATTCACCTACACCATTGGACTGAGAGGAATAAGGAGGACTACCTCATGAATTATTCCATATTCTTGATAGAATAAGCTTATTTCATTTGAAGTCTAGTCACCACCTTGACCAGACCTAATTTTTCTAAGATTTTCTTGATTTAGGTTTCTGCTTTGACTCTAAAGATGTTAAATCTATTTAGTGTTTCATTCTTAGATTACATTAGATATATTACAATATCAGGAGAATGTTATAAAGTAGCGGTTACCTCTTTAGATGAGTAGAGTCATACGCATTGCATGAAAAAGATCAAGAAAATTTGTACCTCTTGCACAAACTTGAATAGTGTTCCAGTACTCTTTTGCCTGCACAAAAATTTTACATTTGGATTTTTAATCAAGATATACCCTAGGAATTCGACTTAAGTTTGTCATGTGAAGGATTTGATCACTATTGATATGACCAAGTCCACCTTGCTGGATATAGGAATTTTCAAGATTAAGACGAACATAAGAATCTCTATTCACATTTCTAGAAAGTACTCTTACTTTGAACAAACCCTTAGATATAAAGCCTTTCCCTACAAACTTGTTATAATGAGTGATTAGAAGGTCATTAGACCCTTAGATGATCTTTTAATCTCTAGATATCAGAAGAGATATACTAATTAGGTTTTTCCGAACATTGAGTAGACGACACTCTGTGAAGAATCAAAGTTTCTCCAAGTCATCTTTAGGTCCACTCATCCTTTTCTTAGCACTTACACCGTGAAGTCATTTCCAAGCATTACACCTCCTCATATAATTTCTAAAAGGTGGATAACCACGAGTGATCAAAACCAACATGAATATTAACACTAGAATCATGCTAGCAATCACAAGATGAATAAGTAAAGCTAGCTAAAAGAGTTAGTATCCGACTTGAAAAAAGATCTAACACAACTTTCGACCATATTTACTTGAGGTTTGGATGTACCGGCACCTTTCCTCATTTGTCTAGTTATCTTGTGATAACAATTTTTTGCCACATCATTAGTTCGTCTACATTTGAAGTAGAACGGCTCCTTTTGATTCTTTGGCATTTGACTCAGATATGGAGGTCCAGTGAGGTTTGGCCAATTTTGATTTTGAGGAGGTTTGGAGAAAGGATTCTTGGAGTTCTTTCAAAGGGGTTTGCTTAGCTTATGTCAGTGTTCTTCCTCTATCGTAGTGGAATTAATAACTTTCATTAGGGTTAAGTCACATTGTTTATGACTTAGCTCTCACGAAAAGTTTGACCACGATAGAGGAAGAGAGTTAGTTAGGACATGAACCTTATTGCTATAAAAAAAAACTGCATTCAATCAATTCAATTTTACAAGAAAATCTTGAAAGTCATAGATTTGGACATTAAAAAGTTTAAAATTTAATAATACAGTTTGGAACTTAGATATGGTGAGCCAATCTAGACCAGCATTATCCACTTCATACTCAACCTCTAGAGTATCCCCATGTTCTTCAACAATCTTAGTGGGAATGTATACATTCTAAAGAGATTCAGACCAAACACTAAGAATTAGATGTAGTCAATGAAAATCAACTTCTCGAGGGTTAATTATTTAGATATATTAAAGTTATCTAAGTATGGTAAACATATCTACATATGCTAAAGTTATCTAAATATATTAGAAATATGTATAGAAATATCATAAAATATTTTATAAAAATGCAATAATAGAAAGGCATCCATTTATAGTCCCCATGAAGAAATATTTTAGAAAAAAATATTCAACCCCATACAGAAATTATTTTAGAGTAGTGTATAAATTATAAAGAATATTTGAAGTCATCTATTTAGAGTCTCCATGTAGAGTACTCATATATTGGAAACTGTTAGAAATATCACCATGCACTAGATTCTTCTTAATTATTTGAGAAAAAAATTATGAAGAAAAAATATTTGAAACCACTTATTAGAAATTTCTTAGAGGAAAAAGATTATTTTAGAAAACCTGCTTCTTAATTATTTTAAGAAATATTTTTCTCCAAGCAGAAATATCTTTATTGTTTTAGGGAATTCAAAAACTCTTTTTAATTATCTTATAAAATGCAGTTTATTATTCTAGGAAACATATAAACTTTTCTCAATTATTTTTTGTTAAGCTTTATCTAAATTTGATGCGCAAATGTTTTTTAAAAAATAACATCCTAGCTGGCAATCCAAGTGAATGGAAGGTGTTGTTGCCACGGAATAGTCATTGGTTATTAAATACAATCTACTTATAAATTTATTTTTCATTCTATTTTTTAGGAAATTATTTAATCTTTGATGAAATAAATTTATATCTAGATTTTTATTATCTTGCCGCATATAGCATGTCGATCATTCATTTATATTTATCATTTATTTCAAAATTTAAAAACTTTCCATCTTTTTGAGAAACACATAAAAGCATTCCTTCAAAGTCCTAAATTCTCAGGCAATTTTCTTCTATATAAGCAGCCTCCTGCCTTCGTCGTTGAGCACAGAGTCAAATATACGCACGTAAAAGATAAACATGGCAGCCGTTTTGAATCTCCTCGCAGCTTCTTTTGTTTTCCTCTGCATCTTAAAAGCAGGTCTCTCTCTCCCTCTTTCTCTCTCTCCATGCAGTCTCCTGCTGTTCTCCTTGAACATTTCAACCATTATTTTCGTAGCAAGATAGCTATGGTCATGGTTATAATGTTATGAAATCCTAGTCTCCATAGATATTCAAGTTACCAAGTCAGAGACTAACAGTATTGTTGTCATTGTAGCTTCTGCACACTGCACTCTGTCCAATATTGCAGTGATCCAGTCAAAGACAGGAGCCAATGTGCAAGGAAAGCCCGAGTACCAGGTAGTGATAGCCAACAATTGTATATGTAGCCAATCAAGCTTGCTCCTGAAGTGCAGCGGTTTCAACAGTGCTGAGCCAGTAGATCCTCACGTCTTCAAACCAGTGGGCGGAGGTCAATGTTCTGTCAACAATGAACAACCTGTTTTCAAAGGCTCCAATATCACATTTAAATATTCCTGGGATGCTCAATTCGACCTCTCGCCAGTTAGCTCTCTGGTCAATTGCTCATGAGGTTTTTGTTTGCTTGGTGGGACATGAGATCAGACTACCTCTATGAAGAATAAAACATTGGATTTGTTTCCAATATGTGAAAGTTGTGATAAGATTTATCTGATAAGTAAAGGTTTTTGTTGATTTAAATCTGATGAATAAAGTTGATATGCAATGGGAGTGAATCATGATTTCGTATTGTATTTGATGCAGTGAAAAACAGAGTAGCCTTGGGAGTGCTTTTGCCCGATAACAATAGAAAACATTCATGCATGAACCACCCATCTTTGATCAATAGAAAATGAAAATCTTAATGATATTCCAAAAGAGAGGCTCACATAACTCAAAAAAAAAAAAAAGATTATAAACTCAACTTCAGAGTTTTGAACCAATCATTAACATTAGGGCACCAAATTTTAGAGAATATGACTTAATCCAATCGAAATGGGATAACCAAAATGATCTTAGATCGCTCGTGATTCTTATCTTAGGGTAACCTAATCTCCGCTGATTTAAGATCGCCATGTTAGGTATGCAATGTTCTAGTGATTCAATATTTCTATGTATCCACGAGTTTATTTCATAAAAATATATTAGTAACCACATAAAATTTATTATAATAAAATACCAGTATATTTATTAATATATTAATAATCCTATAAAGATATATTAATTCTATAATAATTATTAATATATCTGTACAACATTAATAATTTATAGGACTAATAAATATATTTTCATAAAATATATTAATAAATATATTAATATTTTATTATAATGTATTTTATATGATTAATAATATATTATAATATATTTGGTAATTGAAAAGATTAATTTAGGTGCTTGAGAAGATTAATTGCTGAACTTAGGAACACATTTTAAATATCTAATTAATTTTGGACTAATTACCAGCAGTCCAACCTTACCCAACTGGCTTGATCATTTTTAGACACAAAAAAAAAGCATTTTGATCTCCTCGATCCTAGTTCATAAAAACCTTCTAACTAAGAAAGTGCTATTGGAATGGTTATTCTTAGCATATTCATTTATTTCATAGTTACGAGAAGATATGCCTTCATGGCATCAATTATTATCTGCCAAAAGAATGATAAAATTCCATCAACTATTGGATCTACTCAATACTAATCCATTAAAAACTTCACATAGTCGGTGTTGATTCTAGCCCCAATATGGGGTCATATCAAACCCTTTCATAGTTGTTAAGAAACACTTCTCAATTGTTGGCTTTTCTATTTCCCCTCTAAAATTAGGACAGACTCCATCTTCCTCACCACAGAGAATCAAAGACAGCCAGCATGAGAACCACCCTCAACATCTTCTTAGCCATTCTTCTACTTTCCATCACCAATGGAGGTAAACAAATATTCTCTTCTCTAGCCAACCCGGCTCAAATTTATATCTGTATGATCTCATTTGATCTTCTAACATGTTCGCAGTCAATGTAGGTTGTGCAGTACCATAGTGTATCGGATATTGCCGTCAATCAGGTGAGGATCGGCAGTATGGTCGAGAGGCAGCCGGAGTATGAGGTGATAGTGTAACAACTTAGGACCTTACCTAACATAGCTAACCAGATGGTATTATTTGGGTCGTTAATTCTATATAAGTATGCAAGATTTATCCTGCGAATAACCGATGTGGAACTATTCTGTTTGTTTTTTGGTGTAATTGTCATAAAATGAGAGCTTTTTCTGTTGTATTTGACGGTTGACACCAGTCAAATCCAATGAAGAAGGTTTTGGAGAGTAAAAACATACCTGGCCAATCACACTGGAGTAGACTGCTGCAAAATATGAAAGTGGTGAATTAAGCATGAAATGAACCAGTTTGCAGTATGCTTATGCTTCATATTGTAAAATAAAGAAGCTATGAAGCTCGAGTATGAAGTTCTCATGGCTTTGTCTTCAAAACTTTGGTAGTTTCATATAATAATATACCTCAAACATATATCTGCAGAAACATCAACACATCATACATCCTGGAAGTAGGCAACACTAACATGTACGCATGTACCGGTGTCCGATCAATGGAAGCAAACCTTTTTTTTTTTTATGAAGAGGGAGGCAAAGCTATCCGGCCTTATATTAGAAAAGAAAGAGTTTACGGAAACTATTTATAAAGAATTTGCATTAAAAAAATATAAAAGAGCAATAAAAACTTTTTATAAAAGATAATGATATGTAAATAGACATATTAAGCTATTCAATAAACTAAACAATCTCATAAGTGATTTGAAGAATCTTTGTATCTTTAGTGTGCAACTATATGAGCTATGTATCATGATGTGAATCACCTTTTTTCTGAAGAATAGATCAACATTTCTTAAAGTGTGGCGCTAATGTTGCAAGATTATTCTAAAATTTGAGATGAAAATTAAATATCTTCTCTGAACACAGATCAATGAAAGGCAAACCTTAATTTAGGCAGTGGTGATGGTACATAATTATTCTGGAAACCATGCATTCACTAATATCTATTATGAATATTCATGTGCAGGCTTGCCTACTTGTTATTCCCTATTCTCTCTTTGTAACCTGTTCCAGTCCCTCCACTCCTCCCTTCTTCTACCCTGGCCCTCCTCTTAATCTTCTCTTTTTGTGCTTCTATTTTTGTCTAATTATTTCATTTCTTAATGGATTCTGGGTGCAATTTGTCAACCCTATTCTTTGGGAAAAAAAAGAAAAGAAAAGAAAAATAAGAATAGAACAGAGACTTTTGTCCTTTCAGCTTAGATTCTACATTAACTCAGACCATAGACCCTACATTTCTCATCAAATTGCAAGTTTGAATTAACAATGAGATGAACCAATATGCGCTTTCATATTGTAAAAGAAAAAAGCTATCAAGTTTGATTCTGAACTTTCAGGAACTTGTCTTCAAAATTCATGTAGCTTTACATAATATGGATTTTTTTTTGTTTTTTGGTGCCTCATGGATCGTATGAATTTTAACAAAAGGAAGAGTCCATAATACATGCAGTCCATTATCTTTAATTCGAAGAAGCTTACACATGGACATCCAGGAAAAGGTCAAGTCAAACATGGAAAGATGTACGAGTACCAATGGAATGAAAGCTTGAAAGGTTGTCAAATATATAGTATTATTCGGCGAGATATAGTGAGCTAGTGATCACTAGATCACCAACACAAACAATTCTGAAAAGCATTTCATACCTGAATAAAATGAGGGATCATTAAAGAAACTAAGAAATGGTTGTGCATCAGAGGTAGCATTATAATTCATCACCATCAAGCAACTTTCGTCACCTAGGACCACCACTGCACGAGCTCTAATGGCTGCTTCACGATATTCAATTGTTTTATTTGGCTAAGTTTTTGAAAAGCTTGAAAGCATTTTCTAATCCTCTAAAAATACTTTTCAACCAATATGTCCCAACCCTTAACAACAATCTCAAACCACATTCTGACCATCTGAAAAGATTTATAATCATAAGCTCAAAAGCTCAACTAAAGATTGAAAAAGAAGAACAAATACTTGGTTTTGGTGGAAGAGTATATCCATCCTCACTCTCTTGCTAGGATTTCTCCAGGAAATTATCTTGATGGATGTTGCTGCCATCTAATAAAACTTGGCCTACCAAATAATTCACAAAAAAATCCAAAATAAAAGAACGATACTGTTGCAAAGATTGGTGAACCTTAAAGTATTATTTCTCTGTTCGGGGACCTACAATGTATTTTGCTTTCTTATGTCCGTAGTGACTTTGAGGACCTTAAATAATTAGTCCATCTGCCCATGCAGTATCTTTGCAACAAGTGAAACAGAAATCTAATAACAGGTCGCTATGTAGCTGATTCAAACTACCATGGCGACTTCATCTGAGATGGCTAGGGATATCTGGAACTCTCACTTCATTGCTGCAGCGCCTAGATTCACTTTTATCTCTTGAGAGCTCCTACTTCTTGGCCATCTTAAGATGAATTTCGATGGCAGTGTGTTGGCATATGGAGACAGAGGAGATATGAGTTTTGTGATTAGCGATCATAACTCCAGACTAATTGTCATGAGAGGGCGTCACACTTGTGACATAACAGTCATTCAGGCGGAGTTCAGGATAGCGTGGGAGGGCATCACCTTCGCAAGACGTATTCTAGGAGCTAATAATATCTTCCTAGAAGGGAACTCAACGATGGTGGTCGAGTGGATTCGAATTGAGGAGTGGAGAGGCGATGATCACCTACTGCTCAAGTATATCCTAGGATAGCAAGAGACTGTGACTCATTTCAAGTTGTTCATGTGTATCGAAAAAAAATAGAGCTGCAGACTAAATCGCCTCCTTCGTTGCTCATCATTTGGAAGAGATCCTTTGGACGTATTTTGTAGTCGGCCGCTCACCCTTATGTCATCTCCTTTCCATCAACTCTGTTGGTTGTACTCATCCTAGAGCAATGCGAGCAGCCATTGTACTAAAAAAAAAGAAAATAACAGGTTGCATGGTAGAACACAATTATTTTAAGCTCATCTTTCTAAATTTTACCTAGATACTGCAAACGTTTTGCCGTCTTCGTGTGTAACAATTTGAAATTAAAAATAACAAGTGGTCCCTCCAGGTCTCTTTATTTTATTTCTGTCCCTTCGATCCTCTCACCCCGCTTAGAGGTCAGAAGTTAAGCTTCGGATGCCGGCCCCCAACGGCCGGCAATGGCCCCTCCGCCGCCTGCCGTCGCTACCGCCGCCCGCCGCCTCAGCCGCGCCCTCCTCTCGGCCGCGAAGCCCTCTCGGTCCTGGACCCCTGCCCTCGAGCAAACCCTCCACCGCTTCCTCCTCTCGCCTCCCCATCGACCCGCCGCCTTCCCCCTCACCCCGTCCCTCGTCGCCGCAGCCATCGACCCCCACCTCCTCCGCCACCACCCACTCGCCGCCGGCCTCTTCCACTGGGCCTCACAGCAGCCGGGCTTCTCCCACTCCCCGGAGTCCTTCCACTCCCTCCTCAAATCCCTTGCCCTCTCCCACCAGCCCCACTCCCTCCAATCCCTCCTCAAACTCGCAAGAGCCCGAAAAGTTCCTCTTTTTCCCTCTTCCTACCATCTCGCCATATCCTCGCTCTTGTTCTGCAGCAAGACCCTTGAAGCCGCCGAGCTCATCGAGCAGGCTACCGCCGACGCCGGTGAGGACCTGCCCCCAGCAATATACAATTCCCTACTCGCTGCGCTTGCCTCCGATGGGTTTCTACATCTCGCAAGAAAGGTGTCTGATAGAATGCTCAGGAGAGGCATTAGGTTTAATGATGTTGGTTTTGGTGTTTACGTTGGCAAAGTTGGTAGAGTGGAAGAATTTGATAGAACTTTAAGTTTAGTCGAGCAAATAAAGCAGCGATTCTATGAGATTAATGGGTCGGTCATTGCTGCTTTGATTGTAGATGGGCTTTGTCGGGTGGGGAGGATTGAGGACGCTTGGCATGCTTTGGAG
The DNA here is from genome assembly GCA_025769935.1 of Phoenix roebelenii. Lineage (NCBI taxonomy): Eukaryota > Viridiplantae > Streptophyta > Magnoliopsida > Arecales > Arecaceae > Phoenix > Phoenix roebelenii. Next base: position 4,318,813 of record JAOXJJ010000263.1, read on the forward strand.
GAGCTTAGAAGCCGAGGCTGCAAACCTGATTTTATTGCGTATAGGATAGTTTCAGAAGGATTTAGAGTGGTTGGTAGGGTGGAGGAAGCCATGAAGATTTTGAAACAGAAGAGAAAGCTTGGGGTGGCACCGAGAGCAAATGATTATAGGGAATTCATTCTTTCTTTGATATCAGAGAGAAGAATCCAGGAGGCGAAGGACTTGGGTGAAGCAATAGTGGGAGGGGATTTTCCAATTGAGGATGATGTGCTTAATGCATTGGTTGGATCGGTTTCGGCCATTGATCCTGACTCGGCAGTCTCGTTCTGCATGTACATGATTGGGAAGGAAAGGTTCCCAAGCCTCACAATGCTGAGCAATTTGAGTAGGAATCTTTGCAAGAATGGGAAGAGTGATGAAATGTGGGATGTGTTTAAGGTCCTTTCAGAAAAGGGTTATTTTTCAGGGGTGGGGCAGTACAATGTGATGGTGTCATTCCTGTGCAAGGCAGGAAGACTGAGGGAAGCCTATGACATGTTTAAGGAGATGAAGAAGAAGGGATTTGGTCCTGATATTTCCTCTTATAATATGGTGATGGAAGCTTGTTGCAGAGAGGACCTTCTACGCCCTGCTAAGAAGCTATGGGATGAGATGTTTGCGAATGGGTGTAGTGCAAATCTGCAGACTTATAATATCCTTATCCGAAAATTACCGGAAGCTGGGCAAATTGATGAAGCTCAGCACCTTTTTCATCACATGTTGGAGAAAGGGGTCCCCCCTGATAATGTTACCTACACATCACTCATCAAAGCTTTGTGTCTGGAAAAGAAGCTAGAGGAGGCAATTGAGATCTGTAACAGGTCCATGAAACAAGATGTTGTACTTGCTGGTTCCACATTGAATATGCTAATTCTTACTCTCTGTCAGGAAGGTATGTTCTTGACCAAATTTGCAGTTTACATGTGCTGTTTGATGTTTCTTTCTACTAGTCATATATGACATATTTATTCATAAACTTTATGTTGCTTGAATTTATAAATTCTTTATCTTCGCTTTTATTTTTAATTTTTTAAACATTATTGGATATAAAACTAGATGAGCTTGCGGTAAGATTTAAGTGTTCCTTCTGAAAGCAAAATTGTTCAACACATGGTCAGATGTTCCTGGCTGTGCCATGTACTACTCCAAACTTGGAGAAAAGATTAATCATAAAGATAACCAGCAACATGCCTTACCAAGCCGCATGTGCTTGGTTTTATATATTATAATTTATATGGTACAAAAGGACCCAAATATATGCTAAATATGGTGACCCATATGATAATTAGTCTTTCCCTTTAGAATTAAAAAAATAAAATCTTTAGACTGAAACACAACATTCTTTAGATTAATGATGGTAGTTATACATCAGATGCCATTCTAGATATGCAAGTCAGAGCTCATAACCATAACAGGAACAGAAAAATATATAATTTTGACTTTTCTAAGATGTGAATGCACAGAAAATATATATTGTTGCACAAGTTATATAATCTATTCTGTAATGTGCTTTAGGTCAAAATAAGATATAAAGATTACATAATTCAAAACTTTTTCACAGGTCAGTCAAAAATAGATTTTGACCTGATTGTGGATTTCAGTACAATTCCTCCAAGTGCTTTTAAATGATGATCCATTTACATATGTCTATCACCACTTCTAGCCCTCTTTATTTTGTAATTAGAATTTTTACATGTTGATTTATTGAAGTTCAAATCCTCTTGTTCTTCACAGTAAATTATGTGTCCTCTGTTGCTGAGTTCTTTGAGTTCAGGAGGTCCATAATATTTCAGTAGACTTTAAACTAGAACTTGCAAACTTGGTGCAAAATTCAAATACTTGTAGGAGTTTGGATGGAGTTGATGCATGTGACACTTGTCAAGCCCAAACAAGACCATATAGGCATACAAATTGATCTTAATCTTGATGGCAACCACAAATTTAGTTTGCAAGTGGGTGGGCGAGCAATGGATAGATAGCCAAAATTAAGTTTGCAAGTGGGCAGGTTAGTGAGAGAGATGATGTGAGTGCAAACATTGTTCAATTGATTGGGAAAACATTAGAGAATGTGATGTGGCATATTTGAATTGCGAGCATGAGAGGGATAATGGCAGCAGCACTAAGTTGCTGGTTATTGTGTAGGACAGCAGGCAAGATAGAGGAAGTGATCAGATTTACGAAGATGAGAGAGGAGAAACTGATTGGGAGGTGGTGGTGGGTGGTTGATTGATTGCTGCATGCATCCTAGCAATAGAAGATTAAGAGAAAGGTTTCAAAGTAAGAAAAAAGAACATTAAACAATTGAATCTTGTAGCTGAAGTATCTTTTTATCATTTTTAATCTTCAGATATGGCTTAGTCTAACCTGCTCATTGTTAATAAGGCCTTGACAGGCAATCAGACCAAGGCCTGTTTAGAAAGCAAGAAATAAAGCTGGCCCATGAGCTTGTGTTACTCAGTCCTTATCTGGACTTTGTGAGTTTTGGCTTGTAAAGTGCTGGCACCTTTGGCACATCCTAGTCCATTTACAGCCCACAAGGTGTAGATTTTACCATGACATCAAGCAATAAAAACTGATAAACATGCATCCAAAATAGCCTTCTTGACAGGAAGCTGATGTATTCTTAAAGAAAGGCCAAAATGTGGCCCGTTGTGTGGTACACCAGGTCCTCCAACCATCATTCTCATGAACATGACTTCCTGAATGTGTGGTAAGATGCAGGATTAGTCAAGTCAGTTGATGTTGGTTGTTGTGTTTGATCACATAAGGTTCAATGTTTGTGTTCTTTTTGTAATATTTGCTTTTTCCCCCATTTATACAGGTAATTTTGGTGCAGCTTCTTCTGTGATACATGGGCTGCCTTCTAATATTGAAAACTCTGACTCACATGTCATTTTGCTAAAGAGCTTGACAGATGCCGGAGAAGTTGAGATGGCTATTAAGCACATAGAATGGGTCGGGAATAACTCTCCTTTCAAGTTACAAGCAATATTAGATGAGCTTTTGTCATCTCTTTCTACAGCCCCAAACCTAGAGCCTATTTTGCAACTTCTTCGAACAATGCACGACCATGGCCTTGTTTCTGACAATAGTCCATGGGCAAATTTGTTGGACGGCTATTTCATCTGAACCAAAGTAGCTTTTCGGATTCTTGGACTCTTTAAATTGCAGGTCGAATGTTTGTTCTATGTAAGAACAGGTAAAGGTTTATCCAGCACAAGATTTTCTTGCATACTTTAAGGATGATTGCACATATCAATTTTTGGTTATTTGGTAACTGATATAATTCTTTACCTTTTTCTGCGAATTCGCAATGCTTATGTTTCTCTACTGAATTCTGTCTTTATGACATGCATTGACAAGAATGGATTTCCCCCCTCAATTTTTACCATCTCAGTTTCGTCATGTGTCGAGTTTCTGATCCATGTCTTCCTGTCAGTTGCTAAGTATTTTTGCTTGTAATTTCATAAATAAAATCCATTAACGCTTCAGCTAATCTTGGTGGGTGCATGATGCAGGACCGAATGGGGACTTGACCAGTTGGAACCATGTTGTACCTTTTAATAACTTGCTCTTAGGACCTATAGTGGAGCTTTTCTTTTATTGAAAAGGGAAGTTCTATAGAAATTAATGGCTGATGTTATTCTGCTTGAGGCATGGACCTGGTGGGTGACCAGTTGGCGTCCCACAAGGTAATCAAGCAAATGATTTTTTTTTTTTAATACCTGAATAAACCATGCTTATACATAAATATGAACAAGTTGGGTTTAGCTAAAAGACCTAAAATTCAAACTGTTACACGATCTTTATTGTAGAACTCTGATATGCACGTAATAATATGGCTTTTCCGTTTAAAGAAAAAAAATAATCTGGCTTTTCTTTTTTAGAAACAGAGACTTAGGTTCATGAAAAATATATAAAAATAAAAAAAAATATTACCATGGAATCACTGCTGTTATTTCATTCATAAAAAAAATAGCATTTGTGGAGGAGGAGGAGATTCGCATGAAAGATCATTTGTGGTGCAATCCTGTCACCGATGATCTTTTAGCTCTCCCAGAGGCTCCTGCTCCCACAGAACCCCGCAATCATTCTGTTGCATTGGGCTTCAGTCCTTCTACCAGAGAATATAAGGTCTTTCGAATATCTTTTCCTCCAAGGTTTCCTTTACATGATTATGTGCATTATCGTGTGTTGGTTCAGGTTTACACTTTGGGCTGCAGTGCATCATGGATAGAAGTCAAAGTTTTGGTAGATCCCGAAGTATTCGGCAGGCCGCTGCATGTTGATGGACAGATATTCTGGGAAACTGATGGAAACTATTTTCCAGGGCAACCTCATATCACATCAGTTGATGTGGAGAGTGAGACATGCAGGATGCTGACGCTTCTGAATTGAATTGAGTTTGGTCCAACAATTGATGACAGCAATCACTTCCATTCAAGTTTGCTGGAGGTGGAAGGGCGTTTATCTGTCGTTGCTCATGATCCATCCCATTCCATCGTATACTTGTTTGTGCTCAAGGACTGCAACCAGTATCATTGGGAATGCTGATACACTTTCATCATACTCCTACCGCCGCTGGCAAGGAGCAGGAAAATTCCAAATTTCCGTAGGGTGAAAAGTGCATGGTACTGTGATTGGGATTCTATTTCTTTGGGTCCATTGATTGTGTGGTGCTGTTTGATACTCGATGACCTGCCTTCAGGAATGCATCAAAAGGAGTACACTGTGATGTTACTTGCGAGCCATTCAGGCCAGCATGGGAGCTATGTGGGGGCTACAGCCTGAGCTTGGTCTCTCTGAAGAGATTTGGTTCTTTCTGGGGGGAGCCCAGCTTCTGCAGCAGCGAGGCTCTTTTGGCGGTCAGGCATTGCTTGCTCTCCGATGGGCAAGACATGGTAGAGGCGTTGGATGCTATGATAACTGATAAGACAAGCAAGCAGTGACTTCCAAGGTTGTTCCCTCAAGGTGGCTCGGTCTATTGTTGAAGGACCACCCGAAAAGAAGCTACTTATAAGGAAGTATTTCTTTTGAAACTTTATTTGTATCATGGAACTTCTTCCTGACATCAGGAGATCCTGCATTGCATAGAAAGTCGACACAACCGTTCCTCAGCAATCCTGTCTAATTTTTATTAATTATAGTTTTCTTAGCAGATATCAATTATTGTGCAAAGGCTTATGCTTCACTTTCCTCTCGTAGTTGTTTTCTACTTTGATTTCCTCTCTAACTTCGGTATTTCGGAACGTTGCTGTGCACGATACAAATTGAATCATATGAAACTTCATGAATTTTCTTTCCTGAGCAGTCTATGCTATATTGGATCACTGAGGGTAGAGGATGTGTATGTTGAAGCTTTTCTTTTTTTTATCTTTATTTTTTTATGCAATCCTCCTTTATCAATAAGAATGGACCTTCTTCCTGGGGTTTCAAATCTATCAGCTTGGTCGACCCTCAGTTTGATATAATCTTCGATATTTATTTGAGAGAAGAAATGATCATTGTTTTGCTTGACAGGAACTTTTAACATATCCAATGTGTTTGCATTCTTTTATATGCTTCACATCAGTTCACCCTTTCATGATTGTCAATCTATGCAAACTATCCTGTCTCTGGTTCACCTCATTTTTCCCTTAAACTCATGCATAAGAATTGCTGACTCATCCTGGAAGAACCAGATCTTTTGTAATTCTCACTGCAGGAGCCTCCTGTTGCCATCATTCAGAAGGTATCCAAAATCTATCAGCATACTATGTGTCTGATCCTTAACCTTTTTATCGCACCAGGTTTATTTTGGTCCCATTGCATCGTATAACCTCACTTAGTTCGAACTTCACTTAGAATCTGATTTATCACTGATTTCTTGTATCACGTCGTCTCTCACCATTGCATGAACTATCAAACTATCATCATGTTTTTAAGTAATCTACCTGCACTATTTTCAGATGAGAATGAAAAATGCTTTGAACTTAGGATTACTTACAGCAACTTTATTCACAAGTTCATGTCGAGAACAGACTGGATGAGAGAATACAAATAGCATCTGTCGAAAGTTAATCTGCCAACCAGACGAAGAACAGGAATATTTTTGTTGGCTTGATAGCACAAACAACGTTATGTAGACAGGTCAGCCTAATAGATCCCACTGATAAAAAGTAACTAAACAAACAAACACAGAGCAGATCATCCAAGGGATCCCATTGATGAGCCCAGAAGAACCATTGCTACATATCAATAGATCAAACATCAAAACTCTAATTGAGATAAAACACCAAAGATGAAATAAATGAAACTACTGGCAAAGGCATTGATTGCACACTAATGCCGTAAGCCCTGCATGTTTCATGTTGCTTTTGCTTTAGGAAGCAAGAAGTCAGTTTCCTTATTTGATGAAAGAAGAACTCCTAAAACAGCTTTTTTGACTTCTCTTATCCCAAAATAATTTTCTGAGTGAACCAAATACAGAAAGTGCATTTTTTCTATACAAGTCACAAAAGCACTTTTTAAAAAACTACAAGATGATCTTACTCGAGGGTGACTAGATTACGGTGATCGGCTGGATCCAAAGGGATACCAGTGGTGTGGGTGGGTGCCTTCTCTGCTTCAGGATATTCGGGCCATAGTTAGTGGCAATGTTATTTTTTAGGCTGAACATTTTTACAGAGAGGCTAATGGTGCCGCGGATTGTGTGATAACCGCCCCACTCCCAGGAGAAATGGAAGGGGGGCATTATACCATCCTGCAGACGTTTGTAATGCCTGATGGTGGGCGGTTACAGCCGTCCGCCTTCCCCACCAATCGGAGGTTACAAGAAGCCCCGATCGGTGGAGAATTTCATCATCCTCTCCATTGTCTCTCTCTCACAGACCTTCACGGTTGGCAG
>JAOXJJ010000263.1:4325816-4400964 GCA_025769935.1 Phoenix roebelenii
ACAGGCCCTTTGCCAACGGGTTAAAGTTGGTAACGAATAACAGAATTGGTCGACTAAGATTAACAGGCCCTGTCACGAGATTATAGTGACCATAGCAGCACATCCGTCTGAGAGTATGTTTTATAAAGTATGGATAAATGACAATATTTTAATAGGACTTGCATTAACATGATTATGAACTTTCTTGGATGGAACATGCATTGCTTTATGACCTGATTTATGTATATCATGTATAAAAAAAATATTTTATTTTGCTACAAATGTTGGTTTTTTTAATCACTGCATTGGCATAATTATACTTAATCCAATAAGATAGTACTTGGTTACTTACTGAGTTATGTAGCTCATATCTTTTATTCATTTTTTTTCTACAGATGAATAAGACCACTAGGAGCAGGGAGCTTGATATTATTCAGGGTTGGGGTAACTGAAAATGTTATGTAATAATCGGATTTTAGAAGCTCTATACTGTTCCAACTTCATCAATAATGTTTGACACTAGTAAATGAAACTATTTATTTTATTATGAAAATTTAAGTGGCTTCGTGTTATTGTGTGCTTAAAATTAGCAATAGCACGGCCGTGTCATGATCCGGATTTGGGGCGTGACAGATTGGGTGGCCTCGCATGTGGCCGATCACTCGGATGAGCTCTGTGGATTGGGGAAAGAGAGTTATCTACAACACTTCGAGGCTTGCTGTTTTTTGATTTTTTTAGATGCATTCATAATATAAGTGTATGAGTCATTCGCTGTAGAAAAAAATATACTATAAGATAATTACTTGCAATAAAATTTAACTTTTTGAAATGGTTGATTTTAAAACACAGTACAAATCATTTTAAAGCAAAGATAGAATGTAAACAAAGCTGCAAGACGCATCGTACATTAAAAAATGTATGTAAAATGAGACACTGAACTGAAAGTGCAAAGAGGGTGTCAACTGGTGTAGAGTCCCACCTTCACCAAAATTTATGATCTCAATGAAATTATAACCCAGCATTGCCACCCTGTCCCCCAACCCCACCCTACCCTGCTTTGTCTTCAATATGGCAAAGAAGCTAGAAGATAATCCAAAGAAAGCTGCATAGCAAAAATAGAGTTGCACATAGTGGACAGTGCTTAAAGAATATCCAAATGGATGTACATGGAAAAATTGCTACACAAAGAGCGTGTATATATGATGTCCAAGAGAGGCATTCTGCAGAATCTTGCAGCCAAATCATCAACAAAAATTAGGATAACTAAGATTAAATAGTCTAAATAAAAGCATAAATAAGGATCGCATACCCTATACCATCCGATAAAACAGAAGGGCCGGATGGTGTGCTAAGACAACTTCCATGTCCATATGCTCAATCTACCCCACAAATGAAAAAAAAGAACAATGTCGATTTTCTAGATTAATATATTGAAATTTGTATTTGATGAATTGTGTCGATACCTCGTCTTTGAAGAATATTTTCCATATAGTCTGGTCATAGATATAGGTAACAGGTGTAGGATCGTCATGAAAAATCAAGGCAGTAAGCACGTAAATCACATCTTGTCAAATGATGAAGTTCAGAAATTAGGGTCCAAGACTCCTTATTTACAATAGCGTTGAAGTAATGATCCACCTAGAGCTTCATGATCAACCGAGTTAATATTCAATTCATTAGCTCTTTTTGCAATATATGACCCTGGCACATGCTCACTTTCATACTGTTACATTGAGAGACAAATCGAGAATACCTAGAAATAATTCGAGCTAATAGATTTAACACATACAATCATTAAAATATCTTGTGGCTTCCACCTTTTACTCAAAAAAGAGAAAGAAATGGTAATTACTGTCTTGAAATGGTAATACTCATATATATAAGTGATGAGAAATACAAGTCGAAACAATATAAGAAATTAGAGGAACCCTTTTCCTTTCCCATAGACAAGTGGTGCAATGGGGGCAAAAAAGGCCCATCCTAAAAAGGCCTTATGGCTAGTAATTACTGGTCAAAATAAAGACCAACTATTCAAACTTGATCACCATCATCGCCGCCTCCACTGCTTCAACTACGGTCTCTACCACACCATCACCACTCTCGTCACCCCCACCACCATATCATTAGTATCTATTATCATTATTGTTGCCGCCACCACTGCAACAACTTCTACCATTTTCGCCACCATTATTACTGTCTTGACCGCCATCATCATATTTTAAATTTTGGAAATAAAATAAAATGAAATATTTTAATTTTTTAAAAAAATGAAAGTGATGCAAACAATGCTTTGTTTCAGCAGAAAAAGGAAGCTGCATTTTCTTAAAGGTAGTGGGACGAAGAAGAAGGTCAAATTAGGCAGCGCATGAGATGGAAAAACTTGGAAGGTGATGTCATGCAAATAAAAGCAGTACAGGAATCACATCATGGATTTTGAGTTGGTCAAGTGTCACATATTAAGCATCCTATCATCATTTTCTAGTCAAGAGATATGACTTGGGTCACCCTGTTCATATGGAGGGTATAGATAAATCCATGGCCTGCGCTTATGGTGAACATTGGAAATCCATTTCATATGGAGGTAACTATAGCTTAAACTAATTCTTATGCATGAAAATTTTACCAGCTAATACGGTATTACATTAACTGGTAGTAGCCCAGTGGAACTGGGCGTTGTCTTCTAACCACATGATTCCAAGTTTGAATCGTCCTGCGTGTCGATTAAAATATGGTAACACTGCTTGGACATAGGGCCTAGGAGCGCTTATTAGTCCACTGGTAGTCTTGGTAGTGCTGGGTGTGACGTACTCATACGGAGAATAACCGTGTCGGGCCCAGAGGGGTAACGAGCTGGGCTCACAGGTGGAGAAGGTATGAGTAAAACCGGCCGGCGTGTCCAATAAACGGTCATTTCTACCCGCATCGAACATTCTTCCGGTAGGATGGGGGCCTAGTGGGGGCTTGTCCTTTCCTCCCCCTTTCCTCTTTTTTTTCTAGCAAAAAAAATACATTAATTGATTTTTTGAGGGTTGTTGCTTTTTTTTTCTTAATGACACATGAAATACATATTTTCTTCTTTCTTGCTTTTTTTTTTTTTTTTTTTGGCGGCTCACACAACAGGTGTGGCCTATTTTTCATTTTCTTGAATCACTTTGCTTTTGCTAATTGACTTGGCCAAAACTTCTATGTTGACCTTAAAAAAAAAAAAAAAATCTGCGGTTGTGACCATGTACCTCCGAAATTTGGTTGTCCCTTGGTCCTACTCATAGATACAGCAAATCTAGTTGGATTCCAACCTGCTGTCATTGTCTGGTTAAGGTTTTCTCGAGTCTCTTCACCTTTGTGGGCTAGTTTTGGTCAATAATAACGGATCATGAAAATTATCTCAGTGGATCTACAGCCGGCCAATTTTATTCAAAAAGCCATATCCTGATGGTTCAATGCATTCAAGGCTTGAGTTTGTCACCCTTAATAATGTTGAAGCTGCCCTTGAAAGAGATTCCAACGTTAACATGCACCAACCTCATATGGGGAATCTCTTTAGCAGAAACCATTCTTTTTTTTAAGTAGAATAAGAGAAACCATTATGTTTGATCTGACCTCGGTCATTCCTGGCTTGTTCTCTTCACATTCCTCAGAAGGACATCAAGACTAGGTCACAAAATTTAGTCTCAAAGTTAGTCACTTTTAATCCGTCTTTGGCTTTTACTTGCCAACATACTCCTTTTTCTTCATAAAGGTAAAGAGTTTTGTTTAATGGTGATGGAAATTGTGGTGCACGCATTGACTGACTTTGGCTTTAGACTTAAATGGGGACAAGATTGGCTGGAAGACTTAAATGGGGACAGGATTGGCTGGAAGACTTATCTGTGGACTTGGAAGACTGGAATAAGATTAGATGGCGTTGGAAATCTTATCCATTAATTAAATACTAATGTCGAAGACTTATCCATGATACATGGCGTTGGAAAGGGTTCTTGTCACATCAGAATGTCATTCCTTTTGTCCTAGACGAAAATGTTTTTAGTTTCATGAAGGAAACTTCCTCTCAAGTAAACCAGTGGGGGAAAAAAAATTAAACCAAATTGACCAAGTGTGAAATGTGAAGGAAAACCCATTTATACTTCTTGTGAAGATGTTCCTCACCATCTTCAAACCACCCAAGAAGCAAGCCCAGAAAAATGGCAGCTGCTGCCAAGCTTCTCTTTGTTGCGCTTTCTTTCTGCATCCTTGTAACAGGTATCTTGTCTCTTCCTCATCTCTCCATCTCAACAAGCATCATATAGTGTGCTTTTGCACCAAGAATGTTGTGATGACTTGTTCAGTTCCATTTTGTGGTTTTGCATGGATATGTAGTTTATCTTGATTCTTATAATCTACTTTAGTAAACATCAATGCAAATGAATTCCTGTCATTCTTCCTGAATTGTAGGGAGGAGCCAAATCTGCAACCTCTCAACTGTTCAAGTTCAGCAAACCAACACTGGAGGGAAGAATGGCTATGATCCTATATTTGAGGTGGAGGTGAAGAATCTCTGCCGATGCGAGCTGACGAATCTGTTCTTGCATTCGGAGGGATTCGCCAGCTCTATGGCAGTTGATCCCAAGTTATTTCGACAAGAGCTTGGTGGCTACCTTGTGAATGATGGAAAGGGAATTCCCAGCTTGATGTCTGTCAAGTTCCAGTATGCATGGGATAGGGCCTTCAAGATGGCTCCTTCAGCCTTGCAGGTTAGCTGCCGGGAAAGTAGGAAGGAATTATTGATGGACACAGTGTAAGGGATGATCCAATTAATGTTCTTATAGTTGTCTGGGTTCAACACAGTAATATGAACCTAGGTTTGCTTTTTGTTGCTGTCTTATCTAAAGTTTGTGACAAAGTTAATCTTGTGCAAACAAAGTTTTCCCTATGTGATTTTCCAGTCTTGTGAATGGGGTTATCTGGATTTATTAATCTTAGTATAAATTGAAATCTGAAATATCTGTAACATCGAATTATATAAGCAAAAGTTGCTTTGCATTGCATTGCATAGAAAAAATTCAGGAAACTCTATATCTAGTAGCTAGTGAGAGAGTAGTGGACAAGTGTCTTTTAGTGAATCTCTTATTCTTCTAAAACATGTTTTAGTAAAACTGTTGTCCAAATCTTAAAAACCAAGTAAAATAGAGGAGCCCATACATCACATAATTCATCCAGCTCTTAATGCGTTCATGTACTGCTCATCATAATACTGGGGTGGGCAACAACCAGATGTATTCATATGAATCATGATAGTTTATTTTTGACCCATATTAAGTACATCTGGCTTCCAAATTTGTGAATCACACACAGGGGAAGTGCTTGTGGAATGCTTGGCCACTTGAGCACTGTAGATTCATGGGACATATCCACACAGGATCAAGATTGAAGAGAGGTGGGAGAATGTTGGACAAGTTTTGACTATTGGAAGGTGGTCATGATCTCACATTTCTGATATTTTTGGTGCTAGAAAACATCTTGTTGAAGGGGTTGTGGCATCTCAAATGAATTGAGCAAAATATCTCAACCCCCACAGACTACTCTTCTCTCTCCCCTCCTCTCCTCAACCTTCCTTCACATTCCTTTGCTTGGCTACACCTACATAGGAGTTGGATATCAAAAGATTGCTGCTACCACCTCTAGTATGTGTTGAAGTAACTCAAGAATAGAGCATAACACTGTTTCTGGATTGGACAGGAGGATTGCACAAGTGAAAGAAGCGGATGGGGAATGCTATTCCATGGCAACCAACGGCTACTGGGCATAGGTGATGGTGGATGAATTCTGGATTTGAACTATTTTGCTGCCTATATCATCATGGCTTGATGATATCCTCTGATGTCTCTGATTTCCCCCTTCTTTTTTGTTCGATCGATATATGTAGTTGCTTTGGTGGGCGCTCTGGTTCTTCTGTTCTCCTAGTGTTGCGAGGGTCGTACTCGTTGGCTGGTTCCGGATGCTTGGTTTTTGATGCAGAGAAGGTAAGGAGCTTCCCAAATTTATTAAAATTAAAATGGAAGTATGTACAAGATAACAAAAGAAAGAAAGAAAGAAGCAGCAAAAGCTAGGAGACAATTTCAAACAAAGGACAAAGTATCAAGATGATTACTTAGACACTAAACATGCCAAATCCATTCATAGATTCCAATGCACGAAGATTTCCAACTATGAAATGTCTGGAGAGTCTTATGAAGAGCAGAAAATATAGAAAAACTCTTATTTTTGAGAAAAATTTGTAACCAAATCATGTTCACCTTAGCAAAAGCTGCATAACTTTGCTCTAGCTTGTCCTGGCCTTTAGCCTTGTCCACATCGCACCCACTTAGGGCAATTACCTAGATTGCCGAGATGAGGTATAAACAACCAAATATATTTTTTGCATCATATTTCATGTTTTATTTTTTGAAAAAAGGAAATGTGATACCAAAGAGGACCTAAGTTAAGTTGAATGGTAATTTTGTATTCTTGGAAGCAGAGAGTGAAAATATACATATCTATATGCAAATATTTTGTAGATATGTTTATCATTTATTTCAAATTTTAAAAAATTTATTCTACTATGTATCCCCCCAAAAAAAAAAAAAAACTTTCCTTCTATTCAAGAAACATATAAAAACTTTCATTCAAAAAGTTTTATTAAAGTTATTTTTAAAAATAAAAAATAGAAATATGGGAACTAAGAATATCTTTTGCATCTAATTTCATGTTTTAACTATTTAAAAAATAAGAATAAAAAGTGACATTAAATAAGCCCTAAGTTGAATAGATGGGAGAGTTAAAATATACATTTCTATATAAATATAGAAATTTTGAGGATTTTTTTTCTTCAGGAAGCATGTTTCTTAATTATTTAGAATATTTTCTTCCAAATAAAAATTTCTTAACTTTTAATTGAAAAAATGCAAAAATATTATTAATTATTTTAGAAAATGTAGAAGCTTTTCTTAATTATTTTTTGTTGAGCTCTATTTAATTTGACATGAGAGAAAATCCTTAAAAAAATACATGCAGGCCTAGCAGAAATTTCTTAATCATTTTAGGAAATACAGAAACTCTTATTTATTATTTTTGAAAATATAGAAATTTTCTAAATTATTTTTTCTAAGCCTGATTTAAATTTGTTATGCATAAAAATTCTTCAGAAATTACAATCCATTTGGTGATCAAAGCAAATGGAAGGGTTAGAGCGCCTCTCTGTGTCATGGAATAGGCATTAATTATTGAATATATTCTACTTATAATTTATTTTTTATTATATTTTTTGAGAAAGTATTTGTTCTTCATTGTATATATTTATTTTCACATTTTCGTTATCTCACTGCGCATTATGTGCGGGTATCATTCTTGTATTTATAGATATGTTTATCATTTATTTATGTTTATCATGAGTTTCAAAATTTAAAACCTTCCTTTTGTTATGCACCTAATGCAGGAAAAGCAATTCCATAAAGCCCTAAAATGACAATATGCAAATAAATCCTCAACATAAAATCAATCCAAAATAAAATCAAGCTAACTGAACTGGCTAGATCCGTTGAACTAGCTGGATTCTATGGCGACCGGCTGATTTGGCACTGGTGTCCGCACTAGCACCAAAATAAACCTTTCCTTCTATTTGAGAGTCATATAAAAACATTTCTTTAACGGCCTAAATTCTTGGCCAACTTTCTTCTATGTAACCTCCTACCTTTGTCCTTAACCACAGAGGCAATTGCACAAATCAAAATTGTCTAAGCATGGGGCATGCTCTGAAGCTCTTCTTGGCTCCTTTGCATGATGATCCATTACTTTCATCCACACGCAATATGCTAGTCATCAATACGCTAAATAATCTCATCAACAGGCCTACATTTTAGAGGTAATTTTTTTTTTTTGTTTTTTTCAGGGACTAATTGATTAGATTTTTTCCCCAAATGTCCTTATTATAGGTAATACCGCTTGATGCTATAAATTTCTAATCATTAATCTGTATGATATGAGAAACAAAAACCAGTGATCAATGAATCTATAATATATAAAACCATGAGCTTTCAAATCTTGAGGTATTCCATCCAGATTCTGTTTATTCTTTTGCATCCTAAAATACACCTCAATTCTTCCAGGATCACTTTTACAATCGTCGCCATATACAAATAAAGAAACAAAAATAAAAAATCCCACTTTATACAAATAAGAAAATACATCTAATTACAATTATGGCAATAGATAAATGAAAAAAAGCCAATACTGTAGCATTCTAAAAAATAAATAAATAAATAACAGTTACAAGTATGTAAAGAAAGGTCATGCCAAGAAATATAATGGAAAATAAATAAGAAATACCAATACAAATAAACAATTAAAAATCCAACAGAATATTTTCTTTGGTGAGATCACACTAAAAGAATCTTCTATATTATTCTTTTACTTCCATTTCATAAGACTAAATAAATAAAAGACGAAAATGGAGTTGCCAAAGCATGAAAAGGAAAGTTCATAAATAGATGATATATTATGAAATAGCATGAAATCTTAACCAATAAATAAGGGATCTTGTCCAAAGCAATTAGACTGAAATTAATGGAGTTGCCTATTTCCCTCTATAAATACTGTCAAATGAGAAGAGGTTCCTCATCCAGTCCACATACAAGAAACAATCCCAAACTTCAATGGCAACTGCTGTAAAGCTTCTCCTTGCTATGCTCTTGCTTGGCATCTTTGCCATAGGTACTCTTCTCCATCGCCAACTCTAGTCTCATCAAACTTTAAGTTTTGACGGCAAAAATTCTTCGTTCTACAGTATAACATATTTTTCGTGATTGATTGCCAACTAATATTAGCCCTCCACATTTACATCCAAATTTGAGGACACCAACCAAAATTCACCATTTCGATACCGAACTCTATACCGATGCCACGCTAGCACTATGTCAGTATGATCTTTTTAGTCCATACGCTATCCGTACCGAATATCGATACCAAATCGGTATTATATGATACGCTCTATACCGTTTGATTTAGGCCGGTACGGCAAACTATGGCAGCAACAATGCACCATCGGTGTTATACATCATATAACATGCCATCATTGAAAATTATAATGACTTTTTTTTGGCTGAATATTGTAGGAGAAAGTCAGCGCTGCGACACTTCGACCATTCGGGTTCATAATATCCAAACTGGAGGAAAGCATAACAACCTAGATTTTATCTTTGAGGTGCAAGTGACGAATTTGTGTCGTTGCCCTCTTTCAAATGTCCACCTGCGTGCAGATGGGTTTAGCAGCTCGATGCCTGTCGACCCAAAAGTATTCAGAGAAGATGGCACCTCCTACCTTGTGAATGATGGGAAGCCCATTGCGAGCCATGCCACATTCAAGTTTCAGTATGCCTTCGATAGATGCTTTCATATATTTCCTACAGATAACTTCATGGTTAATTGCTAACGAGGTGCAGAGTCATCTAACTGCATGGTTATCATTGAAAGAAATAAAAGAAAGATTGTTGCTTTTATTTTTAGAACAGCAACAAGAAACAATTAGTGAAGGCTAGTGAAAGGAGTATGGTAGTAGGGTGATAAATATTCTAGAATCTGGTTCTGACCAAAGCAGTTCTGGTGTAATCCTTGGCGGCTTCAAATCTTCTGTCCCATTTTCCCGTCCCACTCTATGTTCCACCTTTAATTAAATGACAAGTGTCGAAATTTGATAGGTGAGGCAAAAGAATTTATTAGGTGCCATCTCAGGAGGCGTGAAGGTTTCTTAGTAATTACTGCAGTTGGGTTGGCACCTAATAAATTATTTTGCCCCACCTATCAAATTTCGACACTTGTCATTTAATTAAAGATGGAATATAGAGTGGGACAAGGAAATGGGACAGAAGATTTGAAGCCATCCTTGGCCGCATAAGGCAAAGTAATAATATAGATCATCCTGGTGGTAGTCCAGATTCTATCATTTAAGCATCTTGTTTTCCTCCTCTATTTTATAGTCTTATGATCTTATATGTGGATGTGGATCATTTAGGTTTATTTTATAACTAAGATGTCACGCCCCCGGCCCGAGATCGCAAACCGAGGGTCCACGCCAACCACCGCACACCCGTAGAAAACTCTCCCCACGAGCATGCAAGGCATCTTAACCAAATCTCAAAAATGAAACTAAAATAATTCAACTGAAATAAATGCAATCTTATTCCATTGACTGATACAAATTATAAAGTCTCACAGTTCTAAATACGCAGCGGAACAATAAAAATAAAACATCAATTTAAATAAAATCTAATCTAAGATAACTTGTGTCATAATTCTTTTATTCGCTCTTCCATATTGTAAAATTCCGGATCGAGCTAATTCTTCGGATCTGTAAAAATAGTTAGAAATTGTATAATGAGCTAGATAGCTCAATAAGTAATAAATACTTTAACTAGACAATTCATATAATAATATAAAATATAAATACAAATTACGATGAATCAGCAAAAAAACAATCAATTTCTTTTCAAACACAAATCCATTGAAATCCGTATCTTTCAAATATCCATATACATAATCATAAATCTGATTCGAAACAAATCACATTCATCTCAACAGCCTTTAACTATGATCACACTTATATCCTGTGGATAGGCCAGAAATAGAACCGCACTTATACCCTATGGAGTAGGCCAGAATACCGCACTTATACACTACGGAGCGGACCAGAATACCATACTTATACCCTGTGGTGGGGCCAGAATTGCCAATTCATAACTTCCAATTGCCAGAGTTCCAAATCTGATGCACATCAAAATTCTTTTGTAACATAATAAATATATCATAATCCGATCTAAATATGCATATACAATGCAAAAACAGTAAATACATCCGAAAAATATTGTTCCAACTCATCTATCTTTCTTTCATTCAAATCATCATCTCGTAAAATTCATAAATCACATATAAATTCATTAACAATTTATTCGATGCAAAAATAACATTATATAAATGAAGAGTCTAGAAAAGACAGTTCATTACTTACATTGAATGCGATCCACAACAAATCCAATTAATCTCACAAATCCCTCGCAGAACTTAAAATCTAAAAATCATATTTTTCTTTTAAAATTCATCACAATATATATAAAACTTAAATTTTAACATTCTTCCATGGTCGACCCTGCAAAAATGTCTAGCACCTCGGGTTCGAATTCGAATTCAGATTCTTACCCGTAAACCACCCCCCTCCTCTCTCTTTCTTTTTTTTTTCTTTTCCTTTTCTTTTCTTCTTTTTTTTTTCTTTCCTTTCTCTTCTTCCATTTCCCTCTTCTCCCGACTCCTCTCTTCTTTGGCGGAACAGGGGACTGTGACCCCCCCTTTTTTCTTCTTCCCTCCTCGGTCAAGTCCAAGGGCGGCCACGGTTGCCGGCTCTAACGGCGACAAGAGGTGGCGGAGCAAAGCCGACCACCTCCGGTGGCTAGCGGCGACGAACACGGCCGGCGGCGAGTGTTCTCCGGCGATTGACTAGCTCAAAAACCACAATAAATTATGGTTAAACATCACGGAAGGAAGGGAGGAAAGTTGGGAGTCCTTACCTTGGCCCCGACGATGGTCCGGTAGCTTTCCTCTTCGGCGGCAATGAAGGAAAAAGGTCACCCGTGCTGTGGCTCGGCTCTCCCTCTTCCTCTCTCTCCGGCAACGCGAAGAAGACCCTCCCCCTTTCTTCCTTAGGTGTGGCGGCTCTCCTTCGGTGGACTCAAAGGAGAAAGAGGAGAAGCCCTAAAACAAGGGCTCCTCCTTCGAGATGGATCTCTCCATCCCGCTGCCTCACGTGCGGCATCCATCCTGCTGCCTTACGTGCGCCGCACGTGAGGCTGAACTCTGGAACTGGGCTGGTCAAATGGATCAGGCCCAGTTCCAGGGTCTCACATCCTTCCTAAAAAAAATTGCATCCATGAAATTTTCATACATGCAGTTCAAGAGTAGAGAATACTTCTTCCAAACTAAGTTATAACACTCTTCAAATTAAAGTCGTCTTGTCTGACCAATGTCAAATAATTCTAATCACCACACTTTCTCTGCACACTCTGATTTAAACCTCAACATACCCGTGTCAAGTCTAGATTTTTTTTTCTAGAATTACTTGCTTGTTGGTGCATTCATTATTATGTCTTAATCCGTGTGAACACTTTCGAAATTTAAAAGTTCATATTCTTCTTTTGACAATTAATCAAAAACTTGTTATGTAACTATTTAATATTTTCTAGCAGCGTAATGAGTTATCTAACAAAGAGCAGTGGACATGGCAAAACAATAAATAGAAATAAATATTGGGACTAGATTAATACTTGTTGTCAACACATCAGAAGCCTGTGCATCTTGCTGTGTAAGTGCAAATACTCTTCCTTGAGTCTTTGGCCTCTGGCTTCCTTCCATTGCCTGAGTAGATCTATTCTCATTTCTTTGTGGGCAGTCTGCAATTTTATGACCTATCTTACCACATCTAAAACAAGCACCGGTGTTCCAATGGCAATCCTTGTCAGCATGAGCCTTACCATATCTGGAACATTTATTGCTATTCATCTGCTTAGGGTTGTCACTCGTAGATTTCTTGTTTGACCTTTCGGCGTTTTCATTGCTCTGCCCCTGGAATTTATTTGACTTGTTCCTCTTCTTTTGATTTTTTTCCCTTTCCAACCGTTTATCATTAACTTCCCTTTCAATTATCAAAGCCTTATTTACCACGGCTGCATAGGTAGTCAATTCATAAGGTAACACTTATTTTCTAATTTCAGTTTTAGTTCCATCTCAAATTTATGTGCTCGATCTAGCTCATCCTCGACCAACTTTGGAACAAATTTGGCTAGCTCCGTAAATTTAGCTTCATATTCTGCAACAGTCATATTTCTTTGCTTTAGATGAATAAACTCCTGTTCTTTCTGCGTCCTTACACTCCGAGGAAAATATTTATCATAAAATGCTTCTCAAAATCTTTCCCAAGTGAGTGGCACCCTATCCTACTAATCTAAGACCTACTACCTCCTGCTAGTGGCAGCACATCTAAAAAACAACCATTGCTGCCTCTCAGCGGCAACGTGGGATGCGAGCAACAAAACCAAGAGGGGGTTGATGGAGGACCGTCCAATAAAAAATCCAAATGCACTTTTATTAGGCACAAGTATAAAAATCAAAAATTTTGTTTTCTTTAAAAATTAAATAACTTTATTTTTTATGTGGACTCCAAGACTAGATTTTTATGTGCACCATAGTATTCTATTTCTATGTGGACTCCTATTAGGATTTTGGATCTCTATAAAACTATTGCTATGGAATTGAGAATATAAGTCTGCATTATTGAGATATGAGAATATTAAATTTCTCTCTCCCTTATCTTCTTCTCCTCGTCTTTTCTTCAGTCTTCTTCTTCCTCTTCTTCTCTCTTTCTCTTCTTCTATTCTACGATAGTTTGGTATCAAAGCATTCAATTCTTTCTGCCTCTTGATCTTGTCATGCATAATTTGGTATAAGAGTATCCTATCCTCCCTCCCTCTTGAGCTTATCCTGCATCAAAGGTGGAGCATTCGATATCCGTGTGGCGGCATACTATTGGCATGACATGATTTCTCAAGTGAAAAGAGCGTGATATGGTAGTGGGGTAATCCCATAGGTGCATATGGCTCTCTCCCAACTTCGACTTAGTGTGTTTTTGTTTTCATATAAAATTGATTATCCTTAGGGATAAAAGTGCACAAGATAATATTATCCAAATTCATTTTCATATCCAAATATGTCCAAATATGAATAAAAATTTGAGCATCCAACTACTATCTATATTCATATCGATATCTATAAAAAAGCAAATATGGATATGCATAAACAACTATCTCATCTATACCATTCTATTTCTAATCCTATTTAATTTTCTATAATACTCATGAACTTTTAAAAAAATAAATAATCATATTAATATGCTATTAACTTGATTTATCTTTCATTTGGTAATATTTTTGATTCTATGGTCATAAAGTTTAATTATTAGACTTATATACGTATTTAAATCCATATTGTTACCATCTGACTTGTATTTGTATCTGTTTAAAACAGTTACGAATATAATTTTTTTGCGTCCAATTAATATTTATATTCATATAAATAAAATAAATATGGATATGAATATACTAAGAGAGATAAGTCTAAAATCACCATCACATTTATATGGAAAAATTTAAGCATGTTAAGATAATAGATCTTTCTGTTTCATAAAGGTCCTTGTTCTACTATGTAGTATGCTAGTAGCAAATCATGAATCACTGAAACTCTTATGCCATATTTTATACTAACGAAAATAGAGATAAGGGGAAAAAAACAAAACAACCATGAATCTAGAACTGCCAAACTGGTAACCAAAGTTGAATATAGAGGCTTATCATGTTGCCTAACTAGTATCTACCAAAAAAAAAAATGGTGAAGTGGTCTATAACTCTATATGCCCGCACAATCAAGAAGGCAGCAACGAAGGGCCAAAAGAGGATAACACTGACATCCAAAACATGGATAACAAGGATAAGGATTATGCGGTTTTGGAATGTAAGTGGCGTTTTGATTAGCAAGAAAGTGAGTTCAAGAACCATCAACGACTTGCAAATTGGATTGCAGATGATTGGTTACATTAGACCATCTCAAAACGAAGGAGGTCATGGATTTGAACTTGGAAGTTGTTTTCTCAAAAACATCGATATCTCCCCTAGATGGTTCTTCTCTTGAACCCACAAAATAAAGAAAAATAAAAATAAAAAAGATAAGAAGGTAAAGAAGTTTTTTAAAAAAATCCGTCGGAGAGATGAGTTGGAACATGCCTGCCACAACATACATCGAGAAGAATGTGGTAGAGGCAGAATGAAAGCATCTCTGCTTCTGAGAAAACAAAGTTTAGAATGAAACAAATCATGGATAGAATGACTTATGGTCGATCAAGCATGATGTATTCAGACAACAAATTTTTTTTCAATGGAAACCAACAACAAAGTAAAATAGGAAATGAAGTGTAAATCTATATTTTATTGTATTAATCCAAAAGATAGCAAAGAGGACTGATCGATTACACCTTTGTTCTACAAATTCTCCAGGGAAGATCAGACCTCACCAAAGACAATCCTACTATAACACACAATTTTCTGGAATGACAATATCAGCAGTAGTTTTATGACTGGGGGAGAGGAAACACCTCCATTTCATGATCTCTTACAGTCAGAAATTCCAAATCCAAAGGACAGACATGAGATCGACAAGATGCCTTTGATCTGCTCCCACATCATTCAACGCAGAAAGTGCAATCAATGGTGCACCAAACAACATAGTCTAATAAAAGCAACCTTTTTGTTCCAAGCTGCCAGAAACAGCCTTGATGGCTGATGCGGCAGGTCCTTACCAACCAAGATGATACAAATGCTCAACAGGGCAAGATATAAGAGAGAAATGATAAGGCACTCCTAAAATAATATAACACAACGATATTGTGCACCTTTTTTCTACCAATATTGTCCAAGAAAACATGTAACCTGTTTGCATCATAACAGATAAATTTGATTATAAAGAGATGTACAAGGTGTAACCTTGCTCAGTCTTACCTGCCATGCTGACCGAAATTGGTAGTAGGCTCAAAATAGCTGCTCATCATAGGCAACAAATTAAAGCATTTTTTGATGCACATTTGCATTCTAATAGTTTGCTACCATACAGTTGGCATGAAAAAGCTGTTGGTTTTTCCTTGGCGATGTAACAAACCATCACTAGACAAATCCAAGGTCATAGACAGCAAATACATGACATCCCAGGTTTTGTGCTTATGATAAGCTTGAAGAAAGTGCCGATCACCTTGCATCTCAGCAAACAACGAAAACAGGAAAGGCTTTGGATTTTCTAGGATAGAACAGCAGCCATCTTCAACATAGTGATATCACCTAGTGTTCAAATCCAATTCCCCAACTTCTTGCCATTCATTCTGCATCCCTGTCTCCCCATTCTCAGGCTCATTCTCATCATTCAGAAAATCTTCTGATGGATCTTCATCATCTCTTTGAGCATTTCCCCACCCATGAATCTCTTCCATGTTCCCCCCCTGTTCCTGACCTATGTCATGGCCAGAACCCTCATCACCTTGGGATGCAGCAGCACTTGCCTTCATTGGAGCACGAGCAATCATCTCAGCATGGGCTTGAGCCTCTGCCCGAGCATGCTCAGCTTGAACCATTGCCAACCGCATCTTAGCCTCTGCTGCTTCCCTGCCAGCCTTCTCTCTGGACTCGATCTCCGCCCTTATCTCCAGCAAGGCTTGCTTCTCCTCTTGCAGTAGAGCTTGTTCTATCATGAGTCTCTCCTCTGACCTAAATTCTCCAAGGGCTCTCTTCCTCGACATAATGTTGAAGGCAAGGACTTGTTTCTCGAAGGTACTGGTGAACTCTGCGATCTTGGAAAGGATGTTGTGGTCCCATTGCTGAAGCCGAGAAGGAATCTGACCAGTGGTGTCACTGTCGAGAATCCTGTCATCTTCTTCAGCCTCATAATCAGACACCACATGATATGGCAATAGCCTGAATGGTTGCATGAGATTGAAAAAGAGAAAATAAGACGTAAGAAAGATATTTTACAGATAGCAGGTGCGACCAGTAAGAAGAGCAGCATGCTACCAGTCAAAAATATCAAAATAGAAAGGCAAAGCAGTATCAGCATGAAACAAAAACTCAATCCAGTATAAGTGTGAGCAACGTAAGTCTCAGGCAGCCACAATTATCTTTTATAGACATATAGAACCAGATTACTCCTTTCCCTTGCAGCTCTTGTCAAACATGGGAATCTTTGAAGAAAGAGAAAAGAAGGATAATTCATTGATCACCCGCAAACAATAGATGTACCTTACAAGTTATTAGAACAAATTCACTTCAGCATTCAACCATCTTGCTACTACCCTTGGTTTATTCTATTAATATCCTTGTATACATGCTTGGACCCCTTCCAAAATTTTAAATCACCTTAAGCAATCCCCATAACATTAAGCAGAGGTAACACAAATATATCGTTCCTGTTGTCAGCTGAACCTTGTGGTTAAAAGGATTAATTGTTAGATGCAAAACAAACTACTTTCTTCCAATGCTTATTCTGCTCCAAATGAACATGGAGAAAACAACCACATCATTTTCAGATAAAATGTGATGAGCTGGCATGAAGACCGTAAATTTCTGTCAATGTGCATTCCATGCAAATTAGGTTACCATAATCATGATGTACAAATAAGGTATGTACTAAATGTTAGTATCTTTGGTAGAGCTCACTAACAACAAGGCTGCTTATCCAATTTTGAATTATTAGAAAAAGATATTTACAAGTAAAATAGAAGGAAGTGCAAGGGCATTCTAAATTGTAGCAAGGAAAGAAGTACCAGATTCCTTGCAGCAAATAACTGCACATTATATAGATCTGATAAAACACCACACATGATGATGACACAGATGATTGCACTGCTTGATGTTGTTGATTTTTTGTGTCTGATGTTCCAACGCAGATGCTTATGAGAATGATATTTGCACATTTTATTTTTTATGGATAAGATTGACTTCCTTCTCATTCAGAATATTTGGCATTTGGTTTTGAAGTCCAAGGAAAAAATGAAATGTTTTATCAGACTCACTACTAATGTTCAGTCCAACAGAAGAATCGAAATAAACATCAGCCATGTATACATGGAAATGGAGTCAAGCAACCAAGGCTTTGGCCAAGTAGCAAAGAAAAGAAATCCATAACTACGAGCTTATCAAGATGAGATGAGCCAAGCAAAGCCTTGCACAGTTTGAGTTCGGCACCAATGGTGTGTCAGCATCATGTGTCTGGGCCTCCCCAACCAGGAACCTCCATTAATTTTTTTAATGTTTATCTTTATACACACATATTGAACATCCTAATGACCTATAGGTATTAACATGTTTTTCTGACTACTGTAGGTCATAGTCATGAGGTATTCTAGTGATCATTTATGGTTGCTGCAGGGCTTCTACTATTTTGTTTTGGTCCTCGGCTTTTAATATTTGGCATTTTTGGACTATGGCTTTATGTAAGCATGGCCCTTTACATATATGGGCTAACCTAGTAAAAGAAACAACAAAAGCTGATTTTTTTTCCCTCTTCTTCATTAACTTTTTTTTTTCAGATTTCAATCTTTTCAGCCTTTTGGTTGGAGACAAACACATGCATTATGTAGTATGTTGGAAACATCTGTGCAACATTATAACCAACGCAAATCAATTTTGAAAGAGCTCCATCTCAATTTTTTTGCATTAAGTTAATATTCTGCACTTGATGTAATATAGACAAGTAGCCCTACTAGGAAAATTTCCCCTACATTGATAGCATTATATAGAACAATAAAAAATAGAAGATCAACCCAAAGAAAGATAGAGGCAAGGCCTGCAAGGGTGAAAGATACTAAATATGCTACAAAAGGAATTAGCCGTTGAGACATCATGGACTCAGGCATGAAAGGCATCATCTAATGGCAATATCTTGCTTACCTCATAAAAATACAGAATCTACAAGCTCATTTTCTCTCAAATTATAATTAACCAATATCCATCAAATTATACTGGTTGGTGGAAAAAGCTCATATATATAGACAAGCACATGAAATAATGCACATACAAGCATATCCTAGTGGACTAAAATTTGAAGTGCTTTAAAAGTCAAAAAACAATTAGAAAACTCATGATTGTCATAATCTGCTGGGTCTTTAAGAGGTAGCCACAGGCTGCCTAAGTGGCTGCTTATGTTTAGGGCTCCAGGCTGCTCACGTAGGTTCAAGTACCTATATGTGAGCTAGCCACCCAGAAGGTGCCCAAACATGAATATGCGCCAAAACATGCATGCACAGGGCCTTAGGTAGAACTTACAAAAAGCAAACCTAAAGAGGGAAATAAAAGTTCTTAAAAAACTAAAGCTTGAATTCAGAATATGCAAGCTAGCCCCACAGAAGGTGCTCAAACATGAATAAGGACCAACACATGCATCCACAGGTCCTTGGGTAGAACTTACAATAAAAAGGGAAATAAATGTTCTTAAAAATCTAAAGCTTGAATTCAGAATCATGACTGAAAGTGGGCCCAATCCAGTGGAAAACTTGTTCACTTATATACAAAGTTTAACTTGCCATTCCCCAAAATTCTGCATAAGAGCTTTACATCACTCCCGCACAAGAATCTGGGCTCAAGATTAACAATTTTCCATGTGGCACAAAATATGATTTGCAAAACCAAAGGAGCACCTAAATCCATCTCCAACATTTTAAAATCAAGCATGTATTGTTAAATGTTCCGAGAGATAATAGAATTCTTATTGGGGGGAAGAATGAGGTGCAGATCTCGGATGTTAGCCTCAACTTCCATGCAACATATGGAAGCATGTATTGTTAAATGTTCCGAGAGATAATAGAATTCTTATTGGGGGGAAGAATGAGGTGCAGATCTCGGATGTTAGCCTCAACTTCCATGCAACATATGGAACAAAAGATATTGACAATAAATGCAAATCACACTTCTACTATTGAACAATTGTCATGCATCTATGCAGATAAGTATGTTCAGATTTGAAATTTTATCACTGCTTGCTACTGTAAACTGCAGAAAATCGCAATAAACAGATTAGTTTGAGAGAGGAAGGTTTAGAGGAGGAAGAGAGATACATGGAGGAAAAGAAGTTGAGATAAAAGTAGAGATAGATATTGGCAAAGATGTGTAAAAATCTTTATCATAGTTCGCCATACCGGTCCAAACTGGGCGATACAGGATGTACCATATTGTACCAGTTTGGTACCGGTATCCAGAACGGATGGCATACCAACACTCGATACACCGAAAAGATCCTATACCGTAAAATACCATACCGACACAATGCTAGTGTGACACCAATATGGGGTCCGGTACCGAGACGATGAATCTTGATCTTTATGAAGAAACTAATTCATTGAATCATTCATAATAACCAAAAATTATACAAAAAATCATCGCTTCTTTAATAAAAAAAAGTTTCATGGATCCTTATAAATAGATAAGCAAATACAAAATGATGTTTTCAAATTCAAATTAACAATCAATTTATCTATAAGACCTAAACATGTATTACTCCAAATATGGCTCCTAAATCAAGGAATCCTAAATCTTCGAGGGCTAAGTAAATTTCACCAAATATAAAGCAAATAATAAAAATTCAAATATTCTACTTTCCACATCATTCAAAATTATATTAAGGTGCACAAGGAAACTTTAGCAGTCTTAGCGGCCAAAGTTTGTACAATAAGAATATCGCATGTCATTGACTCCGGTCAAAATAAAGCAAACATGCCACTGTTACAGAGATAATTACAGCAAAACCTAGCGACTTGCGTATTAAAAGCAGATTGGAGGAATTCAAGGTTTCCAAGGTAGTCAAGAAAATGATGAATCACTTAAGCAGTGTTAAAAAAACATATGTTATAGAAGATTTAAGGAAATGTGCCAGGAATAAAAGAAAAGGCTAGGATATGATAAGCCAATGCATCAAGTTATAATTAAGATGAGCAAGAAATATGCTAACTAATGTAAATGTGGAAATGACGACTGAGGCAGTGGATTATTCTTATTCAAAGAGATCTTGGAAGTGACTAAATGTCAAGGCAATGGAAAAACCAGGGTAATAGTAGGGTTTAGGAGAACCCTATGTAGCAAAAGCCAGGAATCCGCTAGGAGTTGATTCTTCCTTCCATTTATCATCACATAATGGTGCTTTGATATTTTAGAGAAATCGAGTTGTTTTTCTCTCTTCTTGTCCACTCAAAGTCCTGAAAGGACACAAACAAATAGATAGGTTTGCCTTTCATTGTAAGGAGGGCTAGCTGTTACCTACTTATCGTCTTTCCCCTGTTTTCTTCTACTTGTATATTTTTCTTCTATTATAAACATGATCAGATTTTTCCACAGCATATCATAGCAGAAGGAGCTTTCATTTAACCCTTAGATAACTACTAGACCTTTCACAGCCCAAAATATAGAAAATCTAATCACTGTTTTCCCCTACCAATTTTGTCTTATCCCATTTAAGCTTCACATTTGAAAAGATATATGCTGCTAAGAGACAATTTAGCACAGGCACATCCATTTACTCCTCAAAATTTTAGATTTTATTACACAATTAAACTTATCGATCACAAGTCCTAGAATCTCTATGCATCCCCAAGCCCCACTTCCATACCCTTATAAAAAGGTCGTTGCTCATATAGGTTCTAAAGACAGCTTTTTGAATAGCAAGATTTTTTAAGCAACTTTTTCCTTAATTTTCTATCCCTAGACATCTAGTGTTGTGTCAGAACAACATGAAAGCAAGTTAGACGTACTGAGGATTTTTCTACCTGTAGCTTTAGACCAATAACTACTATTGAAAGATCTAATGCATTAAAGTGAAGAATAAAAACTTCAGGAAAAAAAGATTACCTAATTGTAATAAAATGAGCCTTACCCCATGATTGGCTGCATTTAAGAATCAAGGGATGATCCAGTTTTGGAGTATTTTCTTGATTGGCTCTGTGAGGACCCGTGCAGGCGTGTGTTTAGTCCCACATCGGTTATTCACTGGACAGATCTTTGAGTACTTATATAGGATCAAGGAATCCAAATAATACCTTCCGACTAGCCATTTTGGATAAGGTCCTGGATTGTTACAAATAGTATCAAAGCGGACCCGGCCCATAACCTATTTGAACTATGAGACATTGCAGCATAGATTTCTTGGGGCTGACCACGGGCCAATCGTGGTGCTTGTGCTTAAATTTATATAAATTTAAACCCTTAGCCTGACCAGGACGTCGGAACTTAAATGGGGAGAGTATGTGAGGACCCGTGCGGACGTGTGTTTAGTCCCCCATAGGTTATTCGTTAGGTAGATCTTAGGTACTTATACAGAATCAAGAAATCCAAATAATACCTTCCAGCTAACCATTTTGGATGAAATTCTGGTTTGTTACAAGCTCTTAATGTAACCTCAACCCTCTAAGTTGGTGGCAAATTTAAGGTTGGGAAGAAAGTGTGCGCCATGAAACTTTGATGGCCAAATGAAGTCCAGATGATAAGGAAAGAGATTTCAATAACAAGAATGCACATGCATTACCATCATGAACAAAGTACAAGATATGGAGCTAAATTAATACAAAATCCTGTTAACGAACAGGATTGATTATCTCTTCAAAACATTCTGAAGCTGCATGATGAACATTGAACTGGAAATTCATCATCTAGTGACATGCTTTATTGATGGATCTCTGCGGAGCATATTGAGGTTGTTTTTGTTTTGTGGCTGCTGTGGGAAACTTGTAACAAGATTATCTTCCAGAGAACCAGGTCTTCAGTAGACAGATTATTCAGGTCAGGATTATTCAATGCCAAGGAATGTTTTCAAGTTCACAATTTGGGTGTATTGCTGACAGAAACCAGTGGTGAATAACATGGCTCACTTCCCATAATCTTATTCATCCTGCACTAGTTCAATCATCACCCCCTCCATCAGGCTGTCTGAAAACAATTTTGATGGAGCTCGTAGGGCACCAGATATGGCGGCAGCTGGATTTGTGGTATGTGATAGGGAGGCCCCCTCTTAGCTGCTGCTTGTATGCCTCTCTTGGGGGTTTATGGTACCTTCAGTTGAATTGTATATAGCATGGATAGATATCTCATACATGCTAGCTGCCACCCTACTAAACTATACATAGCCATTCTAATATTGTTATCATTTGGCTGCAGAGTGAACCCTCATTGACTTATAACTCCTGTCTTTTGCACACAAAAGCTGTGCTATATCAGCTACAGGAGGCCTCCATCAACCATGTTTTCCAAGAGGGCATCTAGCTGACGGCATTGTGAGATATGGCATCTCTCTTGAGTCCACCAGGATTCAGACTCCAATTTTCCTCCAGGCCTAGTTGCTCTAGCGTTATATGATGTAACAGGTATTGGTACTCCTAGAGAAATATCATCCCGAAAAGGTGCTCTATTTATGAAAGCAAATCCCCAGAAGTTGCAAACAAGAAAGAAGCATCAAGAGTAAACACTCACTCCTGCAAGTGGGCATCTCTACCTTCTCTTTTATTGTCCATCTAAGATTATTAAAGACTCCCCCAAGACCAAGAGAGATCCTAAATAGAGAAGATCATAAATAAGTATTTTTGGCAGAGAAGGACACACCCACCATAAAAATCCAGATTGTGTACCTTGTCAGGGATGAGAAAATAATGGAAAGAGTGCCCCTAGGATAATGATTACATGTAAATCAAAATTTGTAGCCTTATGATTGATGGTGTCAGCAAAAAAGAACTTCATATTAATCAAATTAATTAGATAAAACCTATCAACTAGCACATTCAGATGATGAAGAAAATATAAAAGTTAGAAAAATATACATGATCAAGAACCACTTGGAAATTTTATGTTGGGAGAGTTAGTACTGTAGAACCTGGAGTAACCACGAACTTGATTTGATGATCAATCTACAACTTACGATGTCAGAGAAAACATGTAATCTTTTCATTTCAAGAACAAGCGTATGAAATTCATATTGGTGATACACAAAATGAAATACAAGGTCTTAGATGTTTGATAAGACTACAGATGCCAACAAAACTTCTATTCTGCATTTTTCACAAGCTAATGATGCATCACAATCATAACAGGTACCGTAAACAAGTGAGTTTCAATTGTTCTTCTTCTATGATGATTAAAATTTGTCCCTTTCTCATAATCTCCCAATCTTTGACTTTTTTAATTCTATATCACATGAGACCTTCAATTCCTCCACCCCTAGCCGCAATGACATAAATGTATCCTCCCACCTATCCAAGTTCTGAAGACCACGAACCAACTGAGACGAAAACAAATAGCATTCCTCGACTTCCGGCAATCCAGATTCCACATTTCCCAAAATCCAAGAACCACCAATAGAATAACCGTAAAAACCCTAACCCTAGGCTTTCCAAAACTATCTCAGAGAAGTAAAACAAACCCTAAACCTCGTTAATCAATCAGATCAAGAACAGCATCACGCGATCCTATAAATCTGGTATAAGATTTGAGAAAGAGCGAAGGAAGCGCACCTGAGGACGGCGTCCTCGATGGAGGCGAACGGGCGCTTGATATCGGGGTTGCAGACCTTAATGGCGTCCTGCTGCGCCATCTCCACCTCTACCGGGCTCGCCACCGCCGTCCTTCCCCCAATCCCCATCCCCATCCCAATCCCCGCCCTCGCTTGCTGCTGCTGCGGCGGCGGCTGCTGCTGCTGCTGCTGCTGCTGGGATTGAGGCGGCTGGCCATGGTGGAGATTCGAAATCAAAGACGCCGGCTGCTGCTGCTGCGGCGGCTGCTGAGGATGCGAGAGGGAATTGATAGGCGGGGGTCGGAAGTGGAGGGAGCGGAGGCCGGGGGCGCGGAGATGGGCGTCGATGTTGGAGGGGAACCGAGAGATCGCCTGCTGCTGCTGCTGGAGATGGTGTTGTTGCTGGAGGCTGAGCGCTGGCTGCTGAGCCGTGCTCGATGGCTGCTGCTGGGCTTGGATGGGATGGGATTGTGGCAGCTGCTGCTGCTGCTGCTGCTGCTGCTGCTGCTGCTGCTGCTGCTGCTGCTGCTGCTGCTGCTGCTGCTGGAGTTGGTGTTGATGGTGTTGTTGGAACTGCTGCTGCATGAGGAAGAGCTGCTGCTGGTGCTGCTGGAGGAGGAGCTGCTGGTGCTGCGCCATCGGATTGTTGGTGCTGTTGTTCCCTTCCTCCATTCTCTCCTCTTCCTCTCGCTCTAATTTTCTTTCCTTTTTCTCTCTATGTGCACTCGGCCATTGCCCATGCTTTTGGAATGGAATCGATGGATGGGTCGAATTTATAGCGTTATTCCCTTTCTACGGAGGCACTGCGTGAGACTCGAGTGATAATGGACCGCCGGCTCGGTCCATCTAGGTCTGTTGGGAAAGCTGGGCTCAGCCCAAGAAGCTACTGGCCAGAAGCCTCCACCTCCGAGTTTTCTTAGAATAAATTTCGAGGGCAGGGTTGCTAAAAAAGAAAATAGTAACACCGTGAACTTTATTATCAAAAATTATAATACTAGACTTGTGACGATCGGAGGACGGCAGATCTTCGACACCTCTGTTATTGGTGCTGAGCTTAGAGCTGCATAGGAGGGCATCTCTTATGCAAGGAATGTTCTAGGTATGAATTATATTTACCTTAAAGAAAACTCGGCTATGGTCATCAAGTGGTAATATGGGCGAGCAATCACTGCTCCATGGCACTCGGAGACTAGTGAAAGAGTGTGGTTTTTTTTGGGCAATACATGTTTTTCGGAAGGTGAACAGGGCGGCCGATTAGGTAGCCTCCTTTGCGGCTCATCATTCCGGAAGTTTTCTTTGGGAGAACCAAACGGCTATCCCTTCTTTTCTCTATCAGAGTC
Source organism: Phoenix roebelenii (assembly GCA_025769935.1). Classification (NCBI taxonomy): domain Eukaryota; kingdom Viridiplantae; phylum Streptophyta; class Magnoliopsida; order Arecales; family Arecaceae; genus Phoenix; species Phoenix roebelenii. The sequence goes on from JAOXJJ010000263.1 coordinate 4,351,262, forward strand.
TCTTACGTGGTTGTATTTAAAATAAATTTTAAAAAAAAAGGCCACTTAAGATAACGGTGTCCAGCCTCTTAATCCCGGACATTATAAGATTGGATCTGGATCAAGCTGGGTGCAGACGCAGCCCAATTTACGGGCACCTGGATCCATCAAATGGACGGTCTACAATGTATCATGGTCCACTACAAAACTGCCTGGTGCAGCGGCAGGGGAACCACAGAGAATACAGGGTAGCATTACATAAGGAACTCCCATGGCCATTGCTACGACTTCCTACTTCATCTCACGAACGCTCCTCTTCTCCTCCAAGAAGCTCTCATCCACCATGAGTATGGCTTCCAAAACCATACACTCCTCGTCACAATCTATTACTCCTTCTTCCTCTCCTTCCCTGAAGATTGTGGACTCCCATCTCCATGTCTGGGCTTCTCCCCAAGAGGTGATGCCGTATAATCTCTCAAAGTCCCAACGTGTAGAGACTAGAGAGAGCTCATGTCCACTTCTCTGTCCTTTTTTTTTTTTTTCCTTATTAGGCTGCAGAGAAGTATCCTTATTTTCCGGGCCAGGAGCCTTCGATCCCTGGAGACGCTGATTTCTTGCTCAAGGTAATTAAATTTTATTTAGTTTTATTAAATTGTGGGTATAATATTTTTTTTCAGGAATAATTGTTACGCAATTTAACAATTTCTAGCCTAAAGGCCTCTCTTTTAGCTATCCTATGGAGGCAATGGTTTCATAACTCATGTAAACGCCTTCCTATCTCTCTATATTGGTTCTTTCCTTCGTTGTTTTCATTAACTTCTCAAGGAAATCAAATGTAATCTATATTTTGGTTTTTTTGGATGATTAGATGAAGATCAGCAGATTTTAGGGCAAATTCCAACCTAAAGATCTCTTTGGTAATTATAGGAGTGTGTTTCGGTTGGAAGATCATCTATCGGCACCTTTGAGCACATATATTTGAATATATGGACATTTTTTGAAGTTAAGCAAACATTTAGTGAAAACCCTTTAAATTACATGGTTGCCTGAGGATTTCTAGACATTAATTTAGCCTTTTTTGCCAATATGGACCTTGCCTGAGTTATCAGGTGAATACGTTTTTCGAATCTCTGGGATGTTGTGGGATATAAGGCATAACAAACATTAGATGCTGAAATTGCTGTATAGGGTGCAGAGAAAGGAGTATTAAAGTTCTTGATCATGCTCTTTATTCTCTCATCATCTGAAAGAGTTCATACTTTCTTCAACATGTTTTGTACTAGACCTCCATCGAAGGACATAAATGTCTCAAAGATCCACACCTTATTGGCAATCCAACACTTGATGCTTAGACATTTAGTCTAAATAAGATGTAAATGATGCCATTCTCTTCTTTTGCTGCAGAGGCCTGAATCAAGTTTATGGTCTTCTTAGATAGATATTTGCATTTATAAAATGCTTGGGATCCAATGGCGATTTAGACTTTCCAGGTCACCCTTCTCAAGTTCTCATGCTAATTGATGTAATCGATTCTTAAAAATGGGGAATTCTTGCAGGACAGGATCATGTGGGAAGTTGATTTCTAGGAGATGAGTAGCACCCTTTACCTTTTGTATATGTCCTTCGTTATTGGGGGGAGGGACAGACTTGCCTATCCCGTTATTGTTAACTGTTCAAAAATAATTTATTCACCAATGACCACTTGTTCGACAAGACTGAAAGTAAACAGGTCTTCTGGGTAAGATGATACCCATTAAAGAGACCCACCTATTTTCGGAACCTCAAACTCGTGGGTTACACATTGCATATAACGAGTAACAGATCTTTGATCTTTGTCGCATATCCTGGTAAATAACGAATATGTCATATATAGATTCATTAGTAATGTTTGTAAGAAGTAATCAAAGAAAAACCTCATTTGGGGCAGAATGATTTCAAAATAGAGGTGGATAAAGTGGAACTATGGCTATAATTTCCTGCAGTCTCAAAAGGTCTGGTGCCAAGGACATCATAGTAAGTTTGGTCATGAAAAATTTGTAATTATAATGAGAGAGAAATGGAAACAAATCTAATATTTTATTATCTCCTTGTACATGGGGCTTTTCTCAGAAGGTAGACTATGTTTAGATAGTCTGAGAATAATTCATGAAGCTTTTCATTATTGATAACAGAACTGCCTTCAGTTTTGTGTGTACAAGGAGGATTTGGAAATTATAATACTACATGGAACAGGACTTCTTTTTTTTTATAATATAAGCAAGCAACAGAAAATGGTAATATTCGAAAAACCCTTAAGGGAATGCAGGTAGGAACACAATCCAGTTTTTAATGGGGTTCAGTCTTTTTATTTCTTGGTGGTATTATTCTTTTCATTTTTTGTTTCTTATGTAAGGGGCCATGCGCGCACACACTTTATGATTTACATCATCATTTTTATGTTTTCCCTTATATACCCTGGCATCTACATAACATTCCCAACGAGATGCCTATATTAATATATGTTCTTTCAATAACAAATTTTCTGAATCTTGTACTTGCATCTTGAATCTATTCACGAACATGATAAAACATTAATACGCACAAATGCAGTAATGCTAAACAACAGAATCATTTTGTCTCTTTTTTACTTCAGTGTATGTCGGAAGCAGGAGTGGATGGTGCTCTCATCGTGCAGCCCATAAATCATATGTTTGACCATTCTTTAGTAACTAGGTTAGTACCTCATTCTCAGATACAGCTAAATTGCATTCCTGTTTATTCTATTCATAATCATGTAATCTTGTAAATTCAACATATGGACACACTATAAGGAAAGAAAACATGATACTGTAGCATTAATAACTTATTTCATTTGATTTAAAATTCTTTCAGATTTACTGCTCTTTAGCCAATATTCTTTTTCCATCTATTACCTTACCAACAGGAAGGCATTCTCCTCTTTCAACCCATTTGCCTTACCATATGTGTTTTGATCTGATAGTGTTTTGAAGAGGCAGCCATCAAAATTCATTGGTTGTTGTCTTGCAAATCCCGCGGAAGATGGAAGTGGGATTAAGCAGCTTGAAGATCTAGTTTTGAAGGTCATTGAGAAAATTATCTTTTCATTATCACAGAATTGAAACCAGAACGTTCATTGACTGTCTGGTTCTTCTCTTCACTAGAATGGATATTGTGCTGTTCGTTTCAACCCATATTTATGGCCTTCTGGTCAAAAGGTATGCTGACTGCTTCCATTTGGTTATTTGGCATGACATTGAGCCCCAGAGCACCTCTATGTCCATTTAATTTTGGACCATCCCCTCTCTCAATTGTAGCAGCAAACTAATTCTCCTGATCTTACCAGATAACAAATGAAATTGGTAAAGCAATGTTTTCAAAAGCAGGAGAACTTGGCATACCAGTTGGAATTATGTGTATGAAGGTAGTATTACCTACTCATTTTTCTTATGCTTTCTACTTCAGGCATGGGCAATCAAAGGTGACAATTTACATTCTTACAGATCTCAATGTGGAAGCAGAAAATGATGAAATATGCAGATATCTTTCTTTAAAACGATGTGAAGTCATTATATTGTTAAATAACTTTGAATTGTTACTGTCTGATTATAGGATTCCTACAGCAATCACTACTATCCATCTGTAATCACCAATATTTTGCATTTGTACTTAACTTTTGCAATAACTCTTAACTTTACCAAGCAACTATTTGTGGAAGGTTGATATGGTGGAATTCTGGTGATGGAACCTGTTGCAGTACCTACTACATTGATAAAGTCCAAATTTGCAGATGCTTTCATTTACACCTAATCCATCAGGTTAATCGAAAATATAAAGTACCATTATGATGTTCTTCATGTAATGAAGGTTTTCTGCAGGGTCTTAGTTTACACATTTCAGAAATAGAGGAGCTATGCACAACCTATCCTTCAACTGTTGTGTTACTTGATCACATGGCTTTCTGCAAACCACCAGTGTAAGCTCATTTTCGTAAATTTTCTAGAGATAATTGGTCTTCAATTATTAATACACTTTATAAGTGCTTTATTAATGGTATGTGTTATATAACAGAAATGATGGAGAACGAGAAACCTTCTCTGCACTGCTAAATCTTTCCAGATTCCCACAGGTAATGCTTTGGATCTTTCTGAAAAAAAAGGCCTACACTTATGGTTGAAGCTTAGTATGTGGATTACCTCAGCTTGTTGCAGTAGCATATGCGGTGTCTTGCTTGGTGATGTTAACTTCAAATTCTATGCCTTTCCTTATCAAAGAAAGACTAATTTCCTATGCATTCCTTTGCCAAGATAGGATTGCAGTCTTGGCATAGATGTAGTTGCACTCTGTTAGATTTCAAAGTAAAATATAGTAAACCACTCACCATATGGTAATAGGGCATGTAAACCCTACTTGAAACAAAGATGTGGAGCCTCCTTATTTTCAGATAAACAATAATCAAGTGATTACTGATCATCGTTGGTACAATTTTATCCTCAAAACACATAGTTCAGTTTGTTGCGGAGCCATTGGAAGAATAAACTGCCTAATTTTTAAAATATTAGTAAATTAGGTCTAATTCAACTAATGTCATGATTTCTAAAATATCCCCAGTAAAAGAAGAAAACAAGGGACAGAAAAGAAAGGAAAATGAAAACGAGCGATGGCCACAGCAATTGCTGAATAGCTTCACAGTGATGACTGACACTTACAGTTGTTATCTTGTTCCTCTATATATACCTTGCTGTAAAATTTTTCTTCTCTCAAATTCTTTGTTTTTTATCATAGTTCTCAAACCATGCTTTTCCAATGAGCCTAGGTTCCTATTGGACATAATGTAGGTACTGCTTGTATTTTTTTTTTCACCTCATACTCTCAAACCACCAGAACTGATCTTCATAAACTTCTTCCATAAACCTATAATTTGGTTTTTTCACAAAACGCATACATATTTTCTTCGTTTTCAACAGGTTTACGTGAAGTTCAGTGCCCTTTTCCGCTTGTCAAGAAAACCATATCCATATGAAGATACTGGAGAACTTCTTTCCCAAGTGATCTCCAGCTATGGGGCCAACCGAGTCATGTGGGGAAGGTATTTCCATTTCTCCCAGGACCTAAGTTTGTAGTTTATATTGGTGATTAGATCATGCAGGCTACAATTGGAGCTCTCCGTCGTGTTACTAATTTATTTCCTTAATTTATCATTTCAGAATTTTCAGATATTCCATTTCTTAGTAGGAGATATTTAGTTGCAAAACTAAAAAGGGATAATAGAGGAAAATGAGGTGAAAATAATGGATCAAGAAATTCTGCTTAAATTACAAATTTTCAGTTTCATGTTTTAATGATTTTAGAATTAAACAAATCCAACATGTTTCCTTATAACATCTAGCCTTGCTTTAGCTTTCGCCCATTAACATAATTTTGTGATGATTAATACATTCAAACAGGCTAAAATCAGAAATTCTATGCTTTAGAACTCTTTTTCATTTTCGGTAGCTCATTCACTTTCATGTATATATATATTGCTGCAGCGATTTCCCCTATGTGGCTTCAGAGTGCGGCTATAAAGAGGCAAAGGAAGCTGTCTCTCTTATTGCAAGTCAGATACATGTTTCATCATCCGATTTGGAGTGGATTATGGGCAGAACGGCGATGCAACTCTTCGAACACTCCTAGAAATATTGAACAAAATTGAAGTAATTATTACAAAAGAAAGAGGGAGGGATATTTGGTATGTATAGAATTTTATGCATGGGTGAACAACAATATTTTGAGGAATAAACACTCGAGATAACAAGCTGAAGCAATTGCCACCAAGAACTGCAAAAGATCGATTAGTTTGCGAATAAGCCCTTTAATCATTTCCTTAATAATCAAAGAATGCTTTGGACGATGAAATAACCAGAAGGTAATGTGACTGATGCGCAAGTTCACAGCAGGAGGCGAAGTAATAATAGCTTCACTTTGGAGGTAGATAACACCATCTTTAACCTAAGATTGCCTTGAGACAAAATCTTTAAAGCCAAATCTTAAGTAACAACATTTGTCTTCCAACATAGGTAAGCGATACGATGATGGATTCGCGCGGATCTTGGAGCTTCCAGACATGGTAAGTAGATACATAACCATATCAAAAGAAATAGGATTTATGAATCACCACTGATTTTCTATATTCAATATCTTTTTGGAATAGAACGATACCTATCTATCTATCTATTGATATTTATATCCTCTATGATCGGACAATCGGATCAACTTTTGTTATGATAGTATCCTGTACAGAGATATACTCTCTAACACCGACATCTGATCGCTCACAAAGGGTTCTACCAATCTCCAAAATTGAACCCCTGATTTACAGTTGAGAATGAGGAGAAGAAATGGCATTCTCTATGTAAAATAAAATCCAGAAAAAAACTAAAAAAAAATCCGAACGAACCTGTACACCCATGAGATGTAGAGTATAGAATATACATAAAGATACTTAATCACCGAGGCGTTGGATCTCGCCCATCATGATGCGGTTGCTATGAACCTTAAAGCCGAGAAGAGAAGGATCAATATGCCTTCCCTTCTTACCTTTCTTCTTGCCACTCCTGCTGCCTGGACCAGCATCGGCAGATCCTGGTGCTCCTGAAGCAGCAACAGCTTCTGATGAAGCAGGCTTCTTCAGCACATCAACGAATGAAGCTTCTGGCACTTCTGCATTGCCACATGAAGATGTCCTGAGAAATCTCGTGTCTCTCTTATCAGAAGCTCTTGCCTCCACAACCTTGGCACTTCCCCCAGGTTCGCCTCTTCCTCCTGTAATGTAAATGGTTTTTTGGAACAACAAACAATCAGTTGTCCTACCTGCATTAGGTTTGGCGAACAGAAAGTACGGAGGATGCAAATATAGAAGAAATTTTGTTCATAGGAGAGTGGGGAAGTGTTACAGGTAAAAAAGAATGGCATACCTTCAGAAGATGCCAATATGGCTGGACTCTTCCTTCTGGGTGGGAGAGAAGAAGCAAGGTCGGAAAGCACTCCCTGGGATGATACAATGTGCGAGCCATAAACATGGTTCAATGATGAGCCATCAGCCCCTTTTAGATGGATGGCGGACATCCTGCAAAAGGAAATAAGAAGAATACAATGGCATAAGCACACATAGTACAAGGTATTAACCTAATGTATGGTAGACTACCAGCTCAGTTCAGTGCCTATAATGCAAGCAGTCTACCAACTTAGTTCATTTGACATCACTGAGACATATGCATGATTACATGCAAAACTGCAAATGCATGAAGAGAAAAAATGAAAGAAATGGGCTGCAACAATGAAGTAACTTCATTGACTGGTCAACTGACGGATCTTCCAGTGGTTTTTTTTCACAAACAAAACCTGATTGCATATAAGATCACAACAACAGGCCTCAAGTACTACAACCAACGGCCCTTGTCTAATTTGTATAGGATCGCTCTCATGAGAACTTGCACCATCCACCCACAAAGACACGCATATGTAGGGACAGACAAGTGCATCATAGAAATACCGATAACCTTACAATTCTGTTTCTGTCATTTTTTTAAGTTTTCTGAGTTCTTCCTGAATTTGTATTTTTTCCAAATTCAGAATCACATCTAGCTAAATTGTTCCCACCAACCAGCTTGTAACCACTGCCTCATCAACCGTCCGAACAAATGTCGAAAGCAAGGCAATGAAATCATCAGCAAGGGCCGGTAAAATATATTACCTAATAATTACAGCATAAATAAACCAGTAATCATACATATCTGTTTCTATTAGCTTGTTTTAATTATCAAAATTGGTTCTGAACTTTTTATGAATTCTTAATTTTTTTTCCCCAGATGAAGAATCTATTTCCCTAGCTAAATTGTACCCAACAACAAAATCGCTACCACTGTCTCACCAAATTTCTAATAAAAGTCAAAATTAAGTCACCGCATTCATAAGCCAGGCTTGTAACTATGTTAGTTGCACCCATCAGTTGTCCATGCCAGATACTTAGACATGGGTATGGGTACAGAATCCAGGTATAAGTCTTCAGGAGGATATTTTTGAACAATAAAAAGATGGATACTTACTAGTGCACCCACACCCAAGACTCATAATGGATGTTGGCTCAATCCAAAGAAAATTATGCAGAAGCTTTATAGAATTATTATGACGCTAAACAACCAGAAATTGATCCCTATGATTGAAGTGATATACTCTATAACATAGGCCTTATACACACAAGCAGAAGAGTGCATACAAAGGCTTTGGAATATTATTTCCAGGCACTAGAATGAAACTCATTTCTACCACAAGCTTTTAATAATATGGCCGTGATCTGTCACTATGTGTGATTATCTCCACTATAGAAAGAAGGAAAAAAAATCAAATCAACTAGTAAATACTAGAAAAAAATAGGCTTTCTACATATGCATCGTTCAAAGCAATAATCTTGATCAGGTGTAGCAAGGAAAGAGACTTCACGAGAACCAAAATAGGAAGAAATAGGTACAACCTATATATTCTATAGATAAACGATCGAATTGATAGAGAAAGCACCATAAAGATCAATTAGCGAGCTATTAGGTTGATATAGTTAAGAACTGCTTACTTATGTCATGAAACAGAATAAATGTTAGAAATCAACTTATGTAATAGAGTCGATCCACTAAGGTATTGAGCAGCGGTGTAGCATCAGATCCCAAAGACAGTAAGTTCTTTTTGTTTCTTATCGAGGAAAAAAGTCTTTTATAAAGATTCTATATGAATTTCATCCATGAAACTGAAATAGTTACTTTTAGAAAATTCTAATGATATAGGGGAATATCTATGTTTCATTCGTCTGAAGGTGAGAAAAAAGATAAAACTAATTATTTATTAAAATAAGAGTTTGAAACCTAATATAAGTAACATCTTTTGTTTTTGTTAACCCAAGAAAAAATGGGATAGATTTATGAGAAATCTAATTCAGTTAGCATAAGATAAATTAAGATAGGACACAAAAAGAATCAGTTGCCAAGCCGTAGGAGGTAGGAAACTCTCAAGTATGATTCTAAGAGAAAGAACCACCTATTCTAGCTGTAGAGAATGAGCTATTCTGCAGGGTGATTCCGAAATTGCAAAGGCTTGGTCTGATCAAGCTGTTGAGTATTGAAATAGGCTATAGTGTTACTCCAGCTAATTATATTGAAGGACATAATTGGTTGAAGATCACAAGGCATTTTGAATTCAAATAAGACCACTCTTTTGTTTAATTCATTAACATTGGTTGTTGGATCCATCAATCAAATAAAATAGATCGTTCCTACGAGAAGATCCATATCTGTGTGCGCATAAAACAGTTTTAAACAAGACCAAATCTACAGATGCAATAGAAAAGCTAAAAATGAAACACAAAGGTTGGATATAATGACAAAATTTGCATTATTTGAAGAGAACAAAAACTGAACATGAATATACTTGAGAAAACACCAATGCATGGAAGGGTATCGCTAAAATACCCTCCAAGGAACTAAGGCTGTTTAGTACCATACTATGACAAGTTTAAGTCCTAATTGTGCCCATATGAATGCTGGCATGCATGCGTGCGCGCGCACACACAGAGACCAGTGGCATGCTTTCAAGATATTTAGATTCTATTCACATGAACCATTCAATACTCCAAACTTACTAAGAAAACAGCATACATGGCATGTCAATCACCAAACAAACAGGAAAAAATAATGCACTTCTGGAAGTGTAAATATGTGTATTTGGAGATAGAAAGTCACATATTGTCAATACCAAATATCCATCAATAAAATGTACAGATAACTTACAAAACCTGAACTAGCTTAAAAATAGCAGCTTTTGAGTTTCATGTTATTTGCCATTTTTTAGTTGTAAGTAATAGCATAAGCAAGCAGGATTACCTGTCATTAGCCACTGATTCATTGTAAGCATTGTCAACTCCCAGTTGATAGTTGTAGGTTCCCATACTTCCACCTGGAAAAATATTGCAGATTAATGTTTCATACAATTCAACAAAAACATAACTTTAAAATTCCAAGCTTCAACTACCAGTGCTTCCAAATGAATTTCTGATAGGTGCAGTGAGTTTCAGCTCTCCATGATCCACAACAGAGTTTCCAGCCCGGTCTATGTGACTTTCCAGGGTGTCTATATCTAAAACAGACTGACTCGTCATCTTAATAGCAGAATCGCTTCCACACTGTTTTGCCAGGTCCACAGTCTCATTACCATCTAAAGAATTTGCACGAAGAATTTTTTCAAGCATATCCATGTCCTGAAGTTCGAGTTCATCCAATGTTTCACGACTTAATGGGAAAGCCAGTTTTCCACTAGTATTGGTGACATTGACATGCTCTTTCATTCCAGCATTCATCATTTGGTCCTTCAAGTTCTTTCCTATATGAGATAGGTGAGTACCTTCTGGATAAAAATCCTCCATGCACACATTATGTGCAGGGAAATTATATGAATTATCCATTGCAGACCTAGAAAGAAGGCAAGATGGTTCTTTAATTTCATTAGGAAATGTAGGAGGGTCATCAACCATTCCTGCAGATTGAGGGCATTGACGGGTTTGGCTTTGATGGAGCATGCTGGCTAATGAATGCCTCAAGTTTTCATCTTCCCTTGCAAGTAATGACCATGCACTTGCATCCTTGAAAGAGAAATTAGCATTCATATCTTTCTTCTGCTGCTCTGCTTCTAGATGCAACCGACTGAATTGTGATTCTATCAAGATATTCTGTAGCTGAGCATTGGACTCAGATCTGCAACCCTCAATTGCATTTATATGTGAAGCAGAGAACTGGTTAGCAATCTGACGTCGAAGGGGATGCACACCAGTATGTAACTGGCCAATTTGGCCTGAAGAATACATCTGACCTTGTAGTTGCTGTACTTCCTGCTGTTGAAGCTGTGCCATAATGTTCACAAGGTCACCATTTGACCCAGGATTAACTGCAGACAAAGGGATTGACCTCTCAAAAGGGTGTGAATTAGAGTCATAAATCCCTCGCTGCATTCGCTCATGCAACACCAAGTCATGTTCAGGGTGACTTCGTTGCTCATAATATGAAGGCCTCTGATGAATTTGAAGAAGATCTAATTGGCCAAGTCCAACAGTCTGAGCCTGGGGTGGGCAAAAAGCTTTCCTGATAAACCGACCAGATTCATCAACTGACCATGCCTCCCCCAAATGTCTTCCTTCTTCTATGCCTGGCAGCTGCCCTGATAACATGGAAAACTGCCGTGCAAGCAACTGCTCCTGCTGAAGATCTAAAAGTTGTTCTTCTAAAGCAAGCATCTGCCTACGTGTGGCATGAGATGGGACATCCAACAGACCATTGTGATGTCCATGATGGAGGTTGTGTCCTGCTTGATTAAGCTGCTCTAGTGATGAATCATGCTGTTGTAGACCATGTTGTGAATGTTCCTGCAATTCATGCAACAGGCGTTGCCTAACCAAGAACTCATCAAGCACATTATTTTGCCAGAGAGGGTCTGCATGTGATGTTCCAAAACCAGTTTCGCAAAACTGTTGATGCCGCAATTGCTCAAGAAGTAACTGCTGTTCTAGTTGTCGCTGCTGCTGTTGTTGATGCTGCTGTAGCAACTGCATCTGGCGATGTTGAAGCTCCTGTTGTGGCTGCTGCAACTGCTCAAAATGTGGCTGCTGTTCAAATTGAGATTTTATAAGATGCTGCAGTTCTGGCAAAGATTGGCTTATAGAGCGTTGATGGCGAACAGAACCTTCTGACTGCTCAAAAAAGTTTCCGTTTAGATGCATAGTTTGATGAGGAAATAGTGAATGCCGCTGCTGAAGCTGCTGTTTTTGCAGCTGTTGACACAGTAGCTGCTCTTCTAGACTCAATGGGTTAGAGTCTGTTTCCAAGGGAGACAAGTAATGAGAATCATCCGGAGATACAATTCCACTGGCATTTATTCTATGGTTATTAGACCACGAATCACGAACAACAAGGGAATTCGATGTTAAACTAAATGGTTCCTGTTTGCGGCTGGAAAAAGAGGCATCACCAACCACTGAAGAACTGGACTGGCAGCTCTGGTTCCCAGTGTTGGATATATCCAATGATAGGGAAGGCTTCGGATAAGTTCCTTCAAGCATAGAGAATGACAATCCAAGAGGGTTCAAATCATTACTTTTTGGAAAATTATGATTAGTCAACTCAACTTCTCCAGTTTTGGTTGCTAGAAAATGGTTTCCATAGTTATTTGACAGATCGAGTTTATTAGCAATCTTGTCTAGAGGATTCTCAATGCTACTTACAGCCCTTCCAATACACAAAACTTCTGCAGAACAAGAAATTATTTAAGAAGAACTCAATTAATGGCTAACATAAAAATACCAAGAAAATACAAATTGTTATGTGTCTGTTATATACATGTGTGTGGGTGGGTGGGCGGGTGGGCGCTAGATGTGCATATCAGGAAAACTAACCTTCAGCATCTTGAACCGCAAGTTCATTTAATTTCTGCGCTTCAGCCCTCATAATGCCTCCTGAAGTTTCTGAGAGTGCATGAGGCAAACTTCCATAACTAGAATCCACAAGGTCTTCACATTTAGAAATACTTGGCTGAGTTTGACAATTCTCAAATTCTGATTGTGTCAATCGTTGGTCATTTATGGAAACTGAACCAGCAAAATCAGTGGCAGAAGTACTAGCTGAAGCTTCTGACTGATCAATAGGTTCAACTGCAGTGATTGACCGATACCTATACTTCAAGTGTGGCATTACCTCACCAAGTTGCTGGAAATGTGTGCCTTCTGGAGCATCTGACAAGCACACAGGTAAATCCGTACCATAAAAACCCTCATCAAACCATCTGATAATGTCAGCACCTGAAAATGGGCCTTGAATCTCTCCTTGTGGATCTTTATACATCAAATTCAGCTCCTCAGAAGGAAAAACCTGTTCTGATATTTTTGCTTCACCGTTACTTATTTGACATGGCCCATTTGTATTTGAAAACTCTGAGATAAACGACATTTCAAACAAAGAATTTGAATCATCAGGTAGCTTAGCAGTAACATCAAAAGAAGCAGTTGAGTTCATGTCCTCAGTAGCATTCTTCAGATAAGCATAATTATCCCAATTGCCATCAGCATTTAGCACATCTATTTCAGCAACCTCCAACTCAAAGCCAATATGATTACTTCCCGGAACTCCAACAGCATTATGAGCATCATCCTTGGGGACTGTTGGAGTCATACCATCAATGCTAGCACCATCAGTCAAAGCATCGACCTTAGCTTTACATTCTCCAAGAATAGATGCTCCATCTGAAACAACACAAATCAACAAATTCAGTGATCAAATAAACAGGCACAACTACCACTTGCACCCAATACATAAGATAGTGTTGCAAAAAGAAACAAGCCAAAAGACTGAGGAAGGCTATACTTTACCATTCAACAGATCTTCAACGTTTCCATGAGAAGCACCATAACCTGCAGAATAGGTGTCTGATACCTCTTCAGCAGAAATCTTAGAAAGCATACATCCCTTCTTGGCCATGCTAACATCCCCAGCATCTGGACAGGCTAAAAAAAATATATCAACATAAGTATGCCACTAATATAAATATTACATGACAAGCTCCTTACCTGTTGCGCTGTCATTGACTCTTTTCATCCTATCCCTACAGGGATTATAGAATACTTCACTACTGGTAACCTTGCCTTTCCAAATGTCTTCCAGAATAACCTGAGAGCCACGTCAATTACATAGATAACTTTCAGAAGACACATCTATCAATTCCAGCAGAGGCAAATAAACAAACTATAATGTAACATCAAAGCACTCAGCCCATTATATGATTTGACAATGAATACAGGAAGTTGTCCTGAAAATGTAAAGATGGAATACTAAAATGAATCATATGAACTTTGGAATCAACTTAGGACTAAAATGCATCATATGAACTTTGTAATCAACATACAATATTGTAGAGGCGATTGCACAAACAAATCAGCTCACAATGAGGATTGGCATTTTCTGGACAGGGTATCGGATAGCAAGGAATCAAAGTATCGAGTTCACTACTTGGAACAAGAACACATCTCTTTTATTAGGTCCTGTTTGGATGCAGGATAAGTATAAACAGGAATTGGTTAAAGGGGAAGCCTGGAACAATCTGCCCCCAACCCACTTAACCTGAAGGCTTTCTGCCCTTTTAATGAAGTAACTTTATCCCCAGTTATCCAATTAGGTGGGCAAAAGTGGGTTTCAACTTTTCATAACACTCCTTTTGCACCTAAGAAAAGTGGGTTGAAAAATACCGTTCAATAATGTCTTATTGCGCCTTATTATGCTTTAGACTTAGGGATCACCTCCTTGACCCTGAGGACACTAGATTGGGGCCTCCATGAACCAAGTAACGACGTTCATTAGCGACTAATAACAAACAGAACTAAATTTAGATGTTTCCCTAGATGTAATATCTGTACCCAATATAAATTAAGCAAGGGAAAAAAAGGTAAGTACAGCCACTAGTACGAATTGAGGGTTACAACAAGGGGTCAACAAAAATTCTACTTAATTATTTGTTCTAGATGGAATCTTGCTGCCAGTCATGACTCCAATTGCAGACATTACAGGCAAAGATTGATTGTCACAAAATACACTGAATCTTTTTCGAATCCCACTAAACAATCTTAAAATTAAATGGCAAAAAAAATAACTAGAAGACTCGCATCAGTTATATTTCAGAATTATACCCAAATGATAGCAATCAGCTCACTCACTCAGACTATTAGTGAAGCATGCAAAGTGCTCCTGAAGAGCTGTTACCAAGGCTAGTGGACAAGGATCCGACCGGGACCCTGCAGACAATTTGAACCCATGGACCTAAGTGTCGAGTATAAGATCAAGGTTAGATTCATAAATCTTTGCTAATCCAGGTCCATATCTAGCAAAAGTATACATCACACGAACCTGACCCAACTCAAACCAATTATATAATAGTTTAGAAAAATCGGCCACCTACAAACATTAAGTACAACTTGCTACCAAGGTTTTAAATCCCATAGGATAAGGCCAACCCAATTTTTCCACAGAATGGGACGCACTACTATCCCACCCCATCCCAACACTTGGGATAGAGGATGTCCCATACCAATCAGGATGTTGGGACAATGGTGGGACGGTCCTATCCTAAAATTGGGACAGTGCCCCATCCCAACATCCTGCGGAGCATCCTACTAGGATTTGAAACATGCTTGCTACAATAGTTACTAACCTACCATGCCCACTAGGTCTCCAAATGATCCAAACTACTTGTGAGCAACTCAGGATTGGCTGGATAAAAGCTCATCCAGGATCAGCTCAGTTAGAAAATTAGTTCAGGTCAGCACTGCTCATATGAGCCATGCTTGAAGATGAGCTGCTTACATAAATACAAAGAAGATCGTCTCATCTTGATAAAAGCTTAGCTCTCTTAATGACCCAAGCTTGAGCAGCTCAAGCCTACATTGAGATTAAGCCAAGCTCAAGCAACCATTCTATATACCAACAAAGACCAAATAACCTGATACTTGGCTCAATTCAGCTTGTTTGCACCCGTAATGTCCACAAGGCTCCTCCATTAAAGAAAAATAATCCTACAATGAGTTGTTTCAAATAGAGAGAAATTGCTTATAAAGTAAGTACATGTTCACTAAGTAAAACAATATTAACAAATGGGCATAAAGATAGCACAGACGAGTAGTCATGAAAGTAAAAGGAAGAACAAAATAATAAGATAGAGCAAGTAATGTGAATAGTCCCACAATACATGCTTTAGTTATCGAGCAAGTTGACTTAAAGAAAAAGGAACATTATTTAGACTTTAGAGTACAGTGACAAGAAGTAATCTACACTAAGTTCATCTGCCATAGTCAATCTATCATGTCATAAATAGAAAGTAATGCTTTATGCAAGTCCAAAGTATGGGCCTAGAAAAGGATCAACTCAATGAAGAACTCTATGCCATACTCAATTTATGACGGGTAATGCAATGAAGTCTAAAAGCTTAGTTTGCCTCTTTAGACAGAAGTATTTTAGAGATCAAGTGTTGAGTGATGTTGCTATGACTAAGTGCAAAGGTATTAATGCCAATGATATACGACAAAGGTCTTAATGCCGATGATATATGACAAAGGTATTAATGCCGATGATATATGACAAAGGTATTAATGCCGATGATATATGACAAAGGTATTAATGCCGATGATATATGAGCTGCTGAACTTTCATGCCTCAGGAAAACCAAGAGTCGACAAAACTCAGAGCAGTCAGCTGCGCATCAATAACATAGATTTGAGAAATTATCTCTTAATAAACCAAAATTCCATTTCAGCCAATAAAAGTTGATGTGGTGCAGTTTGAAAACTACTGTTTGTTGAGGATAATTGATAACAAAAGGGCATAAAAAAGAGCAAACAATAAATCAAAATGCAAGACTGCCAGTAATAACAGCATGTACATCAATACATTTTTGGGTCCTACTTAAACCAACACCAAACTTGCTTCAGATGTTATGTAAGTCTTCGAATGAACCACTTTCAAAGCAACAAAAGGTCCCAATCCCAAGAGACGTTGTAGTCATTTGTTGTTTCAGAAGTAACAGTTTTTTCCATGATGTCATGGGAATTTTAGATTTCTAGACAAAGAGCTTTAGGATATGGAAGAAATTTCACTGAAATAAATGCACAAGATTAAGGCAGGAAATAACATCTACTGGTAGCAAATGTATTTTGTTTTCATGTTCATTTATGGAAAGAGTCCTCACAAAACTCCAATATCCCAATTTATAATTCGCGACTCCATATAAGGGAATGAGTACTATTGTTTTTCACAAAAGAAGGGGCTTCTATACCCTATACTACCAACTGATCCTTAAGGAAGAAATAAAATGAATTCCACCCCCCCCCCCCACCCCGGCCAACACACACACAAAAAAACAAAAGAAAAAAAAAACAAGGTGAAGAAGACCACGACCAAGGAAGGAAAAGATTAAAGCATAATTTTACAGATGGGATTTGGGGAGGGGCAACAGGTGATCTCTTGTTGGAATGTTGTGAGGGTGGTATGTCAACGCCACTTTCTACCACCTCAGTAGAGTTGATTGTTTTTTTTTCTAATTCACTTTAACAGAAATGCAAGTCGACACGACACCATAAAAAGAATATTATAGGCATATGTTCTCATGAGAAGGTTACCAAATCCATCAAGCATGTGCTTGACAATAATAGATATTTGGGTTAGCCAAGCAACCAAGTTTGTTCTGATGAAATGTGTCCCTGTTTATAAGAGTACAGAAAAAATAAAGGTACCACTAAACATAGTCCTTAAGTGATTGAAAATAAAAGAGAAAGCTTTCATTAATCCCCTTGGCTACTGACTAGATTTCATAATTGACTAGATCCTTCACTTACCAAAATTCCCAAGTTGATGGAGGAAGAAATAGTTAATAAAACAATAGATGAAAAAAGTTTAAAGAATAAACAAACAAAAAAAATGCTAACATGAGAGCTACCTCTTCATCCATGTCAGGTGAGACAAAGGCCAATGGTTCTATAGAACTGGAGTGTACTATTGGAGGAACATCCTCAAAGCCATCAGGGGTGATGTCAAAAGATGAAATTATCTTGTGCTTCCTATAAATGTCAAGAAGCTTTCCCCTTGGATAGCGAAATTCCTCAGCAGATAAACCACATTTTCCAAGCACAGCAGCACCAATTAGGCTGGTAGAAGGAGGCCTGCTGACTGCTAAAGTTCCAATGGCATTTGACCTACCCCTTCCAAGGGCAAACCCAACATTTGTGCCATCCCCACGCCCTCTCTCTAGCCCAAATCCTGGAGCAGAACGATACACTGATGACCGACTAGAAATAACTTCCTGACGATGGCGTGGCCTCCATTTATCACGGAATTCAGGTTCAGATGTCAGACGATTGCCGGCAGCAAAAGACTGTTTCTCCTTAGGAGCATCCTCCTTATCTACGTCCAACTTTTTATCAGTCCAGGCATCCTTTTCCTTGTCTTCTGGACCCCACCTAGAAGACCATTTGCTGTCTCGCCGACTTTCATGACGAAGGTTATGACTAGTAACATCATGCCACCGATCTGATGACCTCGAGTCAGTAATTTCTCTCATGGAAACATTATCAGACCGGCGATCATTTTTACGGTACTCATTTTCTCGGTCCCCTTCCTTTCTGCGCTCTCTTCTGCTAAGTGGACCAGCTTCCCTCTCCTCTTCATGCCAATGACAACTATTTTCAACATCAAGCACATTTCTTCTCCATTCTTTCTTCTCCAAAGATCCATCCAGGCGCCAAATGTCTTTCTGAATAGAATCAGGAGTCCCATGGGGCAAGGAACTTGGCGAACCCACATCCTGTCAAAAGAAAGTATAAGAACAACCCATGTCAAGAGCACCAGCATTACAGAAACTATAATAACTTAATAAAGTTCCTGCCCACATCCACACAGACAGACATGAACAAGCCACAATAGACAACATAAAACGTCATCAGAAAAAATAATCACCCAAAATCAAAGCCCTCCTTCAGCTTTTGCATAACAATGTCAGTATAACAGGAAATTTACATGTTTGGAGTAACAGGAGAAAAAAATAATGTCTAGCCTAGAAAGAATAAAAGATGATTCTTAAACAGAGAAGAACTGTTGAAGCAAAAAGTTCCCTTTATTCTTTACTACCAAGCATATTCCATATTGATCAACGCATTAAAAAAAGTACTTTGGTCCACATACATGCGTACAATGTAAAAAGGTCAGATTAAAATGGATATAGAATAAAAAATCACATAAACCACAGAGACAGCCAAGTTAAAATAGAAAAGCTTCACAAAAATTAACTTACATTTTCATATTTCCCATAACACTTGACTCCAGTCCTTGGACTCAAAACTAACCAACTAAGCAAGAGACTTAAGACAAAGTTTGCTGAAATCTTTTTTATTTAATTTGATCCAGAAGAGTTATATGTGTGTGTGTGTATTCTACCTAGCGGACATTATATCAACTTTCTCCCTTCAATGTCTACAAGGGATCAGCAACTTCAAGATCCAAGTCAAGTTACCAAGTCCCTATCAAAAATAAGCACTACAAATATGCAGAAAATGAAAGGGGCATATCATGTCGCAAAACAAACATAACATCCTAAATTTAGTTTTAAAATTTTGAATAAAACTAATAGTAAGTTGACATGGAACTTAAAGAAGAGTTAATGATAAAGCAAGCAAAATTATGTTCCAAAATATCGTCAAATAAAACAAACCATCTAGTCAAAAAAGTGAGCATTCTTTCATTCAAAAGACCAGTAATGGGTGCACTGTACTGTACCCATATGGGACTACAGTGCACCAGCATAGTACCGGTAGGGGTCCAGTACCAAGATTGCAAACCTTAAAACCAACTTCCCATATCTCAACTGAAGAAGGATGAGGTATGTAGCATCTCAAAATAGGTAGTAATATCCAATGTTCCACCTAATTACATAGAATGCTTCTATTTTATTTTCTATAAACAATAGGATTTCAATGAAAGAGATAACTAAACAGTTATCACAAAGTATCACACTTGCCAAATTAATACCATGCTGCAAATTCCTAAATACCCAACTTAAGGAAATATAAAATAAATTGACCACATGCATGGCTAAAAACAAGAAGTATTTATACCCCTGATGCAGCGGAAAGGTCAGGCTTGCTTTCACTAGGTTTTGCATACAGCCACTGAGGAGACAAAGGTATTTTATTATCAGCAGTTATTTGATCTGCAGCATCCAAACATACAAATCATTAAGGGAGAAAAAGGTTTGATGAAGATAAAACTGAATAAAAGTAAAGATTGATGTACAGAAAATAATTAGGTCTTCATGTAGACAGGAAACAAATGCATTCCAGAAAACGTACCATGTTTTGCACAAACAGGGAATAATTTGCAAAAAAAGAGAATAACAAGCACATAGTAGGGCAAAACTCTCATGCCCACTGCTGCTGGCTGTGATGATGAGAAAAAGCTCTGCTGAAAATTTAGAAGGATAAGCTCAAAAAAGACAAGCTGCAGTCCAGGACCAATGGGACTATAGTAGAGACAACTGCACTGCACAAAGGAATAAAGGAATCGTCCTAATGGTGGCAAAAGCACATATGTAGTGTAGATCATGACCAGATACGAATTTGAATACCACATAACCACCAGATATTTGCCACAGATTGGCCTTCAGGGATCATAACATGCACTGCACATGAAAGGCCGCACAGTGGCCCATACAGTCATGTACCTGGGCTCATCAGTGAGAAGGAAGAAGCAGCTTGCTGAGAAGGAAAAAGTGGTGTGATGGATATTTTTGGCATGAACTTCAAATTCAACTCCAGGGTGGAGATGCACCCGCAGAGTTTGCCCTATATATAGAGAGACAAGGATACAACTAACAAGCATACAAATGACTGCATCAGTAAGATTACAAGAGAAAGCACTGTGATGGAGGCTGGTACAGGTGATGAAAAAGTAGGAAGATATTACAATGTCAGCAACGAGGGACAGGATTGTGGATATGGAAGTTCTTGTTACCCCTTGTGAACCCCTCTCCCACTACTGTCATAGGAGAACGGGGTTTCCATTTCATGAGCTCCTAGAATTTGCTAGTAAAGCAGGGGAAATGCCAACAGCCAAGACCCACATCAGCCATCTAATGGGATTGTTTATAAGACCACAGCAAACTAATATAATGACACTGATCGAGAACAAATGGCAGATAGATGATTACCTTTTGAATCTTCCACAAACCCCAAAAGCACCTTCCTCTCACTGTTTCCTCCAGATATGTCATCTGACATGAACGAACAGAAGGATCACTCAACTACTAATCTTATAGGCGAACAGCATAAAACACTACCAGCATATTAATAATTTTTAGAAAAAAATCCAAAACAAAATGACCATAGCATCATTAATGGACTACAATTATGACAAGATATCAGGATAAAACCATCAGACTTTGATTTATAGAAGAGATTAATGGCAATAGGAATATAACTAAAATAGAGAGCACTCAGAGTTGCCCGTTAACCAACTACTCCCATCATTGCCAGATGAACATCGTATCAATAAAAAAGAGGAGAGATTTTAAAAAAATCCATTTGATGTTTGATAGCTACTGGTTGCACACAGAACTCCATCAAAGTAGCAATTTTCATCAAGAAATCGAAACAGGGATATACTTCTCAAAATTTCAAAAAATGTAAAAGATCAAAAACGAAATGCTCAATCAGATCCAATATAATATCGAAAAAAAAAGTGGAAATTTTCAGCGAAAGAGGACTTGAAAGAAATTTTTTTTTAAAAAAAAAAAACGCTCAACCCGATCATTCTATGAGAACGGAAGAGCAACGCGGCAAGAACGGGAAGAAAAGCCGAAGGAGATACCTTTCGCCGCCCAGGGCTCCTCGGCCGGCTTGGATACGATGAGATCCTCTGGGCGATCGACCCTGCCTCCCACCATCACCCTGGTCGTCCCGAATCGGCGAGCACAAGGATCCAAAAAGAACGACACGAATTAGGGTTTCCTGGCGACGGGTGAAGAGCAATCTAGGGTCCTCGGGGAGAGATGAGGCGGGCTCGGAGGCAATGAGACGGGGGGGTGGAGACTGGGGAGGGTGAGGGTTCGGGTGGTCAGAAGAGCTAAACGAGAAGGGTGATTTTGAGAGGGAAGCTTATCAAAAAAAAAAAAAAACAACTAATTTATTTTGAGAGGTATGGCAAATGCCCATCTATCCATCAATCAAACGACTAATCCATTGATTTATCGATCGATCTATCTATCGACTATCCTAGGGTTTCTGCGTATCTGATCTTGAGATTAAAAGGTTTTTTATAGTAATCACGAAGTGCCACGTATTTGATGTTGAGGTTAAAAGGTTTTTTTTTAAGGATATAATTTGATCGGATTAGGTGCCATTTAGTTGACTTGATCTGGTGATGACAGCCGAATTTGATCACAAGTTTTCCGCGTAGTAAAAATATTATTAAATGCTTTTGTTGTTGTGGATACGTGTAACTCATTTTAATTTAATCTAGAGTTTTTTTTTTTGCCTGAATACTTTTAAAAAATCAAATTTTGTATGAGTATTCTTCCAAAATTGATATTTGCATATGTACCCTTATAAAACATTTGTTTTGCTATTCTATTTTTTTATCCTTATTTTTGTATATATATCCACACCATTTAATGCCGTTAAAAAATTAACAATTTAAAATTAAAATAACTAAAATACTCTTAATAGATGTGTAAAAAAAATATTTATAAGGGGATTGCGATGGAGAATAAAAAAATAATTTCAAATTTTTATTTTATTTTTAATTAAAAAATATATATAATTTTTATTAACGGTGTTAGAAGAACCATTATATTAGGGGTATTTGTGTAAAAATAGTATTATGAGTGTATAGAAATAAATATAAATTTGAAGAGGGTATTAATGCAATTTGAAAATTTAGAAAGATATTCATGCAAAATTAAAAATTATTTAAAAAAAAAGCAATTTAAACTTATAAAGCTTGTTTGGTTTGTAGGAAAATGAGGGAAAGTGTGGTCAACAGAAAATTAAAGAGATGTATTTTAGAGTTTTCAAAGAAAAGAGACGAGAAAGTTGTATTTCTGTGGGAATATGATTCCCACGTTTCATGAAAAAGTTTTTTCCATGAGAAATATGAGAAAGTTACTCTTCCATGAGCTATAAATCGCAACATTTTTATTTTTTAAAAAAGGCCCTTCAGCTATCCTTATTTGATTCAAAGTATTAAAGACTTAATTTTTATTAAGGATACAATAGGAATTACACATAACTTTTTCAGAAAAGTGGATGGCTAACCAAATATAAATACTCTGAAAATCTGTCACTTTCTCATGGTTAACTAAACATGTCAAAAGTACCTTTTAAGACATTCTCTTTTCAAAATTTTGCTTCTCAGAATCATATTTTTACGAGGAAAAATGCTACCCACAAACCAAACAAGCCCGTAGATAGAACCGAACGAATTTTTTTTACTTTATTAAAAATATAATAAATATTTTATATAATTTTTTTAGAAAAATAAATATCCAATCAAAAACGTAATGACCTTGCTAGCATTATATATCTAGATATCAGTGTTTAAAAAATATATATATTTTAGTAAAAAAAACTATGAATCTTGAGCCCAATTATTTTGTCTAATTCAAAGGGGTAATATTTGCCCAACGAAAACTAATTATGAACTTGTTTTTGTTTTTGTTTTTTTTTCTTTTTGGTAACTAATCATGAACATTGGTTGTTGGAAGCATAGACATTCATTCAAAACAGCTCTCTCATTAATATTAGTCACGTGCTCCTCACGTGCAGGATGCTGCCCATCACTCCCTCTCACCATTTCGTTGCGCGCGCAAGCGTGCATCGCACGCGCACCATCCCTTCCCCGCTTTGGAGTTTAGAAATTAACGAAGGGAGGGGGGTGGGGGAGAGAGGGAGCGGCGAGGATGGAGAACAGAAATGTGGTCGTCTGCGACAATGGCACCGGGGTAACCACTACGTTCCCTTTTTATTCCTTTTCTTTGATTCCTTTTGGCGCAATTCGTCGAGTAGATCTTTTTTCGCTTTTCTGTAATTCTTTTTGGCGCAATTCGTCGAGTAGATCTTGGTCAGATCTGCAGATTGGATCCCTCTAGACATTTTTTCCTCTTTTTTTTTTTGGATCTATATTATAGGTTAAATATTTGAATCGAAGAACGAACTGCCGATCCTTTGTAAACCCTATCTGAAAATTGATGAACCATTTTTTCCCGTAGCTCAGAATTCTTGACGAGAAACTTCGATTTGCAGTAGAACGATCCACACTGCTAGTTCTCATTCTGTCTACTTTCTTTCTCGAAAAAATCGTGATTTTTTAGGTAAAACTAGTTTAAGATAATAATTGAGTAATTTGGAGCTGTTCTTGTGTTTGATGCAGTATGTGAAATGTGGATTTGCTGGAGAGAACTTTCCTACCTCTGTGTTTCCGTGCGTGGTCGGAAGGCCGTTGCTTCGTTACGAAGAATCGCTCATCGAACAGGAACTGACGGTCCGAGCTCTACTGCTTTGCCTATTTGATGCACAAAATGCTTACATTGTAAAAGGTGCCAATCCTTTTCTTTGGTCTATTCAGGATATTGTCGTCGGAGCAGCTTGTGCAGACCTTCGGCATCAACTAGATATATCTTATCCTGTCAACAATGGAATTGTGCAGAATTGGGAGGATATGGGCCATGTGTGGGATCATGCCTTTTACAGTGAACTAAAGGTATAATTTCGGTACATTGAGTGATGATTGTAGCATGTAATTATGACAGTAGGCTTTGGTCAGTTCTCCCGGTAGATCACCTTATAAAAACTCATGCTGTATGATTGTCTTCAATTATTAATTTGGCTCACCTCATTTGGTTGCTTCAATAAAAGTGACTGGTGTTGCACTCTGTATTTCCTCTCTCCAGATAGATCCATCTGAATGTAAGATATTACTTACGGATCCGCCTCTCAATCCTTCCAAAAATCGTGAAAAAATGGTCAGTACTAATTCTCAATTGCTAATTCTGGTGTTTTGTATCACCATGTCTTTTAGTGTTATCTCCTGAATAATATATAGCCAGTCAATGTTTTAGTTATATCAAAGTTCGTTCTCACAAATTGAGCTTCATGTATAACAGATAGAGACCATGTTTGAGAAGTATAATTTCACTGCTGTCTTCATTCAAATCCAAGCTGTTCTTACATTATACGCTCAAGGTGCTTATATAGATTTTATATGCTTGCATCTCAATAAATCTTATTCTTATGAGTCACTTCTGTAACATGGACATCTTTAAATGAGAATTGATAAATCTACTGACAATCATGGACTTGGATGTTACAATTCACTAATTGAACTTTCTTGGATCCATCATGGGCTATTTTCAACATTTTTATTTGTAATTATATGTTGTCTAGTGTGTTCCGGCTATTATGCAGTAAATTACCCAACATCAACTATGCTTGACAGGCTTGCTGACTGGTCTTGTTATCGACTCTGGTGATGGTGTCACTCATGTGGTATGGCGGCTTTTTAGAGTTCCAAAATTCTTTATTTTGCACATGAAAGGAGTTATTTGTGATTTGGAGAAGTTTTATCCTTTTACTTTATGATGCACCTTAAAGTTACTCTATTTCATCTATTTTGGTTCTAAATATGCTTCTACGTTCATGATGCCTATCATGGTTCTTGATTTTATGTATTTTCGGATGCAACTACTCAGCAGGTAGAGTTATTCTTTTTATAGTAAACTATTTTTTGACAATGTATCTGAGAATATAAAACTGCAAGAATTTAAAGTGTACAAAAGAAGTCCACTATCTGATTCCAATTGTTCTTGTCAAATTTGACTTGCACTTCCCAAAATGCAATTCTTATACTTTTACCTTTTTCTATTATTTTGAGTCCATTTGCAACTTACTTGTGAAGAACATACACTTTTGTTTGCATATTCTGGAAAGTTGCTTCTACACTCGATGCTTCTAACAAAGTTGCCACTATCTAATTGTTTCTTGGTTGAGTATCATCGATCAAGTGTGAGATTTGAGGTGGAGAAAGTATATCTATTTTATAGTTCACCTTTTTGTTGGATGCCAAAGCCAAATACATATCGGCCTAACATAAATTATGATGGAGTGGTGCTGCGGACTTTACACCGGGTCTTTACTCAGGTTTTGATATTGTCTAACATTAATTAAGTGGCATGCAGGTTCCTGTAGTTGATGGCTACTCATTTCCCCATCTAACAAAGCGAATGAATGTAGCTGGCAGGCATATAACATCTTACCTTGTTGATTTGCTCTCTCGTAGGGGGTGAGAGTTACTTATCTGACCAACACTGCAAATGATTAGACATGTTAGTGGAACGAACTCATTTCAGTATTATGATTAATTGTCACTGTGCAGGTATGCCATGAATAGGTCTGCAGATTTTGAAACTGTAAGGCAAATAAAAGAAAAGCTATGTTACATTAGGTGAGCTTTTTCTCTCTTCACGAAGCTAATTGGCTAGATTGGTAGATATAGGCACTCCAGAATTTTTACCAACATCTATATTTGTGCAGCTATGATTACAAACGTGAATACCAGTTAGGACTAGAAACTACTATTCTTGTCAAGAATTATACTGTAAGTAAATTGTCTTGTTATCTTATATATGCCACCATCTATTAGCTAGAGTGATTCTGTTTTATATATTTCATTTTTTTATGGTTGAAGATTTCTCCCTTACTGGAAAAGAAACAAAAGTGTAGTATGCAGCAGTCAAGTTTTGGAAGAATGACTGTACACCTGTAGATGTAAATGAGATTTGAATATGATGTTTTGTCTCTTTTTAGTATTGCATTGCTTCGGCTGGTGGAAATGGGCAAAATGTTCATCACCAACGATTGCCATTAAGTTGACGGTACCATTTGTTTGTAAACTAGTCCTTTTGGTAAACAAATGCACAATCACCTTTCTAATATAAGTATACCTTAGTACAGTACATTCAACCAAGATAAGTATACCTTAGTACAGTACATTCAACCAAGATTGTTAGCATCTTTTCTTTTGTTTTTTTGGAAGTAAACCAAAACTGTTTAGCATGAAACAATTTTTTTCTCATGTCAGACCACCTTCGTTTGTGCTTCCTTTCAATCATGGAGGTTGTACAAGATATTTAATAGGTCAAGAGATAAGTATGTCTTCATAGCTCATAATGTGCAGTTATGTACTTTATTTGAATGGTGTTACTTAACAGGTTGTAGACTAACAACTGGTTGAAACCTAAAGAGGTTATCATATGAGACAGCTATTGGCTGGAACAGTACTTTAGGCAGATAGTTTCTTATATCTTGAGAACTCATCTGTTTTTCCTTTTTTTTTGTTACTTTATATGACATATGTAGTCCTCTGTCCACACCCATTCTTCTTTGTCAAATATTTGTCTTTATATTGCATATTACATGGATGAAGCACAAGAGTTTGTAGGAATTTAAAACTAATATGCAGCATGCTATATTAAAATTTTCTTGAAAGTTTCCAGTTTGGATAGCAAATGCCCTTTGTTATGTGTACACACAAACAATTGTGAGAATGTAGCTACATTTGTGGTGCACACCACTCAGTTATTTTGTGTATCTGACATCCAATGGATCATGTGCTGCTTAGTGATTACGTTCTAAGAGTTCCTTTAACAACTTCAGTAGGAACCTTCTTTTTTTTGACCTATGTTGCAGATCCAGTAATGAAGTTTTTCTTTAGTCTCCCATCCTTTTAAGTTAGATTATTCATGTCTTTCATTTAGTAATATATTTTTCAAGCTTTCTTTATTCCAAACTCCTATTTCTTCTTGCATGTATCTGTTGTTTTCATGTGTGTTTTTTTTATCTAGAAAATACCTGATACATTAAGAAACTTTTTTTTTTACTTTAAACCATCATGACACCATTACAGGAATTCATATCTTTAGTCTCAGTGATCAAAGAATAGTTGTACTTTATGGGTTGGTAGTTGGTACCAATTAATTTCTGCCTGTTCTAAAGACCAGTTCATGTGTTCCATCTAGAATTTCATCTTATCTCAACTGCCACATTCATTCTCCAAGTAGCAATTAATTTAAGGAGGAATATGGACACACTCTGGTATTACTAGCAGGCTCTGCGTCAATGGTTACATTCTGTCACAGACACCACAATGCAAGATAATGTAGAACTAGTGTGTAGGAGAGTCACCACCTTGAAAGCAACTCAGATACAATTAAAACTATTTTTCTGTTGCATGTTTGATCAAGATATTGAGGACGGATTGGTGTGTAAAGTATTCATCTATTTATTGTGAATTTTCAAAAACTGGAGCAGCTAGTTCCATTAGTGATCATTTAACTGTGTTCTTTTGACTGGTAGGTGTTTAGGAGCTTATTAGATAAGCTCCAAGTCTAATAAGGGCCATTAACATAAAATCGCTGAAAAAAAAAGCTGTTAAAGAAAAAGTTGTCATCGTCCCTTAAAGGGCAATTCTATCATGAAAGATCCTCAAGGTCGTCAGCAAAGGCTATTTATAAGATTTTATGGAATTGAGTCCATTAGTAAAAGAAACACTGTTATGATGCTATTGTGAGGCTCCTTCCACTTTCAATGCTCCTAGAAGATTCCAGGGAATTGCATGTTGTACCATATCAAAATTAACTTCTCTGGGCAAAACATCATCACATTATCCAACCCCCTAGCTTACAGAGGCATGGTCTAAGGGAGACCAGGAGAGTCCTAACAACCAATCAAAGTCTAGTTCAATATATAAGGAATAAACGAAGTGCCTTATCTTGGGTAGAAAATGATGGCTTAGCAAGAGATAAACTCACTCAGGAAGATTGCATATGAAAATACAATAAAATACTGGCATTTCTAAAGGTATCTGGACCTGTGGTGGATATATGGGTTCTACATCTATCTTTGTGCCTTCAGGTGTATGTACAGAAATTGTAAAAATGACAGGACGAGATGATGCCATTGCAACACATGACAAGCAGGACACGAATGGTATTGCGTTAATGCTTCCAATGCTTAAACGAAGGGAGCAGTTAATAAAATATTAAATTCTTCTCCGGACATTCAATATTTCAATCTCACCTAGCTTGACTTGTCCTGCAGGAGAGTGGTTAAAAAAACAAAAAACCTCTTTTCCTCTATCCTTGTAGCCTTTTCTTTACTTGCTGAAAGAAACATTAATGAGAGACTGATAGTCCACCATTGCCTAAGACCGCTGTATGCAGAAAGCAATCATATAAATTTGGTTCTCAACTCTTGATGGTATCTCACCTTGTTTGAATTTCTCTTTAGGAGATAAAGGAGACAAAACATTGTTCCATGTATCCTCAATTTTTCACTTTCTAGTTAATAAAAATGTTGCATCTTGTAGGATTTTTGTCTTCTTGAACAGGAGGATGTCATCTTATTAAGTGAAAATTCTATGTGCTGATAACCATAAGATCTGGCATCCATGTTTAATTGTGGCTGTGATTCTTTTTACATATATCAGAACAACTATAGTTTTCCTTCCTTTTTCATATTATCAGTTCTAACCTTCATTTGATCAGCTTCCAGATGGAAGAGTTATTAAAGTTGGTACTGAAAGATTCCAGGCTCCCGAGGCTCTTTTTACTCCGGTATGTGAGTTACTATTAATATGCAATTTCCAGATTGTAACATGCTCTATCTATTTTATGGAAGAATTCTTATTATTTGTATTATTATTACTATTATTATTATTGATGTAACTGAACACCCTTCACGCAAAGCTTTTAAGATACCTCAGGTTAGTCTTGACCCTCACCTACCTATATTATTGTTGAACTCAAATTAGTCTTGACCCTCACCTACCTATATTATTGTTGAACTCAAATTGTAAGCTGATGACCAATAAAACAATGGAAAACCTTGAAGTCAACCAATGTTCGGCACTTCATAATTCGATACCAATAGGAAAGAGAACAGTAAATTGGGCACCTCTACCTTTTCGTGAAATGTTCATTAGAGTTTAGAGCTCTCATTACCTCTAGTAGTTTGACTTTCAGAAAATTAAGGTTAATGAGAGAGTGGGGTTCTCTGTTTTCAGTTGTCCTTTATTTTTTCTGAACATGCCTTTCCTAAATGCAAGTCCTCCTTAGGCTAGAAAGTGACAGCAAAATAGTAGAAGTGAACTGATGGATTTCTCCTTTCTATATTATATTTTTTCGGCTTATGTTCTTCGTCTTTGCAAAATAATGACAAAGCAGTCATATTAAATGAAACAAGGGCTCTTCTTGGTATATGCATAGTTCATTTCATAATACACATGCAGATAAGATGATATGAATGTCTGAAGTGTACATGAATCCTTGCCTGGTCAAATGTATTGAATGAGATTGCTGAGTTATCATAGTTAAAGCTCACATTAGTAACATTTGTTACTTTACATGTGCACCCATTTTCTACTCATATGATCAGTATTCTTGTCCCTTGTTTCCTAGGATTTGTCTAAGATAACGAGCGAAAATGATTCGAAAATCATGTATAGTTTCATCTATATTTTAGTTGCTTCCAACTAGGTTTTTTCAGTCCATTCGACGACCTTACTGCATTTTCTTTAAAACCAATTGAAAACTTAAGCTCGATTGATATTTATTGACATTATTTTCTGGATACAGGAGCTTATAGATGTTGAAGGAGATGGAATGGCAGACATGGCATTTCGTTGCATTCAGGAAATGGATATAGACAACAGGATGATGGTAATTGAATTGCTCCGTAGGCCATTTGTGGGCAACTGTTACTTCAAATGTTTGCATGATTATATTTAATTTTGAAATGATGTTTAAAAGATACTGGTTTTTGATGGTTTGGTCAGTTTTTGTTTGCCTTTGACAATATCTGAATTAGGTTGTTTCTGAAGACCTTAGAGCATTTGTGATTTAAGTTATATTGGGTTCACACATATCAGTTGTATATGTATCACCAACCTTTTTCCAGGATTAGCTCTTTTCATCTGGGAAGCTTCCATCCAATATCAATATGAGGAAATTAAAATGTCCTTATTTGATTACAAATAGAAAGCATGAGCTGGAGTTCCTAGCTGCCCATATAGACAGAATTTAATTAGCAAGCTAGGGTCATATCATCTACACATTAGTTCATGTATCCTTTCTGGAAAGTGAAGAATTTGACATAGTTTGAGTATTTGTGTGTGTGTGTGTGTGTGTGTGTGGTTACCGCAGCCCATTTTAACTTAGTTTAAAATTTTGATATTAGAGCCTCCCCTCATTCTTTTGCTCCTCAAAATTTATGTGGATTCCCATCGTCAATCTTTATTGCAGAATGAGAGGTATTTATGAGCATATCTTCTCATAAATCAATGCACTCTGCTCCTTTTGTAGATCTATGTGCTATATGAGGGTGCAGAATCATTTAGTTGTGCTTGTACATTGCGCAGTTGTGCATGGTAGACAGTATTTTAGTTGTCTGATATCCTATATCTGTTGATTACTTTTAGTATTTAAAACTATATCCTGTTCAATTGAGCTCTGTGGTCATGCCTTCTCATATGTAGTTTGTTTGATTTTGGCAGCTGTACCAGCATATTGTTCTGAGTGGAGGGAGTACCATGTACCCTGGATTGCCTAGCCGGTACAACCTAAAACATTTGAAAACAATCATGCTTTTACTTTCAAGAAGTCTACTTACTTAAAGTTGGCTTTTACATGAAAAGCTTCAGTTCCTTCTAATTTGTTATTGATGGCTGGACTATTGGAACGTAGGTACATATTAGATACTTGGTTTTATTTGGGATGAATATGTACAGTTTAAGAGAGAAGTACATGCCAACCAGGAATATAGGTTACTTTAATATCACTTTTCTTCATCAGAAATGTGTGAACTACACATAACTACTTAAACATATGCAAGTTTTATGCAGTCTCTGTTCATATTATCAGTAATTCTAATTGCTTTGCTTTATTGCCTATCACCCCCCTTGCTTTTTGCATTGCTTTTGTCCTCATATACCATGCAATGTTGATTATGTGATTTCCTTTTTCACCTAGAAATGATGACAGAATCAAATCATGCTTCATTTACCTAAAAAGAGAACGTTGAAGAAGTGAGATTAGTAACTGAAAGGACAAAGTTGCATATTACGATTGTTTTTTGAGTATGAAGAATTTGATCATGTTTTGGTTTATAGTTGAGCTTTAGTCACAACTCACTTGTACTAGAAGAGAAGTGCTGTGGCTGAAATTTGGCTGTTTATCGAGATTATGATTGATTTGGTACAGGGTTAGGAAAATATGAAGAACATTCCGTTCAGGGAAGGGTATTGTGGAAGTCAAAATAAAGATCGCTAAATTAAATAATCCATCAAAAAATAATGTTAGTTTTTGTATAAAAATATGTGCATTCTTGAGCGACTCTATAAACTTATAAAACAAAACTGATTTATGCTTGACGGTGACATTACTATTGAATAAGCCTTAACCAGAAAATAAGCCGTTAAAATAATCAACACATAAAATTCATCTTCTTCATGTGGAATGCATAGAAGAATTTATTATAGACAGGCTAGGACTACATCAAAGATTAGAATAATAAGGTTATAAAGAAGAGTTGCACTAATAGACTCCCCATGCAACTCACAAGCTAGGGTTGATTTTTATCCTCTTTTAGACATGAGCAATATCTTGCCAACCTTCTAGCACACCAACTCATCTGATGGACTTGATGGACATATGGCCCATGAAGCTTAGCGCAACATCCCCCGATAGTTCAATATCTTCTGCTGTTCTCTTATGAGAATAACCAATGAGTCGAATAAAGAGAATGAGAAAGAAGACATAAGCAGGAGAAAATTAAAGCAGCTTTGAGTGCCCACCATGAGCAAAGGGAGAGGTTCCCACGAGTCATCATAAATATAACAAAAATTTCATTGAGCCAGAGAAGGTACATGGTTGGTTGATCGCTCTTTTCAAACTCTTCTAAGATAAACATAGAACAAAACATTATTTTCATGATGCTGGGATATTTTAGAAATATCTCTAACAAATATATTATTCTTTTTTAGTTATTACGAATTTCAATCTTTTGACACATCTTCAAGCATTGACCTCCTGCTATGCAGCAACTCACAAGTATCTCCTTGTAGCTGACGTGATCCATGGACAGGGCCATTTCCATGAGGCCATATCAAATGTCTATTTCAAGTTTTCAGCTTAAATCCAGAGCATTAGAAACTTGTTATCATGTTCCCTACAAGTCTAAGTTTTGAACGTATTAATATATGCACATAGAAAAATGAATTTTATATCCCACTTAGTTCTTGAAATCTTATATTACAGTTCAAGTAGGATATACTATAGTACTAATCATTACTGGAAATTCTAGTTATAGTTCCTTACAAGATGAAACTGAAAATTGTCATGTCTACCGACTATGAACATCACTTGAGAACAAATGGTTAAATACACTTCGACTGACTTCCAGCTATTTTGGAAAGGCATTGTGGAGTACAAATCTAATATTTGTCCATGTTATCCAAACAGCTTGGAGAAGGAAATTCTTGATCGCTATCTTGAAATGGTTTTGAAAGGAAACAAAGATGGATTAAAGGTAATATTCTTATCTCTGTTTTCACTGCATTAATCATTATGGCTATCACCAGTACACCATTACCCATAACTTTCTTTCCTAGTTTGATGGGACTGTTAATCTAATTGCACTATTATATGATTTCTCAGTTTCCCTGCTATAGGGATTTACTTTGTTTTGAGTCCTTAGACTTCTTTTTTGATCATATTATACATGATGAAATAGAATTAAGAAAATCATCTACTTGGACTCTGCTCAGTTATGGTTGCTTCTTGTGTACCTTCAGATATTCCTGAAATGCTAGAAAAGTATAGTGCAGTTTAGCTTTCATTGTGTAGTAATTCAACAATAAGAGTCTAAGAGGACTCTAATTCTCTTTCTTCAAACTTTTCTGTATTGCCCACTGTATATTGAATAACATGGTTAATATCGATGACAAAATTCCAATAGAAACTGCTTGCCGCAGGATTGCCAATCTCATTGATTTTAAATGTCTAAAAATAGTGAATTCTTCAATTTAGGACATGCTGTGCTCAATAGCTGGAGGTATTAAACACAGATCGCAATGGCCCTAGTCATACATTTAACACAAAAAATAGAAAAAAGGATAAACAAGGAAAGTGCAGAAGCATGCTGCAGAATGTAGTAAACGGAAATCCTGCTGTCATATTTGTCTCACATGACAGTGTATTCAATTACTTTGCGTTTCGGAATTTAGATAACTGAATATATCATCTAATACTAATAAAAAGAGAGTGCACAATCTGCAATCAAAATAAAACACTGTGTCATTCTTCAAATATGGGAGATCTTAAAGATATTCTGGCAAATATGAATGAAGGCACCATCTCATTGTTGCATTTGAGTGGGTTACTTACCAATGCCCCTGAAATTATCTTTTGGTACAATATAGGTTTTTGATTTGCATCAAATATGTTATTGCACATATATCACATGGAAGGATTCTTGACTAGGGTTGCACATATATTACATGGAAGGATTCTTGACTCAGATTGATTGTAACACAGTCAACAATCTCATCTACTGCATACGCATGCACAAGATAACAATGCATAATGCTTTTGCTGAATCTATATGGCACTTCTGATTCCTGCTGCTGCTTTCATACTGGAGAAGTGCTCCAGTGCCAAATATACTACTTCAAATTTGTTACCTCATATACCCATCTTATGATCACTTGCCTGAGGAAACTAACACAGGCCTGTGTGCTTTTGACTGCAACATGCCGTTAACAGATATTTGGTTAACAAATCTGTTTTAGATGATGTCCTCAAAGTTCCAAACTAGCTGTTTTTTCAGCTGACAAAATGAATGTCTACTTCCCTTGTCTCTATGCTTTGACAGAAACTACGGTTGCGAATAGAGGATCCTCCACGAAGAAAGCATATGGTTTACCTAGGAGGTGCTGTCCTTGCTGGAATCATGAAGGTGCCACCCCTTCCTGTCCTCTTTCATTCATGATCTCTCTCTCTCTCTCTCTCTCTCTCTCTCTCTCTCTCTCACACACACACACACACACACACACACACACATTTTTCTGAAGCCT
This sequence comes from Phoenix roebelenii, assembly GCA_025769935.1. Taxonomy (NCBI): domain Eukaryota; kingdom Viridiplantae; phylum Streptophyta; class Magnoliopsida; order Arecales; family Arecaceae; genus Phoenix; species Phoenix roebelenii. The sequence continues at coordinate 4,386,016 of JAOXJJ010000263.1, forward strand.
CGAATTCTCTGAACTAATATGTCATTACACGTATGGAGGTGGGACAGTTCATATCCTTCCTCAATCTTTTGCTTTTGAAGCTTAGAGAGCTCTTAACTGACATGGCATTACATGTCATCGCAATAACAGCACTGCCCTAACTGTATTCACTGCACTTGAAAAATATTTGCGGGTTTATTTTTCTAATGAAATCTCATTCAACTTTGTCTAATTTCAAACCTAGTGCTGATCAGTTGGTTTGTTTGAGCAGGATGCACCGGAGTTCTGGATTAGCAGGCAAGAATATCAGGAAGAAGGAACTGCTTGTTTACGAAAATGTGGCCAAGTGTGATCAGCACAAGAAATGCATATACTTACAAGTCTTTGGAGGAGTGGTGTCAGGAATTGTAATCTCTATGATGATACAGACAAATGGGAGGCACCACCGCTACCAGAAAATGATGCTATAAAATGTAAGTCGCAATGACGGTCAACCAATCCTCTGTCGTAACTATATTGACATATGTAACAAGTTTTATATATGTTCAGTTTGACATCAAAGTCTTTACCAGAAAGCCTTACCTGAACAAACAAGTATTTGTAAGATCCTGAGATCCTTGCAGGATCGTTATCTTTCTGGTGAAGAACATCATCCTGTATCTACAATATGCACATTTGTCTCCTTAAATTCCAAAATTGACTACCATCAAGACCAAGCATCACATATTACTGCCAAGATTTCAAGGTTTAGCTGTAAGAACAATGTTACGGTAACTCAGAAAAATCACTTAAATAAGTCACTCAGGTGTTTTGCACCAATCACTTTGCTTCATTAGATGGCATTTCAATGGGAGTGAAGAGAATGCAGCAGCCGAGGGAGTTTCTGAGCGATGTTATTGAGTTAGTTTAGATTTTTTTAGCTCTAAATATGCGTATCAACTCACAGCAGCATCTGACTGAGATTTTCTTTGGGATGGAAAAGGGTAATGCCATGGAGATGCATTATATGCTGATTTTTCCATCTTCAAAAAACATGTATCCAATCCCTCTCAAAAAAAGTCAAAAAAAGTCATCTGCAATCCAACGACAACCCAAGAAGAAAAATTCTATACCCAGTCTTCAGGAAGGAAAAATGTATACCCACTCAATACTAAATCAATACTGAGGTTGACATCAAAAATAGGCATCCAGCAATCATTGACCACTTCCACTAAGTTTCCTATCCACCGAAACTCTTGATCTACGATTGCTACCAAATTAACGACGGTGAACAAAAAAAAAAAAAAACCAGCTTGAGTATAGATCAATGGTTTACCACTTTACCTAAATAAAATTTTTAAAATGATGAGCCGTAAATAAAGCAACCTAATCTTTGCCTACATGCATGGCCCAAAAAACAATAAAACACAAACAATTTCCTCGAAACAATCCATAATCTTTATTACAGGCCGAAATTTGTTAACCCCCAAAGAAACAACAGAGTTTGAGAAACATATATCCGCAAAAAATGCAACAAATACACCATTCTGAACAACAAAAACATATGCTTCTTCTTCGCTTCTTCTCAAGAGCAGAGGTGATATTTATTCTCGGCATGCCTTCTCTTCGTGTTCTTCTTCTTCTTCTTCTTCCTCTTTTCCATCCTCCTCTCCAAGTCCTCCACCGTCTCCACCAGCCCTCCCATCAGCCGGCATTGCTGGTTGCTTCTCTCGCAGAGCTCCATCACCTGTCTCTTCAGCCTCTCGTTCTCTGCCATCACTCTCTCCATCACCTCCATCATCTGATCCGAGCTTGTGCTCCCTTCTTCTGCCCCGATCCCACTCATCTTACTTCCACTCAGTGTTTGATCATGGGTCCTCTCTTGCTTGATTGGATCGAAGATGGTACCTTTCTCTTCGACCTTGGATTCCTCCACTGCTTCCTCCGTTTTATCCTCTGTTCCCAGTGGAGCTGTGAACTCTGGGGAGTTTTCTAGGGTTTCCTCCATGGGATCTCCAAAGTTGCCTTCCTCGACGCTCTTCGATTCTACCAGGACAGAACCTTCAGCAAGATCCTTGCTTTCTGGTGCTTCATCCTTCGCTTCTAGGGCTTCTTCGACGGAGTCATCCAGGGTTCCAAAACCCTTAGGAGACCCACCACGAACCTCCGAGATCCCATCTCCACATTCTTGAGGAACGGCTTCTTCATCGATATGGTGCTCCCCTACCTCCTCCGGCGACTCAAGGGTTTTGGCCGGTGCTCCATACTCCGCGCCTAGGGCTTCCCCTCCGACTTCCTTCTCATCCCTAGCGGCGGCGGCGATCGAATCCACGGCATCCTGCAGCGAGATCACCCTCCGGATCACTTTCTTCCGATAATCCCTCACCCCACGCACCGAATCCAATCGCAACAACAACGCCATCAGCATCTCATTCACCCTCAGCCGCTCCTTCCCGTCACTCCTTATCAACTCCTCCTCCGCTCTAATCTTCCTCTCGATCTCGTCCACCTCAGCTGCGACCTTGTGGACAACCCTCACGTTCTTCCGCACCAAGAACCCGCGGAAGACCTTCTGGACCTTGACGGCGGCCACCTCCCGGTCGACCTCCGCCGTCTGCCGCGCCGCGGCGGCGGCAGCAGGCCTCTTCGCCGTCCTCTCTTCCTCCTCGGAGCTGACGAAGCGGACGGGGATAGAAACGACCCGAGACTTCGCCGCCGGCGGGCGAGGCCTCGGCTGGGGGACGTAGCCATAGCGAATTGGATTCCATGGCCTCGCGAAGAAAGGACTCTCCATCTTCCCCTGTATCTCTCTCTAGAACGATTGCGAGGCTTTCGCAAGCTGAGATTTTTTTTTGGATGGTTTGTTTTGGGGTGGGAGGTTGGCTTTATATAGGGATTTGGGTTGGGGACATTTTGGGATCGGGAACGTTCGAGTGGGATCCGGAAAGGGCAGGGAACGGGATGTTTCTGGAAGACTCTGTAAGGTTCTTCGTTCACTACGTGGGCGGGAGCGTTTACCATTGGTTCGGTAGAATGCAGCAAAGAGCAAAGGACAGACACGAGCGAATCAAGAGCAGACACGTCATATCTGTTAACTGGCGTGGTTGAAACATTTCAAGAATGACATAAAAGTACGTGCCCGAGCGAATATAATTTTTAAAATCTAAATTTTATTTTTACCCATCCTAAACTAAATCCAAATATATATAACTTTTTCAAAATTTTTCTACCCAAGATAAAAAAGAAACTTTGTATGCAAATAAAAAAAAGTTATAATGTTACCCAACCTCCAAATCAGCCCCAAGACTGTACCTATCCCCGCCATTCTCTAAGGTAGGTATTGATGATGGCCAACTTGATTCATATTCATCGTGTTGCCATCCCCATTAAAAACATACACAATTTAATTCCAATCTATTGTAAAATATGCTGAGTTTTTATTTTTATGGATCTTGTTCAACACTAACCCAATAATGATCAATCTCCAATAATTTGAGAGAGAGAGATTATAATATATACAAATGTATATCCACTTAGATCCAATCAAATCATGATTGGACGACGTGGGTTCAACATTGACGATCCAAACTGTTGAATATGATTTAGTATTTTTATCTTGCTTACAAAAAAAAAAAATCATGTGATTTAGAGACCTTCAGCATATATATATATTAAATAATTTAAAATTGAATAATCCAAATAGTATAGAATAATATATATTTTTTGACCATTTAATGCATAGTTTAAAAGTCACCAAATTATATGATTTTTAAGTATATAAATAGTTTAGAAATGGTAGATGACCATCCACATTCAACCATGACTTAATTGGAAATAAGTAGATATACACTCGAGTATATCCTAATTTCTCTCTCTCTCTAATATAAATATAATACTTTAAAAGTTATTAACTATATTTTGGGCATATATTTTCAGATTATGAAGAAAATGTATTTTCTAAATAAGTGTACCTACTTAACTGATCCAAGTTGGACATGAACTATAGCGTGGACCATAGTTGGACCTGATCAAACTCAATAACACCCTGGAAATGAATAATGTCATAGACCATAGAGCTGTCAATTGAGACTTTAGCTTGAGTTAGACATGATTTGATGCTTGATCCTAGCTGCAAGGCTGAAGATCAATTTAAAGATAAATTGGAAATTAACCTAATGCCATATTTGAAACTAAACCACCATGATCAACTCGGATCAATAAAGCTCAAAAATATCGTTTAACATAATACTATTTATATTTTCAGCATGAAATGTTAAGTATTTTATTGAGCAATACTGTAGGGACATCATTACCAAATCGCCATAAGTTCAAATACTGCACAATCTCAAATTCCAAAGAGGGTACAGAGAGAGGATACAAGATTGAACCTGAGTCGAGTGTTGAGCTTAGAATTTACAACAATAGATGAGAATATCATACATAGTTCATCCTTTTCGCAAGAGTAATGCCTGCTCGGTTCAAAAGGTCACTAGAAGCTTTCATTGCCATTGAAATAACTTCTTGCTGTTTGATGAGGAAAAAAGAGAGAGGGTGTCACTGTTAAAATCAAATCATTTAAAGCCAGTAATTTATATAGATTGCTAATAGGCTTGCATAAAATACTTTACGATTTGAAATAGAATAAGATCAAAGGGAGGAGAAGCCAGGAGTCATTTGGTACTTCATTGGGAGGGGGGATTTCAGCCATTGATGCTAGATTTCATTGGCAAGAATTGTTTGAATCTCCTCAATAAAATGATCAAAGTCAGTTTACCTAAACTATATTTAAGCAATGTCACCTACATTCTTGCAGCCTTCCACTATTTCATGCATCCTTTCGATATTCTCTCTCTCCAAAAAAAAAGAACAGGTCCATTCCATATAAGCTAGGGATCCAATTCCTTCAGGATCAAAAAATTATCAAATATAATACTGGATATCATTCGTAATAGAAAGATCACATATGCTGAGAGTGTGAAAGGGCTCAAGGTCATGATTACAAATCAAAATTCAATAACACAATTCATCATATTTTATACCATTAGATTTCAGTATAAACATATTAAATTACTAATAACATATCAGCTTATTGAATTCGTCAACATTTTACCCACAAGAATTTGCAGGCTAAGCCTATAAAATGAACTTATGGATACTAGACTTCAACATTGAAGTTGGGTTAATATTCGACAAATTTGGTATCACAAGATTCATATATAAGTTGCAATGAACAGGATTGGTTTATTACTGTCATCTTGTAATTATATAGCACCACTTGAACCAAGGGATTCAAAACACTTTTTGCAACAAGCAACACCACGGAATGTATTAAATTAACTTTATGTTCCACATCTTGGAGTAATATTTAGTGTCAGATTACCTCATTTACATTCAAGATCTTCTGATCTTTCATAATCCATTGACCATTGCACATGACAGAATCAATATTCTCTGTTCGCATACAGTAAACAAGGCTCGAAATACTGCATATTTCAACAAACAAGTATCAATAGTTCCTTCCTTGTTTCATTGAATTGATAATTTTAGAACTGAATAACAAATAATAACTAAACAGCCAGACTATCCTTTGCAGATCGGAGCTATAGATAGAGATCAGGTAACAGTTTGAATGTTTAAGGTTTCTAGATTGCATCAAAGTATGAATCTGTCTCCTATAGAACAAACAACTAGTTGAAAGCTTAGCCACATTATGCACCCATTTGCTAATAAGCTCTGAAATTTAAGCTCTGAAATTTGGTTGTGCAAGCAGTAAGGTAGCCCTTTAAACATTATTTTTATCATCAATATTATGGAACAACATAACCATAAACCCCATTCATATTAAAGAGTTCTATATCTCTGGTAAAGAAAATTATAGAAAACTACTAACTTTGCAAGCAGAAAGCTTTCTCATCTTTCATCTAATATTAATAATTTTTACACCATACAGTTTTCATTTCAAGATTTTGATGCCTTAGAGCTGTGAAGTCAGGTTCACCTTTGGGTCTTATTCACTAGGGCCATGTTTTATAATAAATGCCTGAGAGTCATGAAAAGAATTCCTTCAACTTCTGCTTCATGTGCAGATTGTGGATTAGAAAGCTATTTTGCTATCCCTGCCAAACGAAGCACTGTTGAAATGGCTGGTCAGCAGGAAGTTTTGTTGGTAGACAGGCCTCAGGACACAAAAAAGCAATCCCCACCTACACTGCCACAATGCCATGGGCTACCGGCTAGGTTTTAGCACCTACCTATGCAACTGAGCGATGCATAGGCATGTTACTTTTTACTGAGCAGTTGCTTGTTTTTATATGAGTGTGTGTTTATTTTGAGATAAATACCCAATGCATTTTGGTTTGCCTTTAGAGTGCAGCACGTTGCATCTTACTTGTGTTAGCACTAATATGTCATTTATAATTTAAAAAAAAAAGTTTTTTTTTTTATGACTTACTATCAGATGACTGCTAAGCAGTTACATGAATTAAACACAATAGTTGACCAACTGGGTTTACTTTTCTACCAATTGACCTTTTGTGGTAACTGACTATCGATATCCCCTCCTTCAAAAAGACTAATCATACCCCTTCTTCTGCATTGACCAGGAATTTGACAACAATCAGTAGAAGTCAATGTTAGGTTGAGAGCCAATCAGTAGAAATTCTCAAACCTTGCCGATTCATGCTTCGATGAGTTTGATCACATTACTTACAGAGGGGATAAGGCTTTCTGATTAAGATAATGTTGTGGAATAAAAGTTTTGTTATTCTTCATTGCTAGTCCAATACTGTGCTTGCTTTGCAATTCTATTAGATTTCTCTTAAGTCTTAAGACTCATGCATGAAAAGATAGGGGTAGTCTACACATAGTAAATCAAAACAAGAAAGTGTAAATTTTTGCGCCATAGGTGATAAAGGAATCCCAGGATGACAGCCAAACATTCTCTATTGCCTCCGATACCATGAAACTCATCCAACAGCCAGGGCCTTTAAAGGATGTAAAATATTTACCTATTACTCCAGTAATGCAATTAGACAGTTGTTGATACTGATGACAGTTTGGAAAGCTGTAATTCGGAGCATGGGCTAGTAATCACCAATCATGTTGGCATACAATATACCCCATATAGGTCATTAAGGAACAGTGCCAGCAATGAGCCTATGGTGTATCAATCCTTAAATGCATGTCCCATTAAATATTAATGACATAAGTATTAGTCAGGCCCTAGTTCATTTCAGATGCTCAACACCTATAAGTTGCACGGAACACGCAACACCTTTTCTTAGATCAAAATGATCCTAACCAATAGCTGAAAAAAAAAAGACTGGCGCTGCACAGCATTTGCAATCAAAAGACCGGTTCTGGGAACAGGAACCAAGTTGAACAACTCCAAAACTAAACCTAACTGCTTTCAACTTTATAATAAGCATTAACTTTCCAAGAATAGACAAAATGGTCATTTGCTTGACTTCCACCAGCATCAAAATTAACAAGTCTTGTCTCCACTATTGGGATCTAGCAATACAAACTGCCAATCATTCCCATTAAGTACAAATCTAGTGTTCTATAAGTTTCTCCAAACCTTTAACACAACTTCCATCCAGGTTAGCTTAGGGTACTCCACTTTTCTAGAGGGAAAAAAATGGGGCTCAATTTCTAAATTGCATATAAACATGAGAAAGATTAAATATGAAGTTACAAAAAAACTATGAGGATGTTAACCTGCAAATGTTTTGTTGCTAGAAGAAATTAACATTAGCAAGTACATCATGATATTACTGTGAGCATCTTTAGGTGAAAAAGATAAAAGAGATTCATGGATGGGTCCTTACAGATCATGGAGTGGCACCATGGACCATGAAAAAGGATTCACAATGATCATGTCAGCCTGAAAAAGGTGAAAACAATAGTCAACTACTTTTCAGGATTCACAAGAAGTCGCAACAAAAACAAAGCTTCTTGTTTTCCAAAAATAAAAAATAAAAAAAAAACAGGTGTCATCTAGTGAGGTAGAAGTCAAACAGTCTGTGGTAAGCAGCATCATATAGCAGGTTTGGAAAAGATTATTGTAATAATTAATTTTAATATGATGCAGCCTAAACATTTTTAGGCTGAATTTTGGTGGTGGAGGGAACTCCTGCATTAAATTTTTGAACAATCTGCACTTTGAAAACCTTAAACCTTCCAACCAAACATGGGAATGTTAAAAGCTCGGGGCTACTCACAGCTATTCATTTGGTAGAAATGAGTTATGAAGTGAAGGCAGATGTTTCAGTTTGCTTTGTTTTGTGGTCAAACAAAAAATAGTTTTTTTTTTTTTTTTTTCAAAATGGGTAGAAATGGCTGATGGGACACTACTGCAAGATAAGTTATACCTCTCCATCCTTTGTTAATAGGGAAAACTTCAGAGTTCTCAGATAGCAGAGAAGAAGATATCAAACAGCAACAGGGAACAGGGGAAAGAAAATAAACAATATTCTAACCTTTTTCCCAACTTCAAGGGAACCTATTTCATTGTCCCATAGCACTGATTTTGCGCCATTTACAGTCGCCATCTTTAAAACCATTTCAGCAGGAACAGCAGTTGGGTTGGTTGTACCTTGGATGTATGCTTCCCGTCCTTTGTTAATAAGGGAAGCTAAATACATCTCATCCACTGTATTCAGAATATATGGATAATAAATATAACACAAACATATATATATAAAGTATTCTATGTCAAAATTATTATGAAAGAGAGATGATACAGTTCATGCTATTCTCATGTAATGACAAAATGATAATAAATAGAGGATAAAAGTATCACATCACAGCTCAATTATGTAGAATTTTAAGTATCTTAGCTGGTGAGGGTGGTGACTGTCACCCATATTGTGCCAAAACAGGAAAAAAGTAACTGAAAAGCCTTTTGTTTTTACTTGAACTAAGATTTTTAGATAGTAGTTTTACTCAACCCAGTGACTCATACAACTAGCAGAAATTTTGTTTGCAAATTTCTGAAGATAAATAAGTCAAATGACACCTCAATAAGTACCACTTACATAGACATATGAAGACTCCTTTGGATATTTGATGCTGTATGGATCCAAAAGTACAAAAAAATCAAAAATACCTATTTACCTTTAGATGCTCTACCAATCGTATGTGCCCAAAAGGAATATACTTGCTATGTCAAAGTAATCTTTACATCATATCAAGGAATAAACATCTCATGCTCTAACCAAAGATGAAATCTCATCAAAATCAACTGACATGGATCTTGAAACTAACCAATGCTCATCCTATTGTTGCAGGGTGCTCCATCTGTACCAAGGGAGACACATACACCAGCATCAAGCATTTCCCTTATAGGAGCAAATCCAAGCATGCGCATTGCAGATGCAGGGCAATGAGAAACTTTTACACCAGCCTTTGAGAAAAAGCCAATCTGTGAACATTTAGCGAACTTTCAGCAATCAATTTGCAGCAAGTTTGAGCAAGTTGTAAAAATAGTACATACTTATGAAGGGCGTGACAGAAGTTATCATGTTTTCCTTTTTCTGTCATTTTTATGAAATGAGCTTCCATGATATAATGCCTATGAAGCTACCCAAGCCTATGCTTAACAGATAATGATATGGATGTCAAAACAGATAGCAATAAGAAATTTTATTTTAAATTTTTACGAAAAGATTGTTACCTGTAAAGAGTTTTTGCTTTAGAAGGAAAAATGCTTCACAATGAATGTTTTTCACTATCTGTTAGCTGCTTAAAGTTGAATATATCTGTAGAGGTAGAATACAAGCAAATATGGTAGCCATTTAAGAACTGACTCATGATGACAGCTGCTAAATTATAAGAATTCTTAACTAAGCACAGTGGTTTTTCTCCTCCTGAGAGTGCATATTTTCAGAGAAGTTCAAAATGGACTTTAGCTATATTGACACAAAATTCTTGAAGGCATTTCTTGTAAAACCATGACCCTTGATAGCATATAAATCATTACAAGCCCATATCAGTGATAACACGCACCATCAAATTGCAAAACAACTAAAAACTATAATAATATATGTTAGCCCACTATATATGGCTAGTCCAACAAATCCCCCATATTGGTGTTTTTTCCTTCCATTTTTTTCACAAGCTGCATCAAACTGCCTGCTATAATAAATATTTTTTCTCATGGTTTGTGGCTGTCCTGCCAGTACTATGTGTGTGACCAGCAGTTACAGTGGATATCATGGGCATCTTGTCTTTTTAATGTAATCTATAACATGAATCAAGAATGAGAAATGGTTCGATTGACTAAAATTGGCCAGAATGCTATTAAGTAGAAGAGAACTAGGGAAGATGAAAAAGAGAATGAAGCAAGACATGTAACCTAACAATTTTATATCAGTTAAATTCAATTATAAAAATAATCTTTGTGCTAACCTCAGCATCATTCAACCAAACAGAATGGGCTGCTAACAAATTGCTCCGCAGAAGTCCTATTTTCTCCAAGTATGTTGCTGTACCATGATGAACTCCTCTTGTATTTGTTACCAGCTGATTTTCATACGGGATTTCTGCAACATGCTACACAAATATAATATAAGTGACTGATGAAAAATACTGGATAATTTTGTTTTTACCAAAATAGTCATACACTGATATATGATTGACAAGTCAGATTTCATATCATCAATATAAGATGGATATTAGCTAAAATACCAATATGAGACGAACATAATATCCAACTTTTTTCTACGATTTCTTAAACCCAACCAGAAGAGCTAAAAGTTCTATGATTCTCCTTATAGATCAAGAATTAAATATATAACAAAGTGAAATTCAGAAATAAGGTGTTTTAAAATCTTAAAATCCAATTTAATGATAGCTAACTTCACAAGGTTAACATCTATAGATATCAAAGAAATTAAAACCTTATATAATCTCCTCGAAAAGCCTTATTTAATTATCAAATACAGCCTATTTCAAAGATGAAATTCTTTTTATGGGTAAACAGTGAATTTACCAAAAAGATAACAAATAAAGTTCACAAGACTAAATAAAAGGCAAGAATGTCGAGCAGTCCTGCAATAAGCCACTTCTTAAGCAGGGAATTCTGCCTTCCTGTGAGCACTACAAATTGAAAGTTGATTGTCACAACTCCTTCCTCAGCAGCCATGTTGCTAAGTAGCCTATTCGATGATTTATTACAAATCAAGCTTTCGGATTAACACTGTGTTTGGTTGGGATCATGAGAGGGAGGATGGATGAGGTTGGAAGGATGGATGGCCCCCATCTACCATTTGGTTTGAAAAATCTTAGGAATGATGGATGAAAAGGAGGAATTGCCCATCCATCCTGACCCACCAATTTGCATCCTCCCAAATTGGGAGGATGCTAGGATGGATAGATGGAGCATGTAAGAGCTGGGTTTGTACTTTAAGAAAATTATCTCCTCATTAATTGTTTGACAAAAACCTAATACTTCTTCACTTTTTCATATTATATATATATATATATATATACACCTATACTATTAACCCTATATTATTAAATTTTATTACTAATTGTTTTAACTTTAGTACATAATTTCCATAATTATAAGTAAAAAATTAGAATTGTCCTATATTTTTCTATTTATATTCACTACTTTTTAGTTAACTATTTATATAAAATTAATCAACTATATAATAAAATTATAATTAATTAGTTATTTATATAATTTTCTGGATAATTATAAATTATAAAGATTATAAATTTATATATTGCCCTACTTCTTTGATATAAATAAGTATTATAAATTGATAATAATAATACTTTTTACCAAAGGATAATTTAGTAAAAATATTATTCAAATATCATCCATCCTCCTTTTCATTCCTCCTATACCAAATAGAGGAGAAAATCATTCTCATCCATCCTTCCATGTTTCATCAAACACATGGGAGGATGGATGAAAGACCCATCTATCTTTTTCCTCATCCATCCTTCCTCCAATCCATCCTTCATACCGAACATAGGGTAAGGGAAACAACATCTCTCACCTTAATTCAAAAGCCTTTGCTTCAGAGTGTGTTCTTCTTTAAGTATTCTAGAACTACATAAATCAGATTTTTATTGTTACCTGAGAAAAAATAATCCAATACAGAGAACCTGGAATTCAAGCAATCGACCATTAAAGCATATTATTAACCACTTCAGACTTCAGAAGTGACCATGTTGGTTTATGGTAAAGGCTTCGAGCCATACTGGGATATGTACTCTCAATCATTCGTTCAATATGAGGTAATGAACTAAATTATTATTTCTCACTAAGCCTACCAACATTCATATTACATTTATTTATATTGGACCCCAGCATTTGGTTCAGAGAACCCAGTGCCAATACCAAAATCTAGCATCAATTACCCCAGCATAGCTCCTGATGGAAAACATCCCTATTTATGTTACACAAATTGGTTTCTTGTCTTATTTTCATATTTCTAGAAAAAGGACATGAAGCTTTTTAAGTTAGAGAATAGAGATAACACATGGTAAACATTGAAGAACAAATACTTGCATTCTGTGAGCTTGAAGCACTACGTAGAAAAATTTTAAGGACTTTGTCAAACTCAGGCTTTTTTCCCCATGATATGTATATGAGAGAAAAGAAAAGCTGATTATAACAATACAATTCAGAGCATTGGAAAATTACACCATTACCATATGGATGCCTGTATTCAGTTCTTCCGCCACATCTCTTGTTTCAAGTAGTAAGCGATCAGTTGCATTCATGATCTGTCTCAATCCAAACCATATTCTGATTCGACCATCAGCTGTATTATGATGCTTCTTGAAGAGTTCCTTCTGAGACTGCACCCCAGTCATGCAATGAGTAATAGTCAATTACTTTAAAGCTGCAAATATGTCTAGTAGTAGAATGATACAACCCAAAATGTCATACAGTATTATTATTAGTCCTCACAGCTATAGAGATCAAAATATTTTCATGTGGAACATCTTTTCCTAGACTAATGCATGCATAATGAAGAAACATAAAAGGTTAATTTGGATTTGTCGAAACTCAATAAAGAACATGCAAGGAAAAAAAATCCATATTTCAAGCTATTCACTAATGAGGCTATTTACGACATGGTGCCCTGTTACTAAATCACAAGATTCACAGACTAGGAAATCTGTAAAATGCTACATTTTCACCTCAGGATATTCAGAATTTTTCTCATCTCCTCCATGTAAGTCTTTCTTGCAACGTTACCAAATTATTCACACTGTTTCCCAAATTCCAATTTATATCAACATTCTCTCTACAATTAGAGATAGATTACAACATTAATTTATACAAATTAATAAAAAGTAATTTCCGCATTCTACTCTAAGCAAACTGAATGCATTCACAAAGAATAAACTGGCCATCTAGCATCTTCATGGAACATTCTTGATTAGACAGTGCCTACCAATTCCAGTCTATATAAGCTTAGCATACAAACACATCAACGCAGACATGACATAAGTTGTATAGTGAATAATCAGATTCAATATATTCAGAAAGCACCACAAACACCAAATCTCAATCATCAGAATGCAATTCTTTGTTTGTTTTTTTTTAAGAGAAACTGTCAGAAATTTCTGAGCACAGAACATCCGAAATCAGTGAACAAAAGTTGCAGCACACCACCTGAATACAAGAGTCAGTGGAGTGTACACTCCAATTTGCCGGTAAACCCTCGCCTGAATCCATAATTGACTGGGTTAAACATGCACGTAAACCCAGTAATTCCACTGCTCTTGCCATCCCAGCAACATGCTGTCCACCAGCCTCGGCAAAGCACGTCACCTGCTTCCCAAAAAAAAAAAAAAGAAAACACTCACTATAATGGCCATTGTTTTAAACCATTGCATTCATTAACTAAAGCGAAATAAATCACTCACTCCGGAGTGGATTAACTCGATCCCGCACAGAAGCGTGGAAAGGTACGAGTCCTCCTCGGTCATGTGCGACTCGTACGGCCAGATGCGCTCGTGCAGCCACGTCACCAGATCGACGTCGTCGGCGATCCCCCTCGCTAGCTGCTGCGACGTGTGGACGTGCGTGTTCACAAACCCTAATCCCACCGCCCCACCGAACAAAATAAAAAGCAGCAGAACTCAAAAAAGCTGGAAGGAAAAAAAAAATGAGCGGACTGATGTTGATCACATTAAGGGAAATTGGGGGTTCGGACCGGGGAGGACGAAGCGGCCACGGAGGTCGAGGACGTCGCCGGCGAGAGGGGAGAATTCGCGGAGGATGTCGAGGGACGGGCCGACGGCGCGGATGCGATTGCCGGCGACGACGAGGGCCCCGTGGAGGAGGACACGAGAGGCGGGGTCCATCGTGACGACCACAGCATTGTGGAGGATAAGGGTACCAGATTTCTCGGTCTTCTCTCCGCCGCCGCCGCCGCCGTCCATTTTCTTCGGCCTCGGTCGTCGCCGCAGAAGCCTGGGAAATGGAGAGATATAAAGAAGCCAAGATACCGGGCTGAGTCTAGTGGTCTGCTGGCTTTTTTAAGTTAAGCGCGACCTGGATTCTTTTAAATATTAGTAAGTTTTTGAAATAACTGTCCATTTTCTTTTTGCCAAGTAGGACTTGTTTGACTATTTTTGTACGATTAACCTGAAAATCTTGTAAAAAATAAACCTGACCCATTTTGAACATATCTTCTAAGTAATATGTATAGATTGTATCTAATGTTACTAAATATGGAGCCTAACTGAGCTCATATCACTTGGATCTCTTCTAGTTCATTTATGTTGAATGGAAAAAAAAAAAATCCGGTAAAATCATTTTTCCCTCTATAGAATTCGGGCTGGCTTATTTTGTAATAATTCTTGTGAATACTATGTGTTGGGGGAAAAGTTATGACCGAGCAGGGAGCCACCAAATGCCCCTCCGAGCAGGAAGCAACTAAACGCCCTTACTACTTCCCGCGCTCGACCTTGCGAGCCGCTCGAGCTCGGAAGTCGGGGGGTAGTGTTGGGGGAAAA